>CAAE01014527.1:406940-417879 GCA_000180735.1 Tetraodon nigroviridis | reverse complement strand
TATATATATATATATATATATATATATATATATATATATGTAGCACTGGCACAAATGTCAAAAAACGAGCTTTTCATG
Source organism: Tetraodon nigroviridis (assembly GCA_000180735.1). Taxonomy (NCBI): domain Eukaryota; kingdom Metazoa; phylum Chordata; class Actinopteri; order Tetraodontiformes; family Tetraodontidae; genus Tetraodon; species Tetraodon nigroviridis. Next base: position 417,801 of record CAAE01014527.1, on the reverse strand, counting down.
AAGCATTTAGTTGAAACAGCCGTGGGAACGAGTACAAGATACAAGATCTGCGCATGTGGTTTCAGGAACACTGACATGCCGCAGATCCTGTCAACATCTGTCAGGTTTAATGGGAGCTGTTGGTGGGTGGCCATGTTTGTGTCCCTACAGAACTCTGCTTGGTTAACCCATGGACAAACACCAAAAGCACGCCCCAGCAGCACGATGCTGCCACCGTCACTCTTCGCTATAGAGCAATATAAAGCAGATGAGCAGTGTTTCGTATTTCCTGCTGCGCTGAACTCACTCTTGGCTGCTTTCCACCAACACTTTGACTTGGCTCAGTTGTCTTTTTAGAGCAGACATCCACAAGCACACGGTGAAGTGCAGTTCCGATGACACCCTGGTTCGGACTGGTCTGGTCTGCAACTGTTGTGACTCAGTTGTGAGACACTGGTCCTCATGTCTGAACCGTGCACATGGCAGAAACCTGCGCGGGGTCATTTTCATCAATCTGGCTGTGAACGTATGATCGTCTCACATCAGCTCTAAGCTCAGAGTCGGTGTGGACTCGTGGTGCAGCGCAGCAAAATCTTTAAAAAAAAAAGTCATTAAACAAAGCTCAAACTGGTCACTGGGCACAGGCAGACACATAATCTGTTCAAATAAAAAACAACCCTAATGAATATCATAAAATACAATTAATATAGGTTTTTTTATGGAACCGTTTTACTTCATATGATAAAATATATATAAAATACTTCTTTATACTTTTTTTTCTTGAGAAATTCATGTTTTGTTTGTTTTTCGATGTCATTATTTCCATTTTCCTGACTTCTTTTCTTTGTTTTTTAAGAATCTTGTCCTTTTTGTCAGTGTTTTCTGTCTTTCAGGGTTACTTACCGGCCTCACCAGCTTTACGAGCTTTGAAAGAGCTGCATTTCTTTCCCAGGTTTCTCCTTAATGCTTGACGTTAGTGGGTGTGGATATTAAAGGGCAGGACAAGGTAATGACGATCAGTTTAAGCCGCTGCATTTATCAAGACCCGCTCATCTGTTTCGTTCATGGGATTGGCCATATATGAAATTTTTAGAAATCACATGGGTCTCTTCATACAATGATTCCCGCACCCAGGTCTGTGAACGCTCCTACGCAGGACTGATACATGAGGGCCACTCTTTCCTAACAGGAGCAGCCAATTTACTTTTCCACAGCGAGACTTCAGTCATTGTGGAAACACCTCAAAGACATGACATTCAAATGTCATGGCAGGCTAAATAATAAGAAACTTCAAAAGGGTCAGTCCTGAGCTGCTGAGGCTCGACTATGCAAAGACACAGAAAACCAGAGCATAAATGTCTCACCCAAGCTGCCTGCTGCTGCTGGGGATTCCTGGTAAGTTTAGGGAGTTGGGAAAATTTCTACAAATCTGTTTTTACTTTGGCATTTATTATTGAGTATAGATCAATAAGCTAACGTTTTGATTTTTATTTAAACCTTTATTTATAGATGAGAAAAAAAGCAAAAGGGTCTGAAAACATTGCCACTACGATGCTGTACAGTACCTGGTTATTGCAGCTGGATTTGCTCCTTGTAGCTTTCTTCTGGCAAATGTCACCTTCTGTAAAGGGTACCAGTTGATTTCTTTGGTGTTCACCTCCTCTGTCCATGTGCCTCCTTTTTTCAACTGTTTCAACTCAAAGTTCTGCAAAACCGAGGAAACATTTGTACTTGAATTCAATTTTTGCCATCAAGACAAAAAAAGGCTGAAGATGTAAAAGCAACCATAAACAGTTCCATATTTATGCCATGTAGACATGAAATGAAAAAGACAAACATCCATGTACAGTATTTTCACGACCATAAGGCGCACCACTGAGATTTTCTCCAAAATCGACAGTGCGCCTTATAACAAGGTGCGCCTTGTGTGTGGACTGAGTTCCAAAATCTGCTGTGTGCCTTTGGTGGGTGCACTACGGTAAAGGCTCCGCCCATCGATCAGCGGCTCACCTCAGCTGAATATCCAGCAGAGGTGAGCCGCTGAGCACTAATTACCGGTACTTGCGTAAGGACCCCCTAAAACGGCACCGGTCCAGCGACACGCGTATGAGGCTCACTTTAGGCCACCATGTGCGGGTGGATCGTGGACGCCTGGGCTACGATACCGTCTTCATGTATTGTGAGATCTTTCGCAAAAGCCGGCATTAACGTTGAAGCGGAACCGGTCGGCGAGTCTGATTCAGATGATGAAGATGAGGAACTCGGGATGTTGGACATTGAAATAGCGCCGCTGTTTAATTCAGATACAGAAGATGAAAACTTTGACGGTTTTGTGGCGGAAGAATGAATATTTTGGTCAATAAATGTGTCAAAACTCACTTTTTTACTTCCGTTGTCGTTTTCTACCGTATGTTTTAGCATGCGCCTAATAATGCGGTGCGCCTTATGTATGGCTCAAGTACAGAAATACACCCGGAACTGAGACTGCGCCTTATAACCCGGTGCGCCCTATGGTCGTGAAAATACGGTAGTTGAATTTCAGTTTAAATGAAAGATGCTAATAAATATCAGCTGCCCTTCTAATCTCCTCCCCAGGAGTGAACGTCTTTCTGTGGCTGTAAAAGTGAGCTGAACCAACGAGTGGCTACAGTCCTGCACTGATCACCTCCTGGAGCTACAACTAACTAAACAGCAAACAGAAAATTCTTTAGAAACTTACCTTCCAGTCTAGCAGGGCTCCTTGACAAACACATCCATGGTGTTCAGTAAAAGGTCTGGATCAGCGCGGTAAGCTCTGAGCGAGTGGACCATGACACTCTGGATTAAACCAGACTCCCTCAGCGGTTGCATCAGATTGACAAACTGCTGAGTCAATCGAAAAGGCATGAGCTCAGGCACAGGGAGGAACTGGGGAGAGTGAATGGAAAAATTCATCAGTGCTCACAAGATGTTCATCACTGGAACGCAAATATGAAAACAAGTGGTTTCTCCACCTACCCCAACGATTTGGACTTACCTGTGTTGCTGAACCAAAAGCATGGCCAAAGTCGATCCCAATCATACCTCCTGTTTCAACGTTGATCATGAAGTTGGAGAGGTGGCGGTCTCCAATGCCCAGAACCCAGTGGCTCACACAAAGCAAGGCATGGGAGCAGATGAAGTGGGAGCGTAAAAAAAGAAATGCCTCAGGAGTGTTGCACATCTTCAGGAACGCTCTCCTAGAAATCAAAAGGACTCAGTCCACAGGGGAATCTCTGTAGATTCTCATCCATCCAGGTCGTAGTTGTCCAGGGTCAGATCTGTGTTCACCTGGACATTGTCTAGGGTGGAATCGCTTTTTTGTTGTTGTTGTTTACTCTTTATACTGCTCATTTACACCATTACATGCTGACTGTATCATGCGCTGTTTATATTGTAGTTTTTTTAGTTATACCTTTTAGGGTTTTTTTTTTATTTAGTTGGTAGTTTTATTTATCATATTGACATATTACTTGGGAGTCATCACCGACTTGGTTGAATGGTGTGAGGAGAACCACCTTCTCCTTAACACCAGCAAAACAAAGGAACTGGTGATAGACTTCCGGAGGACCTCCACACCCCACACACCGGTGAACATCCGGGGGTCAGACATCGAGCTGGTGGACTCGGTCAAATACCTGGGTGTTCATCTGAGCAACAAACTGGACTGGTCCCACAACACCAACGCCCTGATCAAGAAGGGCCAGAGTCGCCTGCACCTGCTGAGGAGACTGAGGTCCTTTGGCGTGAGCAGGGCTCTCCTCAGGAACCTTCTACGACACTGTGGTGGCCTCAGCAGTGTTCTACGCCCTCGTGTGTTGGGGAGGAGGCAGCACAGACAGGGACAGGAAGAGACTGAACAAGCTGGTTCAGAGAGCTGCCTCTGTCCTGGGCTGCAGCCTGGACTCCATCGAGGAGGTGGCGGACAGAAGGACGTTGGCCAGGCTGACGTCCATCAGAAGCAACACCTCCCACCCCCTACACCTCACTGTGGAGGCCCTGGGGAGCTCCTTCAGCTCCAGGCTGAGACCTCCTCAGTGCAAGAAGGAGCGTAGCGCAGGTCCTTCCTCCCCACAGCCATCAGACTCTTCAACGCAGCCTCCTGGGTCCTCCACAAGGACCAACAAACTACATGTCTATAACTTACCTACCCACCAGTACATCATCATAATCCATAATTATATTCATATTCCACAATGTAAAGCACCTGTACATACACTATTTATTTTATTTATCTATATACTATATTGGTGTATATATATATTTGTGTAGAATAGATTCTGGCAAAAAGATTTTTTTTAATTTATCTTGTCTTTTTTTATATTTCAAAATTTTTTCTCCAATGTTTTTGCTGCTGGAACAGTGAACTTTCCCCGCTGTGGGATGAATAAAGTTCTATTCTTGCTACAACATGAGACCAAGAGGACTGGAATTTGATTTCTGCTGAATGTTGAGCATGTAGAGCAAATTTGAAAGCGTCCTATTGTTACTAAAGTAACAACACTTACTTTAGGAGATCACTGGGTACCTTCTGCAGCACTGTGGAGAAATTGTTGACAGTCTCAGCACGTTTGGCTTTCCTGGTAACCCCACAAGACAGACACACACACACACACACACACACACACACACACACAAAGTGTAAGGTGTAATAATATTTGTATTTAAGCAAAAATAAACTATCCAGGCATCTCACCTATAAGCCAAAGCGTACAGGGGCACAGAGGTTTTGCATTTGGGGTCAAAGTTTTGGAGCCACTTGTTGTAGATCTGAGAACACCTTTAAGAAAAGGTTAAAAAAGTAAGACAAGAAGGTCAAACAACTCTAAATGCAATGCATTTCTATAAAGATTATTGTTTTAAGCTTTGGCTATTTCTTGTTTTTGATACAAATGAAATACAGTGAACCCTCGCTATAACGCGGTTCATCTTTTGCAGCTTCGCTGTTTCGCGGACTTTTTTAGTGCAGTTTTTTTTAACAGTCCATTGTGTTCTGCATCCTGATTGGCTGAGGGACTGACCACCGTGACCAGTCTCCGCGCCTCGTCTCTGTACAGCTTGCCAAATTTACGTTTGCAAATTCATGACAAAACCCGCAATGTTGACGAAACCTTCTGCACTGGCAAAGGCACCTGAGAAGGCGTCCAACAGGAAGAGAAAGGTGCTAAATATCGCAGAAAAAGTTAAACTTCTGGACATGTTGAAGGAAGGTAGCCGATATGCGGCTGTCGTGCGCCACTACGGAATAAATGAATCTCCGGTTGGTTCCATAAAGAAGGTGGTCTTTGGTTTCATTGCATAGTTCAGTATTGTTTAATACCTGTAAAAAATAAAGCTGACTACTTCACGGATTTTGCCTATCGCCAGTTCTTTTTGGAACGTAACCCCCGCGATAAACAAGGGTTCACTGTATCACTTATTTTTGATTTTACTATGCAATATTTGCCTAAATAAGCCTTTAATATGCACTGGTTAGCGCAGATGTAACAGACCCTGCTGTCCTTTTCTGTTCGTCCTCAGTCATGGTCCTGTCCAGGAACTCTTTGAGGGTACAGGTGTTCTCCATCCATTCAATTAGACCAACTCTGTTGAGGAGAAAGCCATCATTTAAGGAACTTACACTAAAAATTCATCAGATCAGATTAGCCAAACAAATTATGCATCAAAAATGCTGAGTATTTGTTCATAATTTACTTTACCGAATTACATAGGTAGTGAAAAAACCACACTGCAAATAAAGCCTCATTTCTAGTTGTAGTCGTTGGGACAGCGTGAACGCAAGTAGATATTCCACTGTCACAAAGGAAAAACACCACAAATCTAGAAATGGACTACCAGTATTAAAGCATCTGAAAGCTGAAAGTGAGAAAATAAATCTTTTGGGGGAATATACAGAAGTAATTGGCATAATTGCTGTTTGTTTTAAGACCACATTTAGGCTAAATGTTGACAAACTCAGAACCTTGTGGTTATTGGGATGACTTGATAGGTTCGAATCTGCAGTCCTCTCTGTGCGCAGGCAGCGTCATTAGTGAGCAGAATATTCATTACAGCAAAAAGCTGTTCAATTCTTTGGTCCTGACGGAGGTCCTCGCCACTTTTCACTAGAACTGGGTGGTCACGTTCGTCATCCCCACGGATGATGAGACGTTTAGGTCGACGAATAGACGACATGACTGTCACCTACGGAACAAAGGTTGACACCAACAACAGGAATTTCCACACATTTCTATTATACGGAAGTAACTGAGAAGAACCCACCCTTTCATCAAAGCCTCTTATCTTTGCATGATACTCTGGTAATGGCTTAGATCGGCCATCATATTGTCCTACAGCAAGAGAAGAACATCTTTAGTGACTCAAACAGAATGTATGCGTAAATGAGCCAACAATGTTGGGAAATAGTGATTAGTTGACCAGTTCTGATTACTAAATACACCTAATGATGCAGATCTTGGACACATGGTCAGTGATAGTACCTGGGGTCATAGGGGGTTTCAGGTCTTTCAACATCAGACCCCCTCACCCAGGCAACCTGACCGGGAGTGATCAGTCCAAGAAGCACTTGTCCACGGCTTGTCCCGCTGGATCCACAGCCATCTGGACGCCCTCTCTGCAGCCTCTGAAGCTTTGCAAATGGCTCTCCTCCTGCGCACGCCTGTGATGCCCAGGAGGCTAAAGGCCTTGGAGAGTGACTTCCCTGCGAAGCCCCTACCCCCAACCTCAGTAGGCAGGCATCTAGTGCGCCACCCTAGTCTACGGCAATCCTCCACCAGCTCAGCATACTTTCCTGCCTTCCTCTCGTACGCTTCCTCCATTCTCTCCTCCCAGGGCTCAGTCAGCTCCAGCAAGATCACTTGCTTGGATGACTCTGAGTGCAGAACAATGTCTGGCCTCAGGTTGGTTTCCACGGTTGGATGTTCACCGGGAACTTCAGTTGTTTCCCCAGGTCCACCCTTAGTTGCCAGTCCCTAGCTGTTGCGAGGAGGCCTGGTTGGGCCTTCAGTTGGGGAGGGGGTTGTTCTCCAGCAGTTATGAAAGTTAATCCGTATCCCAGTGGTAGGTGCTTGCGTCATATATGAACTGAATGAGAAATCTGATGCGGAGGGGTTCAGCCCTCCACAGCTCTGGCTACAAGATCTTCCTGTCCATGGCATCTTTCCACCTAGTCCAAGTGCCTTGATGACTCAACCCCACCCTCTGACTAGCTCGGTGCTCTTCAATTTCAGCCTTAACTTCCAGGTGGACCCAATTCTGCCTTTCCTTGCACTTGAGCCTGCTGAGGTGGGTAATTGGTATGGTTTCCAGGCCTGCCCGACCAGTCGCCACGGATCCCACAAGCTCTTTGTGGAGCAGCCATGCTTCTGTCTGGTCTGCTTCCTGTGCCCTGTTTTCTGCCAGTCTTCACCTCGATGCCAGCTAGAGCAACTTTTGGGTCTTTGGACTCCCTGTACTGGATAACTACCCTCGCTCTGGTCATCATGAACTTCTCTGTCAGGCAGCTGAAGGAAAGTGTCAGCTTGTTGTTGCCGTAGAGAGCGATGCTGCTTAGACTTCTGGGTAGCCCCGACCAATTTTGAAGGCAGCTGCTGACCCTCCTTTCAAGCCCTTCCATGGTGGAAATGGGAAATTCATACACTAGCAATGGCCACAGTATCCTAGGCAGGATACCATGTTGGTACACCCATGCCTTGAATTTCCCTGGAAGGCCTGACTTGTCAACTGATGTCAGCCAGTGTCCCAGCTGTTCGTTGGTTGCCCTGATGCAAGTGGTATCCAGTTTTTTTCTGAGGCTTTTCCCAGGTTTCTCTGTGACTAATGGAATCTGGATGCCTCCCAGAGAGAAGTGGAACTGGTCAGTCACCTTCTTCTCTGCTTCTCTGATCAGTTGTGTCACCACGCCGCTGTGTTCTAGACACCCTGGTACCCCTGAGATCCCGCCCTTTTGCACAGAGTAGGAAGTCTGACAGCCGGTGGGAGAGGATACTGAAATCGCAGGCTAGCTCAGGTAGACTGATCAGATCTCTGCATTTGCCGAAGCCCTCCTCCCATTCTGCATCACTGAATGTGTCGTGAAGGGAGGAGTCTACCTCCTCTTGTGTACATCCGAGGTGGCCACTGCCCTTCTGACCTAACAGATGTTTGGTAAACCCAAAGGGGTTAGCTAGGAATGCAGCGTGCCTCTTGGCTCTCTCTCCTTGGCCCGCCTTCAGTGCCACTGCTCGACGGAGGATGAGCAGCTTCTTCCTAAGGATGCCACGTAGCTCTGCTAGCCCTGGCTTCTGATCCTCACTTGTACCCTTAAACTGCTTCTTCAGGGCCTGGAGTTCCTGTTGCGGTCAGGAGATCTTTTCTGCCCTGTGGTTCTTGGAGTACTGGTTTGGAGCAGCACGCTTCTCCATTGTACCAAATCTTTTGGTGGCGATGCTGATGACCAGGGTAGTCATTGTTTGGAGTTTCAAGTCTGCCCCTCCTTTCTTGGTGGCTTCCAGAATACCATCCAAATCTTCATCAAGCTTCTGCCACTCACGGGTTTGTTGGCTGGGTGTCTCTTAACCTGACGTTGGTGTTGTGGGATGTCTGGCGCTTGCGCTTCCTGAGCGTGGAGGTTCTGGGTGCTGGGTGACTCCTGGCCCAGCTCCTCCTGGGTCTCACTGAGGTCCTCTGGAGTTGCTGAGGGCTTTGGGACTCATTCCTAAGTCCCTGACTCCTGACTGACTCCTCAGGGAACTCACTGAGGCTGTCCCTTGCGCGCTGCTCTGGTTGCACATTTACCAAAAAACTTGGTCTGGTGGATCTTCAGACCCAGTGGGTTTTTGCAGATCTCACCGCATACATATGTAGCATTCGTTGTGGGTTGTCCTTTTGCCTGAGTCATGACCTGGTTGTCTGTCTGTTTAGGGTGCTCATTCTTGTCCCCTCTTGTCCCCTAGGGGTATCCATCCATCCATTATCCTACCCGCTTGATACCCAGTGGTGTCACGGGGGTCTGCTGGTGCCTATCTCCAGCTCTCTTAGGGCGTAGGCAGGGATCCACCCTGGACAGGTCGCCAGTCCATCGCAGGGCACACACACCATTCACTCACACATTCATACTTCTATGGACAATTTTGAGTTTCCAATTAACCTTGCATGTTTTTGGACTGTGGGAGGAAGCCGGAGTACCCGGTGGGAACCCACGCACACACGGGGAGAACATGCAAACTCCGCACAGAAAGGCCGGCAGCAGCTGGAAGCGAACCCACGACCTTCTTGCTGTGAGGCAACAGCGCTAACCGCTGCACCACCGTGTGGCCCTCCCCCCTAGGGGTATTTTTCTTTTAAATGTTTCATTTCGATTTAACATTTGAATTTATATTTGACATTTAGATTTAGATTTGACATTTAGATGTATTATTTATATTTTAAAATTACATTTATATCTATATTTAACATTTAGATGTAGCTTTATTTTACACATTTAAACAATTATATATAAAACATTCTAAATGTAGAGAAAATGAGATGAATGTTCAAACTATGTTGATTGAAAAAACAGCGGCTGAGCTTTTACATTCGACATCCCATAGCATGCGTCTGGACATGAGCTGTTAAGACCAGCTGACGGTCAAACCATTGATTTGACATTTTAAATCGGTGAGTGTTTTTACCACAGGTCTTATGTACTGTATGTGTATGTGTGTGTGTGTGTGTGTGTGTGTGTGTGTGTGTGTGTCGGTTGTGTTTGTATGAGTTTCCACCGTGGAAGGGCTTGAGAGGAGGGTCAGCAGCTGCCTCAGGCGTTGGCTGGGACTACCTAGGAGTCTAAGCAGCAATGCCCTCTATGGCAACAACAACAAACTGACACTCCCCTTCAGCAGCCTGGAGTAGTTCCTGCAGCAGGAATTCATGGTGACCAGAGCGAGGTAAGTTCTCCAGTACAGGGAGTCCAAGGACCCCAAGGTAGCTCTAGCCGGCATTGAGGTGCGGACTGGTAGAAGGTGGAGGGCTCAGGAGGCAGTGGACCAGGCAGAAGCATGGCTGCTCCACAAAGAGCTTGTGGGAGCCGTGGCGACTGGCCGTGCAGGCCTGGGAACAACACCGACCACCCACCTCAGCAGGCTCAAGGGCAAGGAAAGGCGGGACCAGGTCCAACTAGAAGCGAGGGCTTGTACCCAGGAACAGCGGACTAGTCAGTGGGTGGGGCTGAGGCAGCAAGGCGCTTGGGCTAGGTGGGAAGAGGCCATGGTCAGAAGGATCTCATGGCCTGAGCTGTGGAGGGCCGAGCCCCTGCACATTCGCTTCCTTATCCAGTCAGTTTATGACGTCTTGCCCAGCCCATCAAACCTCTTCCTGTGGGGCAAGGTGGAATCCCCATCATGTCCATTGTGTCAGGGAAGGGGCACCCTGGAGCGCATCATCAGCAGCTGTCCTAAAGCACTCGGAGAGGGTCGCTATCGCTGGCGACATGACCGGGTGCTGAAGGCAATCGCTGACTCTATCAGCTCTGCCATGGATTACAGTAAGCGCCTCCCCTTACTGGGTTGCAGAGTCAAGTTTGTCAGGGCCAGAGAACAACCCCCTCCCCAACCAAAGGCCCAACCAGGTCTCCTCGCAATAGCAAGGGACTGGCAACTAAGGGTGGACCTGGGGAAACAATTAAAGTGAACATCGTGGAAACCAACCTGAGGCCAGACATTGTTCTGCATTCAGAGTCATCCAAGCAAGCTATCTTGCTGGAGCTGCTCGGTGGCCTGGGAGGACAGAATGGAGGAAGCGTATGAGAGGAAGGCAGGAAAGTATGCTGAGCTGGTGGAGGATTGCACAGACTAGGGTGGCGCACTAGATGCCTGCCTACTGAGGTTGGGGGTAGGGGCTTTCGCAG
>CAAE01014527.1:387403-406890 GCA_000180735.1 Tetraodon nigroviridis | reverse complement strand
TCCAAGAAGCACTTGTCCACGGCTTGTCCCGCTGGATCCACAGCCATCTGGACGCCCTCTCTGCAGCCTCTGAAGCTTTGCAAATGGCTCTCCTCCTGCGCACGCCTGTGATGCCCAGGAGGCTAAAGGCCTTGGAGAGTGACTTCCCTACGAAGCCCCTACCCCCAACCTCAATTGGCAGGCATCTAGTGCGCCACCCTAGTCTGCAGCAATCCTCCATTCTCTCCTCCCAGGGCTCAGTCAGCTCCAGCAAGATAACTTGCTTGGACGACTCAGAGTGCAGAACAATGTCTGGCCTCAGGTTGGTTTTCACAATGTTCACCAGGAACTTCAGTTGTTTCTTCAGGTCCACCCTTAGCTGCCAGTCCCTTGCTGTTGCAGGAGCTCTAGTTGGGCCTTTGGTCGGAGAGGGGGTTGTTCTCCAGCCCTAACAAATCTTATTCCACGACCCGGGAATAAGATGTAGGGGGAGGAGCTTACTGTAGTTGATGGTGGAGCTGGTGGACTCAGCGGTTGCCTTCAGCACCCGGTCGTGACACCAGCTATAGCAACCCTCTCCGAGTGCTTTAGGACAGCTGCTGTGGATGTGCTCCAATGTACCCCTCCCTTGACACAAGGGGCATGATGGGGTTTCCACCTTGCCCCACAGGAAGAGGTTTGATGGGCTGGGCAAGACGTCATAAATGGACTGGACGAGGAATCGGTTGCTCAGCCCTCCACAGCTTTGGCCATGAGATCTTCCTGACCATGGCCTCTTCCCCCCTAGTCCAAGCGCCTTGCTGCCTCAGCCCCACCCACTGACCAGCCCTCACTTCTAGTTGGACCTGGTCCCACCTTTCCTTGCCCTTGAGCCTGCTGAGGTGGGTGGTCGGTATTGTTTCCAGGCCTGCTCAGGCTCCTAGGTAGTCCCAGCCAACGCCTGAGGCAGCTGCTGACCCTCCTCTCAAGCCCTTCCACGGTGGAAATCAGAAATCCATACACCAGCAGTGGCCACACTATCCGAGGTAGGATGCCATGCTGGTATATCCATGCCTGGAATTTCCCCGGAAGGCCTGATTTATCAACCGATGTCAGCCAGTGCCCCAGCTGATCACAGGTTTCCCTGATGGAAGCGGCATCCTTTAAGGAGCCGTCAAAAGTTTTACCCAGGCTCTTCACAGGTTTCTCAGAGACTGATGGAATGTGGGTGCCTCCCAGGGAGAAACGGCAGCAGTCGATCTCCTTCCCTGCCTTCAGGACTAAAGACCTAGATTTTTTGGATTTGAAGCGTATGCGGGCCCAAGTCATGTCCCTCTCCAAGCCCTGGAGGATCTATCTGCACCCTGGCACCGACATTGTTGTTACTGTCAGACCATCCATGAATGTTCTGATAGGAGGCTAACGGATGACAGACTTGGTTTTGGGCCCTCTGCACTCTGGCTCAGCCAACTTAGCTAGCATGTTCATGGCCAGGGCGAATATCACCGAGATGGTACGTCTAGGGATAATCCCCTTCTCTAGTTGGTGACGTTCATTATGCATTACTATGTTCTACTTATCTAAAATGCATTCTAAAGGGCCATAGAGTAGTTTTTATTCATGCTTTAAACACACATTCAAAGGTTAATTACATCCTAACCCTAATCCTAAGTCTTTTTTGACTCAATTAAAAGCAAATCCAGTCCGTCTACTATGGTGGAGTATAGTCGTCCCGGCTGACCTGGGACCTCCAGCTCATTGCTGAAGGTGTCTGCTTTGAATCCACTCAGCCAGGGGGAGTATTCCTTCAGGTTCCCTGGTTGTTTTTGAAAGCCCCGCATCTTTGTTGCTAGATCATCCACCTGCTGGATAAAGCTTTTATCCTTTCTCCTCTCATACAGCTTAATGCCTTTAGGTCCCAGTAGGTTTTTCACATCTTTAGCAAACTTCTGCATTAGAAAGAACGACACAATAAAGTTTTAAACATTTTTAGGTATCCTGCTTTAACAAAGAAATGCTATCTATGATTAATTTTGGCATTGGTACTACTTCTGCTATATTATTAGCTGGGGTTGGTACAAAAGTAGAAATTTCAGAAACAATTTTTGGCTAAAAAAATAGGGGAAATGATGTGATAACACAAACTTTTTCATAACAGTAAAATTAGAAAGCATATTTCAGTGGTGCACAGCACTTAAACCAAAGAAAGCATGGACAGAGCAAACTACGTACTCGAATAAATTCCTTGTGAAATATTCCTTGGCCACTTGTGTTTTGATGCCCGAGATCAGAAAACAACTTCTCAAACAGTTCAGCCATCCTTGTCTTATCAAAAGTTGTTTTTTCCATCTCATTTTTGAGGGAGTCCCACCAGTCCTAAGAGAAACAAACCCAACCCCTAAGTACTCACGCTTACCTGAGCTGAGATCACTTGCACCCGTTACCTTAAAAACCATGTCAGGATTTGCAAGCTGCTGCAGCGCATCCACAAAGTCTTTTACTGCTCCTCCCTTATCTAACATGCCCATGAGCCTGTTCAGACAAAAACAAAGACAATGTGGATTCCTCTGAAACCTCTTCCACACACAAAAATGGTTTACCTGCTGACAAACTGGTGCTGTTTGTGTCCTATGGCTGAATCTTCAAACTGGTAAGTCTCACTGCTGATCATCAGAGCGTAGACCAGAGCCTGAGGGTAGCACTCTGCAATCTGCTCCAAGCAGTGCTGCACTGCTACCCCTTCAGGCTTGTCCAGCATGGCAACCATTTGACTTATCCAACCAATCAGCATCCAACAGGGAACCGACATCATCTGCACAGCAAAAGATCCCACCGTTACTTAATTGATACATATTTCTCAGAGTTAATACAGCCCATTTAAAGAGCATACGGCAGACTATAGAAAATGTATACCAGGAAGTGTTCCAAAGGACTTCCATTTAGAACGTTAAGTGAGGATTTAAGACGTTTTTTAATACAATTTGAAAATCCACCCACTGAATTTAAAGTTTTGTAATGAGGACTAAAAGTGCTAATATTAAAGACATCATAAAAATTTGATTAAACGTACCATTAATACAATTGCAATTAAATGTATACACGTGTTAAATCTGTCATCAAATATCTAAAATAAAAAAAAATGTCAATAATATAATTAAAATACCAATTCATTTAATGTAAAATACAAATTTTATTCTACTCAAATTGCATCATAAATTATTTTATCTATCTTTTATCTGTCACACTGGCCCATCAGAGTCAGTAGGTGGATTTCTAACTGACTGGTGACCCTGCACGTCAGGTACCTGCGTCTCAGCTAATGAGAAAAAAACACAAATTAAAACGTTACCACCTACAATCTCGCACAAACAAAAAGTCAACCAAGTTCAAGGGTATACTTATCAACTAATCTTCCACAAACAGTACCACTAATGACACAAGTATGTATTTATTTTCCATTTACCTTAACTATTGACACCTTTTTAACACCTTCATATATTTAATCTTAATTTTAATGTATACATGCTACATTTAGGGTTTGCATATTTTTTTTGACATATTTTGTTATTAAATTCTGGCACTTTCATTCCTTTGTAGCTTTAGACAAATCTTAATGTTAAAAATGTGTCCTGCCATACCACATGTTACACATAAACTTCTAAGGAGAAGCTTTAACCTGTAACGTACTCTTTTAGACCAAGTAACGCCTACAGAGAAAGTTTCCTATTTTCCTGTAAAGAAAATGCTTTCTTCTTGATCTTATCAGTATTTCCTAAACACATTATTGGTAAATTTGGATTGCCAGTGAATCCTGCTTTGAACACACCTCTTTAGTCATGAGGTCCAGAGTCTCTGCAGGGTACAACTCAATGATCTGAAGAAGGCGAGGGAATTTGAGACGAGCCACCTCAGAATTCATCTTCACTGCTTTTAACATACTGTCCACTAAATGGACGGGCAAGGCAAGAAGGTCTGGGAAGTGGCATTCTGCAGCATCACAAAGATGGGTGTCAGTTCAAAGAAAAAATACCAACAATCAGCTCACAATAGTACAGCCAAACATTTTCAATGTGTTTCTATTAAATTCTTGGTTTTTAGAGAATATTTCGATAAAATTCATAGAATAGTACAAGAAGTCGACGGATAAATGAACTTTTACAGTTTGCTAACATTAAATGTCACAGAAATATTGAAATCAGTAAAATGATACAGTACACAGACATTAGTTAGCATTAACTATAAATTGCCCTTCCTAGGCTGCCACCTTATCGTGGTGGAAGGGTTTGCGTGTCCCAGTGATCCTGGGGGCTCTATGCCCCTGGTAGGGCCACCCATGGCAAACAGGTCCTAGGTGAGGGACCAGACAAAGCGCAGCCAAAAGACCCCTTATGATGAGGAAGCAGAGCCTGCGGACTTGGAGGTGGACTCTTACATCTCCGTGGCTGAAGTGACCGAGGTAGTTAAAAAAACTCCTCGGTGGCAAGGCCCCAGGGGTGGACGAGATCCGCCCGGAGTACCTCAAGGCTCTGGATGTTGTAGGGCTGTCATGGCTGACACGACTCTGCAACATCGCGTGGTCGTCTGGGGCAGTACCTCAGGATTGGCAGACCGGGGTGGTGGTCCCTCTTTTTAAGAAAGGGGACCGGAGGATGTGTTCCAACTATAGGGGGATCACACTCCTCAGCCTCCCTGGAAAGGCCTATTCAGGGGTAGTGGAGAGGAGGGTCCGCCGGATAGTCGAACCTCGGATTCAGGAGGAGCAATGTGGTTTTCGTCCTGGAAGTGGAACAGTGGACCAGCTCTACACCCTCAGCAGGGTCCTTGAGGGTGCATGGGAGTTTGCCCAACCAATCCACATGTGTTTCTGTGGATTGTGGAGAAGGCATTCGACCGTGTCCCTCGGGGAGTCCTCTGGGGGGTTCTCAGGGAGTATGGCGTGTCGGGCCTCCTGTTACAGGCTGTCCGCTCTCTGTACAACCGGTGTCAGAGCTTGGTCCGCATTGCCGGCAGTAAGTCGAACTCGTTCCCAGTGAGGGTTGGACTCCGCCAGGGCTGCCCTTTGTCACCGATTCGGTTCATAACTTTTATGGACAGAATTTCTAGGCGCAGCCATGGTGTTGAGGGGGTCTGGTTTGGTGACTCCAGGATCAGGTCTCTGCTTTTTGCGGATGACGTGGTCCTGTTGGCGTCATCAACCCGTGACCTCCAGCTCTCGCTGGACCGGTTCGCAGCCGAATGTGAAGCGTCCGGGATGAGAATCAGCACCTCCAAATCTGAGGCCATGGTTCTCAACCGGAAAAAGGTGGAGTGCCTCCTCCGGGTTGGGGAGGAGAACCTGCCCCAAGTGGAGGAGTTCAACTACCTCGGGGTCGTGTTCACGAGTGAGGGAAAAATGGAGCGGGAGATCGACAGGCGGATCGGTGCGGCATCTGCAGTAATGCGGACTCTGCACAGGTCCGTCATGGTGGAGAGAGAGCTGAGCCGAAAGGCGAAGCTCTCGATTTACCGGTCGATCTTCGTTCCTACCCTCACCTACTGTCTGCAGGCCTGGGAACAACACCGACCCACCCACCTCAGCAGGCTCAAGGGCAAGGAAAGGCGGGACCAGGTCCAACTAGAAGCGAGGGCTTGTACCCAGGAACAGCGGACTAGTCAGTGGGTGGGGCTGAGGCAGCAAGGCGCTTGGGCTAGGTGGGAAGAGGCCATGGTCAGAAGGATCTCATGGCCTGAGCTGTGGAGGGCCGAGCCCCTGCACATTCGCTTCCTTATCCAGTCAGTTTATGACGCCTTGCCCAGCCCATCAAACCTCTTCCTGTGGGGCAAGGTGGAATCCCCATCATGTCCGTTGTGTCAGGGAAGGGGCACCCTGGAGCGCATCATCAGCAGCTGTCCTAAAGCACTCGGAGAGGGTCGCTATCGCTGGCGACATGACCGGGTGCTGAAGGCAATCGCTGACTCTATCAGCTCTGCCATGGATTACAGTAAGCGCCTCCCCTTACTGGGTTGCAGAGTCAGGTTTGTCAGGGCCAGAGAACAACCCCCTCCCCAACCAAAGGCCCAACCAGGTCTCCTCGCAATAGCAAGGGACTGGCAACTAAGGGTGGACCTGGGGAAACAATTAAAGTGAACATCGTGGAAACCAACCTGAGGCCAGACATTGTTCTGCATTCAGAGTCATCCAAGCAAGCTATCTTGCTGGAGCTGCTCGGTGGCCTGGGAGGACAGAATGGAGGAAGCGTACGAGAGGAAGGCAGGAAAGTATGCTGAGCTGGTGGAGGATTGCCACAGACTAGGGTGGCGCACTAGATGCCTGCCTACTGAGGTTGGGGGTAGGGGCTTCGCAGCGGCAGTCGACTCTGCAAGGCCTTTAGCCTCCTGGGCATCACAGGCATGCGCAGGAGGAAAGCCATCTGCGCAGCCTCAGAAGCTGCAGAGAGAACGTCCAGATGGCTGTGGATCCAGCGGGACAAGCTGTGGACGAGCGCTTCTTGGACACAGGCCGGGAACTGATCACTCCCAGTCGGGTCGCCTGGGTGAGGGGGTCTGATGTTGAAAGCCCCGAAACCCCCGATGACCCCAGGTACTATCACCGATGATGTGTCCAAGATCTGTATCAATAGGTGTATTTAGTAATCATGTTTGCAGCCATACAGTACCTCTCCAAACTCATAGAAAGTGCCGTCGTCCTTCTTGATGTCATGCTCCCTGAGCCACTCGATGGCTTCGGTGTAATTCATCCTCCTGAAGGGCCTCTTAGGAGGTTTAAAAGTCTGGAGAAAAAACTCAGAATGAACAAATGATGAACCAGGAACTCTTGTAGGAACAATTGTTTCATGGCCTTTACCTAAACCCTTGACAGGTCAAATAAAGCCGTTTTTTAAAATGAATGATTAAACCAGAAGATTATCTGAGATACTTTTCACCAGGCGCTGCATGCTTGATAAGATAACATGATATAACGTAAAATGCAACTTTTGTCCATGTCAGTAGCTTCTTTAAACGTACGGGGTTGATGTCATGGAGCAGTCCACCGGCAGGAGATTTGAGCACTCGATCCACCACATCACAAATCAGATCCTCCAGCCCGTTCAGCAGATCGTCAAAGCTGATGAAGGGACACTCCGCTTCCACGTGAGTGAACCTAAAGCCAAAGAACAGACGTCAGGAGGTCAGACCTGATTTTTCAGCGAGGTTGGTTGATAATGGAGAGCAGCCTTCTGCAGGTCTGACTGGTGTGCTGACTGGAACTTACTCAGACAGGTGCCTGCGCGTGCGCGACTGCTCGGCTCGGTAGGACTGAGCGATGCAGAAGGTGTCCCCCAGGGCAGGTATGCAGGTCTCCAGGTAGAGCTGAGAGCACTGCGTCAGGTACACCTGCTCACCAAAGTAGTTCAGTTTGAAGAGCGTGTAACCGTCCTCCACCTGGGTCTGCACCAGCGTCGGAGGAGTGATCTACCAACAAGTAAGCCATGGAGATCAACCAGCAACAACCAAGGTTGGGTGCTGTTTAATGAAGCCGGCTCAGACGTTCTGTGGGCCGTACCTCGTAGTATCCCCTGCTGAAGAAGTGGTCCCTGAAGCACTGGGTGACGGTGGAGCGGACCCTGAGGATCTTGGACACGTTCTCCCCTCTGATCAGCATGTGCCGGTTGTTCAGTTGCACGTCCACGTCCGAATCTTCGTTCAGCAGGTTGTCGGCGCCGCCAGCCGGAGCTAAACCGATCAGTTCCCAGAAGTCACAGTGCAGCTCGTGGCCTCCAGGAGCCTGAGAGCAGAGCAGAAAACTCACTGAAAGAATTGACAAAAAAGTACTTTTTTGCAGACAAATGCCGTTTTTGATCAACATTTGACATGTAAAGTGGGGAAATATGTTTTACCGCAGGGCAGAAAAGATCTCCCAATTGCAGCAGGAACTTCGGGTCCTGAAGAAGCAGTTCAAGGGTGCCAGCGAGGATCAGAAGCCAGGATGGCAGAGCTTCGTGGCACCCTTCGGAAAAAACTGCTTACCCTCCGCCGAGCAGAGTGGCATCGGAGACGGGCCAAGGAGAGAGCCAAGAAACGTGCTGCATTCTTAGCTAACCCCTTTGGGTTCACTAAACAACTGCTATGCCAGAAGCGTTGCAGCCACTTGGAATGTGCAAAAGAGGAGGTAGACTCCTCTTTTCCTCCTCACATTCAGTGATGCGGAACAGGAGAACGGCCTAGGCGAATGCAGAGTGCTGATCAGTCCACCTGAACCAGCCTGCAGTTTCAACACCAAGGCTCCAACTTGGAAAGAAATCCAATCTGTGGTCAGGGCTGCAAGAAACAATTCAGCTCCTGGACCCAACGGAGTCCCGTATCTGGTGTACAAGAGATGCCCCAAGCTCCTAGTCTGGCTCTGGAAGATCCTAAGGGTGATTTGGAGGAGGGGGGGTCTGGTTTGGTGACTCCAGGATCAGGTCTCTGCTTTTTGCGGATGACGTGGTCCTGTTGGCGTCATCAACCCGTGACCTCCAGCTCTCGCTGGACCGGTTCGCAGCCGAATGTGAAGCGTCCGGGATGAGAATCAGCACCTCCAAATCTGAGGCCATGGTTCTCAACCGGAAAAAGGTGGAGTGCCTCCTCCGGGTTGGGGAGGAGAACCTGCCCCAAGTGGAGGAGTTCAACTACCTCGGGGTCGTGTTCACGAGTGAGGGAAAAATGGAGCGGGAGATCGACAGGCGGATCGGTGCGGCATCTGCAGCAATGCGGACTCTGCACAGGTCCGTCATGGTGGAGAGAGAGCTGAGCCGAAAGGCGAGGCTCTCGATTTACCGGTCGATCTTCGTTCCTACCCTCACCTATGGTCACGAGCTTTGGGTCGTGACCGACAGAACAAGATCGCGGGTTCAAGCGGCAGAAATGAGTTTCCTCCATAGGGTGGCTGGACTCTCCCTTAGGGACAGGGTGGGAAGGTTCAGCCATCCGGGAGGGGCTCAGAGTAGAGCCGCTGCTCCTCCACATCGAGAGGAGTCAGATGAGGTGGCTCGGGCATCTAGTAAGGATGCCCCCTGGACGCCTCCCTGGTGAGGTGTTCAGGACGCGTCCCTCCGGGAGGAGACCCCCGGGAAGACCCAGGACACGCTAGAGAGACTACGTCTCTCAGCTGGCCTGGGAACGCCTGGGGTCCCCCCCGGAAGAGCTGGAGGAAGTAGCTGGGGAGAGGGAAGTCTGGGCCTCCTTGCTTAGACTGCTGCCCCCGCGACCCGACCCCGGATAAGCGGAAGAAGATGGATGGATGGATGGATGGATAACTATAAATTGGAGGTGTTACCATGAAAACAACAGCAACAAACAGTTTGCAGTTTCCATTTGGATTTATTACTTACCTGAATCATTTTGCTCATTCTCTCTCAATATTTTGTCACAAAAGTTAGCCAAAGCCAAATAGGTCTCGATGATGCTGCTGCTGTCCACACAGTCCTGCGTATAAGACTGAAGCTCTTCATTAGCTTTCCTGCACGCCTCAGACAGCAAACTCCACGCTTTGATTCGCAGCCCCACCTCTACTTCCTGAAGGATACACACTACTTAAGCTTAAAAACATGTCAAAATTGTTTTTACAAATAACTGTTTTAAATCTGGCCTCCTGTGGAATGAAAATAGTAAAAAAAAAAACATTTTTAGAAAGAAAATGTCGGGAAAATATAGAAGTACCTTTGGATTCCGATTGGCCCAAGACACACCAGAAAGTTTGGCAACGCTTTCTGCTTTGTCGGCTTCAATACTTCCCAGCACTGAGGGGCTTGTAGCTACAGCTGCTACCATGATATGGAAAGAAGTCCCCTGGAGGAGCTTCTGATATCTGTACACAGAGGAGAGACTCTGGCACTCCGTTTGAAGGTCCTCTGCAAAGAGAAAACAGGCTGGATGAACTTGGCACTTTGGCTTGATATTTTCTTTAAAGTTCTCATAAACTGTTCTTTTACAGTACTGCTGACGCTGCTAGTTTTTATAGAATTTCTTATAGTAGTAAAGTATGTTGTACGTTGTGATTTGAAGATTGACCACTAAACTGAGCGCTCAGTATCGGAATCACACAAGGTTTTCACTTTCATTTTCTAGACCCTCTTTAGGAAAACCACTATGTGGCAGTGAAGCATCATTAGTGCACCAAAAAGATCAAATGATTAGTCTTATTTAATGTGCTTTCTGCTAAGTTTAAAACGGTTTTTTTTGGCCTGGCCATTAAATGTCTGCCCAGTTGTTTCATCGGCTCTTTTTTCCATGACAAGCCTCCTGAAAAACCTCTGATTCCACCCTGTAGCAAAGCGCGTCTCCCACTCTCAAGATTCAAAGTTTTGTGAGGTTCAGTTGAAACTTGTGTCTGTGACAGTGCAGCCAACATTTAAACTGACAAAAACTGCTATTTAACTGAAAATAGCAAATCTATTATTTTGAAAATACGCATCAAAATATTTTATGAATTATCCAAAAATATGAACTAAAAGTAAATAAGTGACATTGTTTAAATGCGATACTTAATCCAATATTCAGTAACTAGGATCAGAGGTTTGTAAATCCTGGGGCTGTGAGCTGGAGCTGGTACCTAGGAGCGGGATAGTCTTCAGCATGGCGCTGATTTGCTCCGCAGGGCCCTGGCTCTGGCTGCGTCTGTGCACAAAGCGACTGAAACTGTGCACCCACTGCAACAACCAGTTTCTGTCCGTTTTGGCTTCTTTGTGAAGTTCCTTCAAAAGTTTGGTGGCCACAGTAAAGTTGTTCTGAAAACACCATTGGCACAAGGTGAGTTTGTTGTGAGAAAAAACCAGTGGAAGGGGCTCTATTGTAGCTTCTTCACCTGCTTCCACGCACTGTTGGCCATCTGCAGCTTCATGCTAAATCGGCAGTCGTTTATTAGGGTGGTCATTTCAGCGGCAGGGTCTTCTGAACCATCCACTTCCATGCCAGCACTGGCAGCAGAGTCTCCTATCTTTTTTCTAATCTTGTTCAAAAAGAAAAGCCTAAAAAAGACATTTGTGGTCCAATAAAAAATCTATTTGCTGTTTTGTAATTAGACAATAATCTTGACACAATTTACAATTAAAAGTGTTCTAAGAATAAATAAATAAATGTTTAAAAATTAACTTACCGGGATGTTATTATGTTATCCCATAGATTCAATGGGTCAACTTTGGGATCGGGATAACGCTCAGTCCATAATCCAACAAGCTGCTTGAGGGAGCTCACAGAAACTAACCAAAGCAATTTTGAGAGCAAGGTAAATCGGTTAAAACTGGAAAATGGTTTGGCATTATTAGCAAACATGAACAATAGCACTATATTACATGAACCCAGACGCTCTTGGAGGAATGACTGAGGTTTTAAATCCACATCTGTCACTCACCATCTCCTTTAATGAACAACAGAAACTCCTGAATCTCAGCCAGCGCCTGCACTGACTTCAGCATGGTCAGCCGGCTTTGAGTCATTAGAGTGTCCAAACTGGAATAATTCTGAAAATGCCCAAATAATGGAATTAACAGCAATAGATGCGCAGAAAAATAGGGCTGATCTGTCCTTCCTTTTTTAAACTTCTAGTTGAGATGTTTTCGGTGGGTTTTTTTGCCCTGTAGTGGTGCTATGACTGCTCGCTTATGTCTGTCAGAGGTGAAAGTGAGGGGCACCTTATGTATCAAGGGTGGGCAACCCATTCCACAACGGACTGTGCGGCTGCAGGTTTTTGATCTAACCAAGCAACATCGAGCCATTCCGTCAACCGATCTGGGTCTTTAGACAGCTTTTCACTGGTCAGAGTGTGTGTGTGCTCAATTGGCTGGAACAAAAACTTGCAGCCACACGGCCCTTTGGTGGGATAGTTTGCCCACCCCTGTTCTGCTGCATTTGATTTTGCTCATAAGTAGGAAAGAGTTGGAAATTCCGATTTTCTATATCTGCTTGGATCCTGCCTGAATTTAGTGGAATTCAGCAGTCGTTGTATTGCACTTTTCCAAACTGGAGTCAGCGCTTTCTTTTATCCAAGTACAATCAAATGCAGCAGTTAGCAGCGGTGCTACGTGGTTGGACTGTGCCTATGTTTGTTAGAGCTCACCGTTTACAATGCTACAGAGGAGTTAGTGAATGAAACCGATGGGGGACAATATACTTTAAACTGGAGGTCCCCCAACTAAAGAAAAATAAAAAAAGAATCCTTTTTTTATTCCACAATCATTTGCAGTGTCACTGATTGAAGCTATTAAATGAATCCTTAATTAAATTAAACCTTAAATTTATTTAAGTCAGTCCTACAAATAAATCACTGCAAAGTTAGTAAAAAGACAAAGGCTGTGTAGCAACAGACCTGGATGAAGAGCTCAAAGGCATAGCTGCTGTAATATTTGGCACGGTCATAATCCTCCTGTAGGATGTAGAGCAGGCTGAGCTCCTGACTATAATGACTCTCCAGGAGCTTTTTGCGCTCCTCCACCATCATAGCTTTGTCGGTGAAGCTGAGAAGGCTCTGATCCAGCTCGCCTGACTGCAGCTGCTTCAGCATGCTGCGAATCATGTGCGGCAGGTACATTTCCTGTCATAGAAACAAAGAGCTGAAGAACTGCACAAATGTTATGTGATTATTAATACCCCATGGGGTTTTATTACAAAGCTATATACTAGGTTTATTACTATGGTCAAGAGTCAAAGAGAGGACTAGAATTCCATTTTTTCATCCCCAGTTTACCACCCTGGAACAAGATTTGGCAGAATGCAAACCTGGTAGATTGGCTCTGACCACATCCGCTCTAGGTTAGGAGGAGAGTTCTCATCTATGTTGACAGTGGAGCAGTACTGAAGAGACTTCCAATCCGTCAGATGACTGTACGCCTCCATAGCTGCTATTTCCCAGAAGTCTTTCTCAGATTCTGTGGGCTCACCATCATTCCAATGCTCAGTATTCAAAGCCTGTATCCAAAAGACAAAAAGGAAAGAGAAAAGAAAAAGAAACGACTTGAACTGCACTGTGTGTGGACAAAACATCATAAACAATGAAAAAGCTGGGCTGAGTTACAGCAACAATCTACTCCTTGAAGCTGGATGGGTGGATGGATCCACTCCTGCTCTAACGACTTAGGTTTGTATTTTGAAAAACTACGAATTTCTGTCTAATAAGTAAGTAAAAAAGAAGCCAAGTTTCTTTGTTTTGATTTTTAAGCAAACCTCTTTTGAGACACTGTTTCCACCCACTGCTGCTAACTGCAATAATGCAGGTGGAATGGAAAACGAGTCAAGACAACAGGAAACATGCCAAGTCCCTGGACTGCGCTAGAGAAAGCAATCGGGGGAAAAAAACAGCAACGTCTGGTGATGCTCACCACTATAATTTGTGGAAAAAAGGTTTACCTCATTGTAGAGTTTGACAGCTTCTGCATAGTCTGTATTGGCTTCAGCTCGAAGTGCTGCACAGGTAATAGACTTGGTTCCAACCTTGCCACCAAAAATACCACGAACAACATCATAATTCTCCAGAGATCTGTACAGCCTGGGAAAAAAAATCAGGAAGAGAAAGCAATACTTCATGAAAGCATTTACAATGACTTTTCCAGCGTGTACCGCACCTGCTTTAAAACGAGCTGGGCTAAAGTCCTCACCCTCAACTGCATGAAAGGACTAATTCGTAAACCTATACGGGATATACAGTCATCTGAAGGAGAATAATCTGCCAGACTGTAGAGCTAGATATACTGTGCATGATTTAATTTAACATATTCATCAATCACGCTATGAAATTCACTCAGCCATTTTTTCCATATCAGGCATCTCGATCTATTGGGGAGTACGCCATCTATTTTCCAGAAACAACATCAATTTATCTTCTACCCTGCAGGTTATTCCAGCTGCCTTGGAGGTGTACTGCACCTCCGGCCAAAAAAAGAAGCCAATATCCAAAATCCTGCTTATATCCAGTAGGTTTTCATAGCCATGAAAGAGGAGTAGTCAATATTCCACAGGCCACATCAACAACCTGATCACCAGATACTGACTGGTTTTCCAACCCACCCAGTCTATGACACACCTGTTCAATATTCGTGCTGTCTAATCCTGATATTCCACACCTGCGAGGTGGGATGGATTATCTCAGCAGAAAAAAAGTTCTGGTTAACACAAATGTAGGCAGAATTGTGAACAGAATTTGAGAGGAATAGGTCTTTTTTTGCATACGGAAAATGCTTTAGTTCAGCCTATGAAAAATCACAAGACAATGCTTGCTAATTGCTGATATTTTGCTAATGCTAAAACTGTCAGTACCTGGCAAGATGGATCCATTTATTGGTGTCTGGGGGTATTTCTTTGCAGCCTCGAGATTTTTTGGAGGGGGGATTATCCAAGCCAGCATCATGCAACAAGCTCTCCTCCAGCAGGAGGATACCCAGCGGCTGTTGCAGGCTAACCAGGCAGGTGGAGCTGATAACTGTTGGATTAATCTGCTGCAGGTCCTTATTCCGGAAGCACATGTCCTGGCAAAACATTGATCAAAGATCAGCAATAAACCTTATTCCCTCACAAAGAAACTATGTGGCTGCTTGATTTATGGAAACAAATTATCCCATTGCTTTATTGAAATTACCAGGTATCAACAAGCTCCCTACCAGAGATCCTAATTTAGAAACTGTCTCATCTAGGAGAAAACATTTCTACATATGTTACTTCAACACTCTGGCACCCCACGGTCTGAATGCTGATTACAATTGAAACTATTGTCAAATGAGGCAGCGGCCTGAGGTCTAACCCTAACCCTATCCAGACCATTGGCATATTAATGTTAAGGACTCTTGACAGTTGACATTAGCATGCTAATGGTCCACAAGGGCTATATCTTCAAGCTCTGCTCCCAGCCTGATCAGAACTGATGAAGCCTATTGGATAGAAGGAGAAACGTTTTCAAAAGAAAACTTAAAGTCCAGATGAACACAAAGTCTGTTTTCGGATAACTATGACCTGGATGACTGAGAACCTACACAGAAAAAAATCTAGGTCTTGAGTCCTGAAGGCAGGGAAGGAGATCGACTGCTGCCGTTTCTCCCTGGGAGACACCCACATTCCATCAGTCTCTGAGAAACCTGTGAAGAGCCTGGGTAAAACTTTTGACGGCTCCTTAAAGGATGCCGCTTCCATCAGGGAAACCTGTGATCAGCTGGGGCACTGGCTGACATCGGTTGATAAATCAGGCCTTCCGGGGAAATTCCAGGCATGGATATACCAGCATGGCATCCTACCTCGGATAGTGTGGCCACTGCTGGTGTATGGATTTCTGATTTCCACCGTGGAAGGGCTTGAGCGGAGGGTCAGCAGCTGCCTCAGGCGTTGGCTGGGACTACCTAGGAGCCTGAGCAGCAATGCCCTTTATGGTAACAACAACAACAAGCTAACACTCCCCTTCAGCAGCCTGAGTGAGGAATTCATGGTGACCAGAGCGAGGGAAGTTCTCCAATACAGGGAGTCCAAGGACCCCAAGGTAGCTCTAGCAGACTGGCAGAAGGTGGAGGGCCCAGGAGGCAGTGGACCAGACAGAAGCACGGCTGCTCCACAAAGAGCTGGTGGGAGCCGTGGCGACTGGCCGTGCAGGCCTGGGAACAACACCGACCACCCACCTCAGCAGGCTCAAGGGCAAGGAAAGGTGGGACCAGGTCCAACTAGAAGTGAGGGCTGGTGTCGAGGAACAGCAGGCTAGTCAGTGGGTGGGGCTGAGGCCCTAACTCTAACTCTACTTTGGGATGTTGGGAAGCATTACAGCTAAAGCTGCAAAGAAATTCCCAAATGAAGCAAATGTCCTGAAGGCACATGCCAAGTCCAAGATCTCAGTCCAGCTGAGAATTGGTGGTTGGACAGAAAGGGATCAATGAACGTCTGGTTACTACGCAGGCTGGTGGAGTTGAGCTCATTTGCATAGAAGCATAGAGAAAAACTGCCATGTCTGTTTGAGACTTAGCCGTACGAACTAAGTGCTGTAATTACAGTTGACGTTAACAGGTTTACTTTTTATAAAAGGTGACATGTTTCATTTTGATTAGACATCTTGTTATCAGTGCAATTACATTTGCATTTCTCAAGATTATACCTGCACACATGCTACAAATGGGGGGAAGCAGAGGGTACTCCTGCTCAACAAAGCATTCATGTTATCCTGCAGCTCCTCTTTAATTCTCACACTTTCCTCTCGTGGTTTCTGGTTTTCCATTTCTTGAAGTATACCAGCAAACAGGGAGCTGAACAACTGTTTGGCTACAACTGGATCTCTCTGAGGGGAAATGAGCAAGGAAACAATCAACTCAAATTCTTGCATGCTATTGATATTTGCAGTTTGACTGGCAGCAGCCCTACCTGGGAAAGGGCCTGAAGCGGAGTGATGAGGCTACTGTATGAAATCTGAATGTCAGGAAAGTCTCCCATACGGTAGTTACGATAGAGAGTCACCTGAGCCTCTTGTTGCAGTCTTTGATCAGCTTTTTCTTCCTCCAAAACATGCCATCCTTGTCCTCCTCCCTCTCCTCCCCATCCATGCTGGACGAAGCCCAGATGGTTGAGCCGTCACCGTCGGACCTGATGCGTTTCAGTCGGAGAATGTTACTGCGTTGCTCGTTTTGTGCTATTAGCATAGGGGCACAAAAATGTAGGAAGTTGTACAAATCCTTAAATCCAAACTTCAATATCAATATGGAAATGTTGTGATAGTTCACAGAATATTTAACTTTGTTTAATAAAAGCAAGTAGTAAAACAGTCACCCCTCCTCAGCACCCAACAAAACAAAAGGTTCTTTCTTTTTAGCTTACTAGAATATTGCTTTCAGACATCAATAAGCTTGACATGTAACTATTGATGCATGTCATGGAAATTACACAAAAGGATCATTCACCCAAAAATAAACTTAAACAACACATCTTTATCAAAATGCCGTTAGAAGTTATGAGTCCACAAAGTATTTAGCAGGTTAAAAAGTGAACAGGCTTACAAACAAACAAACACACGCCTCCATCCTTCCTGTGTTCGTAAAGACTGCAGCTATTGCAGTGTGAATTGAAGTAAATGAGTTTTGTGATTATAATTTTAAATATTACACTGGTCAAGAAGTACCAGCTGTATGAACAAGAGGAAATTTCCCGGAGACTAACCATTGTGACCTTTGACCTCGTCGCTGGTTGCGGTAAGATGCTTTGTGCCAAACCCTTCTCCCACTGGCCTCCTGGCTCTGGTTCCTCTGCCATCTTTCTTTTCAAACACCAACAATGAAGACACAGACTCAGGGCCAAGTGTATACTCAGCTGAAGCGTCCATGCTACTGCCCGTCAACCAGTTATATGCTGTCCGATGCCCTGTGGAATAAAAATGGTGTTCAAGTTGGACATATCACAACAGTATACAGTACACTTTTTAGGCTACAGCATACTCCACAAGAAGCAAGAAATGTCCTCTCATCCCAGTGCCACGAGAATGCACTGATATCACTTTGGACTGGCGGCATTTGTATGGGAGTTTGAATTGCTTGTTCAACCCATCATAAGGGAAGAACAGAACTTGTTTTTTGCCTGGTGTCCAAAAACTCTATGACATGATCAGAAATCGGGGAGTGAACCATAAAAATACATGGAGATGGGTAATCATTTTTGGCAAGAAGCTTGAACGTCTGTGATAGCTCCTGACCCTGCAGAGCATGCGCGGGTGTAAAACATGTTGTACGTGCTGCAGTAGGAAGGCTCTAGTGCTAGGGTAGACTTGTGAGTTTCTCACAAGGTATGAAAGGTTCTGGCCAAAATGAACTTTGTTTTTGCAACTTCCAAAAAAAAAAAAAAAGAGAAAAAAATTCTAGCCCCTTGAGGAGTAAGTCTTTAGTACTTCCTATTTAGGCAGATACCTGTAGTTTGGGTCTGAGAAAACTCTAATGAGGTCTGAGTGCTTCTGAGTTTCCCTTTCATAGCACCACTTTGAGAAGCTACACTCTCCTGTCCCTGAGTGTTCAGGGTTTCCACAAACATTGGAGTAATCACTGTGCTCCTGGAGCGCCAGTTTGAATCAATCTGATAGTCCTAGAGAGAAAGAAATATGCAGTCTTAAAATAACATTCATTTTCAAGCAAACAGAAATCCACTTCATGCAGCAGACTGTCACTGACTTGAAAGGTGCACTCTGACAGAGGATACTCAAACATGCTTCGCTTAAAGTCAGGACTCTGGCTGGTCAA
Organism: Tetraodon nigroviridis; assembly: GCA_000180735.1. Taxonomy (NCBI): domain Eukaryota; kingdom Metazoa; phylum Chordata; class Actinopteri; order Tetraodontiformes; family Tetraodontidae; genus Tetraodon; species Tetraodon nigroviridis. Next base: position 388,738 of record CAAE01014527.1, on the reverse strand, counting down.
CTCCAGCAGGAGGTTGGTAGCCAAACTTAGAAAGCCCTTCTCTATTTTGCTGGAGTACAGGGATTGAAGCACTGTCAACATCCGATTCAGGGTTGCAGTGGGGAGACGCTTCTCCTTACTCCAAAAGTTGCGAACATAAAGCCTTGACAAAACAGAACAAACAAAAGAGACATATTCTAGAAATGCAGCTTTAACTTTATCCATAAATATTCATCTGTAAGCACTGACTGTAAGCCCTCATTTTCTTCAGTCAATCCTTGAAGTAGTGATTCTTTAGCAGTGTCTAAAATCGTGACTGAAGTGCTGTCTTCCATGCTCTCCTCATCACTGAAAGAGAGACAAAAAACAGTAAATATCAACAAAAATAGAAAAAAGGTGTAAAACTACACAGGGGAAATTATTGCTGGTCCAATAATGACTGAACAGCTACATATAACACTATACACACTGGTCTTTCTATATATTTTCCAAGTGTTTCTATCTGTATATGGACTGTCGACCGACTGTAGCCTGTTTCAAATTTTTCTTCTTACTTTTTTTTTGTTTATTTTCTAGTGTGAAAGAATAAATCATCCAAAATTTCATTTAAATGTATGTACTGGCATGTTTGTGCTTTACCATCTGTGCAAACTGCTTCAACAGTAAATTTTCTCTTTGTGGAAAAACAAAGGTCATCTAGATCTTAATAACAAAGGGAGCCATATAAACTAAAACATACAGCTCTGACTTCAAATGTCTTTAATGTGACACAGCTAATACACAGTTTAGTGATAACATTTGTCAGAAAGTAGAAATGTCACTATTCCCTTTAATTGTTCTTTACAGCTCTGCCTCTGCTGATGTTTATGAAAAAAGAGCTCCTGTAAGTGAGAGAAGAGCAGAGGGAAGGTCACCTGTAGTTGTCCAGGATCCACATGAGAATATCATACATTCTCTCCCTGCACACAGGTGAAGGGTGGCAAATGAAAGCGGTCACAGAGCCAAGCAGCTCCTGCAGCTGACCTGGAGTCAGCCGGGCAGTCATTTTGTGGATGATATCCAGACAAACTCTCTGCTTCAGTTCATCCCTTTAAAAATCAGAAGCAGAGGAATTTGCAGAATTAGTTACACTTAACCTGTGTAGGGACTTTTAACTGGAACACAAGCTGATTTTTACTCTAACAAAAATCTTTTTTTTTTTTTAGCAAAACAAGGGTTATAAACAAATCACTGGCCATGATTTTGGACATTTACTCTCTAGAGTCAGAATGCAGGAGCAGTCACAGTTTTTATTTATTTGAAAGGTCCTTGGAGAAACATTTCTTACAAGTATGCCATTTAACAGAATAAATACAC
>CAAE01014527.1:369876-385410 GCA_000180735.1 Tetraodon nigroviridis | reverse complement strand
CGTAGGCAGGCAGGTTGTTGGCCAAGACAATTCCAAGCAGCTGAAGCCCAACAGAGTTGTTTTTATTATTGGCATCAGTGCCACAAAATCCATCATATATCAGACTATAAGAGAGAAAATGTAAAGGCTGGTTAGGTTACAGTTATTATTAATTATAGGCTGCTTGCATTTTTTATTATTTTGCAAGTATAAAGAGCACTGGTCATAAATGTTTACGTTCAGACATAGGGAAACTAAGTTGCCTTTAAACTGACTAGAAAAAATGAACTTGTCCTAAACTGAGGACGGAACAAACTCGGACCGGTGTGCTCTGATGACGCGCTTTCTCCACAGTTGCTACGATTCCAAAGCACCAGATCCTGTCGCTTTGAACAAAAGAAATGTCTACCTGTAAGGCACATGCAGACAGTCCTTCCAGCACTCCACCAGGGTGCGAATTATCTCTAGGTTGTGTCGGAAAACGGCTCTCTTTGAGTGAAAGCTGTGCTTCATTAGAAACTCAAGCAGACGGTTGGCAAGGACTTCATCTCTGGTGTTACCCTGGCAGACAATTTTCAGTTGTTTTAAAGCATATGCTATGACACAAAAACAAGTTGTTTAGATGTTTGCCTTTAAAATTAAAAAGGAACCTTGGGGTTGGCCACACTTGTCCAGGAAAGCACCGTGACCACAATATCCACCACCATAAAATGTATTCCTTCTCCTCCGTTGTTTCCACAGACAACGATCTGCATTAGTGGTCCCAAAAAGTACTTTGCATAAGGTCGGAACACCTGCAAGACCGCCAGAGGGCACAGCAAGACTTAAAAACCTTTTCACTTAAAACAAATTTATTTATTCAAATGGTAATTCAAGTTCATCATATCATTTCTCAGTCTGGACACTTTTGTCGCAAAGCAAAAACTAAAGTTACACATCAAGTAGAAGGACAGAATTAGGGTTAGGGTTTGCTTGTGGTTAGCAAATGATGATTGTTTTAATACTAATACTACAACCCTGTGAACTAAATATCTAGGATATTTCCTTCTCCCTTTGCAAAACTTTCACATTAGGAGATATTTACCTCCTCCGTGTTGATGATCAGCTTTGAGATAAACAGACGAATGTTGAGGTGTGTTGCTGGATTTGCCAACTTTGTATGCAAGAATTTCATCCATGGTGGAAGTTCTCCAGGTGTGTTCCCCTGTTTTGTAAAAAAAGGTGAATTATTGCTGTTTGATCACACGTGTCAAAAGGCCCTTTCTGGCCTAATCAGAGCTGCCAGTGACCTGGTCTATTTTAGGGGTTATGTTGTTCCTGTGCATGTGCCCAATGAGACCAGTCAGAGCTGCCATGCATTCATGCTGGTTTAGCTCATCCAGTTCAAGGTCCACAACTGCATCCTGAGAAGGACTCATCTCCTCTGCTGGTTCCTAGAATAAACAAGGTCACTGCCATCAAATCTGGTAGAACACATTTATTCTTTTGGTTATAATTCATGCACAAATTTATCACTTTCTATAATAATTCAAGGCAAAGAAAATGTAATACTCTTTTTGCAGCAGTGTGTCTTCGCCCTTCGGCTCTTTGGGAGCTGAATGAAAAGCTCTGGACTCCAGTGGAAAAATCGAACTGACTCATCTCCTCACTCAAGCTGCTGTCAACCATGTACGACTGGGAGGACAGATATGTCGGCGTATCTGGAAAAATCAAAACATACCGCAGATAAATGAAGAATAACTTTTGATATATTTAACACAAAAATGCTGTAAAATAAATATATTCAACCGCTCTGTGATATGTACATTATATGTACTGTTAATGTAAACAGTTCAGCAGCTGGAAGATAAAGGAAAAGAGTGCACTCGCTCTAGTAATGAATATCATACCCTAACCCGTGTTTTCAATAACGTTCATGATTTAAAATAACTAAATAAATAAAGATTGAGGCAGAGCGGGGTTTTTAAAGTGGCAGCCTTGGTGGAAAAACTCTGAAAATTGGAGGGAAGATGAGACAAAACACAAAAATAGTTTTAGAGTCAAACTGTTTTTGTTGATGTATAGTTAGAAAATCTCATTTAAATTTAAAAGCAAATTGTATTTTGCTGTGTTTCTGGTGATCTTGACGACATAACCCCTGTTGACCTGGTGCTTTGTGGCTGAGATCAAGATGGTCTGAAGACCAAATGATTCCAGGGCTAGCTAAGGCAGAACAGACAAGTGCTACGGAGAGAACAGCAGCCCTGGCAGACTAAACCAAACCAATAAACAAACAACACAAATCCAAATCCTGTCCGTCCTTCCCTCTCTTCCTTCCTCTCTCCCTCCCCTCATTCCTCACTTCCTTAATTCCCCTCTCCTTCACTCTCTCCCAAGGTATTTTTTTTCATTTTCTGTTTTTTTAAAAAAAAGATTACTCTGAGATCCTCTCTAAAGATTATTCTGAGGTCATTTTTTCTTTCACTTGAACTATTCCCGTTACCAGAAATAACCAGACTTTTCATGTCGCTGTACATATTTCTGCATATTGGTGACATTACCTTTGGTTTCACCCACTTCTTTTCGAATCACAACATATTTCTGTTTTCTTTCAAGTGGGACCTAAATTTAATCAAAAACAACTTCATTAACACATGAACATGACTGTAAAGCTGTTGTGTAATAAAACAAAATATGACATGAATAGACACCTACCTCAATTTCAACTGTGAAGGTGTAGGTCCTTTTAAGATCAATGATATTTTCTAGAACTAACTGATTCTAAACATGGAGGGAGAATTTCCAGATTAGATTCAGATGGATCGGTTAGGTAAGTCTTTAGCAGAGTCAGACAGTACCTTCTCTGGTTTCTCACTGAAGAGGAAACCATGGAAGAATTTGGGCTCGCTGAAGCTGCAGCTGATGGCAGCAATGGCACAGTTGTATGCAGCACAATGATAAAGCCTCCTGAGTTCCAGGAGCTGACTCTCACCAGTCATATTTTCCGTGAATGCTTCAAAACATGACCTAGCAGAAACACAAAATAAGTGAAGCATTTTGAAGTATCTGCACAACTGCCTTTCCATGAATGCCCCAAGTACGTGATGTGCCTGAAAGGCCTACTTGATCAAGGTCTTGGATAACTCGTTGCCCTCTGTTTTGTCTGAGCGACAGTAGGCTTTGTTGATGCAGGATTCTTTAGAGTAAACCTCTTCTTTGGGAAGCCGAGAATACATGAGTTCCATCAGCTTATAGCAGCCAGTCTTCTTGATTACCTGGATCTCGTATTCCTTTGAATTTGTCTTTAAAAAGACAGATAAATTAGACTGACTCTCAACACATGCACTGTGTTTTAATGTAAAACAAACAAACAAACAAACAAACAAAAACCACAACGATCTACCACCACTTGTAACGCAATCACCATCAAATCTCTAAGTCCTTAACTTTGCATTTCCCTTAAAAATTCAAAGAGACAGACCTTGGTGAAGCGACCGAGCAGGACAGCACTTATGTCAGATATGTTTGACACAAAGAAATCAGTGAAGCCCTTTGAGCTACAGTGTGTCGCCAGAGGGAGCAGAACTCTGTCCATCATTGCCTGCAGCACAGAGCTCACTGGCACGGGGGCCTGCTGGATCATCTCATAAGATGTACACAGCAGTTGGAGCTGCCGCTCGGTGGGCGACCTTGGAGGGTGAAACACAGGAAAAAGACATGAAACAAACAAATCCTGTGACGTATACAGTGAACCCTCGCTATAACGCGGTTCATCTTTTGCAGCTTCGCTGTTTCGCGGACTTTTTTAGTGCAGTTTTTTTAACAGTCCATTGTGTTCTGCATCCTGATTGGCTGAGGGACTGACCACCGTGACCAGTCTCCGCGCCTCGTCTCTGTACAGCTTGCCAAATTTACGTTTGCAAATTTTCTCCCGTGACAAAACCCGCAATGTTGACGAAACCTTCTGCACTGGCAAAGGCACCTGAGAAGGCGTCCAAAAGGAAGAGAAAGGTGCTAAATATTGCAGAAAAAGTTAAACTTCTGGACATGTTGAAGGAAGGTAGCCGATATGCGGCTGTCAGGCGCCGCTACGGAATAAATGAATCTCCGGTTGGTTCCATAAAGAAGGTGGTCTTTGGTTTCATTGCATAGTTCAGTATTGTTTAATACCTGTAAAAAATAAAGCTGACTACTTCGCGGATTTCGCTTGTCGCGGGTTCTTTTTGGAGCGTAACCCCCGCGATAAACGAGGGTTCACTGTACTGCAAAATGAATAAACCAGGGAGGGAAATAAAAAAGGCATTGTGTAGGATCCATCATGCAAGTGTGGTGATTTCACTATTTGGGACATATTAAAAAGTCTTCACAAACCGTTTAGCAATTCGCTGGAAACAGTTTTGAAACTGTTCCTCCATGACGTGCTTTCTGTCCCGACACAGAATCCCAACCATTAGCTTGAGCAGGAGGGGGCTCTGAGAAAGCTCAAGAGCATCCAGCAACTGAAAGTCAGAAGGACTAAATCACAGCCTGATGTGGGCGGGAATAGAACTGATCTCAACACGGGAAAGAAATCAACTTGAAATGGCACGAGTACCAGAATCGTATCACTGCAGTTCTCAATTTGTAAGATCTGCCAACATTTTCAAAACCGTTTACCTTCCGGATGCAGTCCATATAGTTGTTGCGTTGGAGGGAGCCCTTAGCAAACTCATCTGACTGAATGGGGAAGTGGGAAACTACCAGGCTGTCCAGGGCTCTTTGCAGCTCGGCTAGAAACTCCTCCGGAAGGCTTGTGAAAAAGGGCAACACCAGTAACGTCTGACTCTGAAAAGGTCGATTAAACAAACTGTTTCAGCCTCTAAATTTATACTATAAAGTATTTATATATACTTGTATTCAAAACCTGACAGCTTTTAGAAGATTTTAAAATTACCTTGAGATTCAGTTGAAAATTCTTGTCAGCCAACAAGCTGGTGAATGTGGAAAGCACGGGCCTGAAGGCTACGTGGAGGCTGTCAGAGCAGACAGAGGAGTCGATCTAATGTGCAGATGGTCAAAGAGAATAGAAAAGCAATCAACTTTTATTGCTCGAGTATGTGGTTTATTACTGCTGGGGACATTTTCCAGGGTGACTTTACCTGCAGGAGCTTAGACAGCAGTAGGATAGTGGCAGTTTTGGTTTCTGGAGTTGCCAAGAGTCCAGCCCACCATGGGCTCAGACATTCCCAACCTTTCAACACTTCTTCTACTAGCTGTTTCTCCTGGGCCTTCTTTACAGAACGCTCTCCAAAGCTGTGGTCCAGCATGCCATTCAGCAACAAACTGACCTAATGAAAGATTCAACAAAAGTCCACCTTTCTCTATATAACCACGGTGAAAGCACTGAAAAAGGGAATTAAACCAGGTTTTAACAGCTACCATAGTGGGATTTTCAGAGGAAGCTTTCATGAGAAGTGGTACAGTGATCTCAAGTTGTCTGAGCAGCTCAGTGTTGATGGTGGTCCTAAAGAGGCTGTAGAAGTATTCGCCATGTGAGAAGCTCAGGAGGTTAAGGCAATGGCTTTCCGAAACTGGCATGGTGTTCAACAATAGGTCCACCAGCTGCTCACTCTGCAGAGGATCAACAGGCAACACTGTAGCATCGAAAACGAAACACCTGGGAAGCCCCAGTGACAGTAAAAGCAAGCACTGCGTCCACAGGACATTTCACATCCAATGTTCAGCTCAGGTATTATCATGCCTAAACTTCCCTATGACCGAATCTCTAGAGATCTTGCAAAAAAAAAACCTAGTTTCTAGAGCTCAAGAACAATCTGATCGTTTCTTAAACACTGGCTGAAAAAACTGACCTGCTGATTTAAAGAGAAGGCGAGCTGAAGCAGGTCATCTGCAAACGTTTTGGCGCTAATGTCCAAGGAAGACAGAGCCTTCCTGCTCCTGCCAGGGGCTATACCCTTAAAGACCATCATCAGAAGCTTAGAGCCAAAAGATTCATCATTTTGGCCAATCTTTAATGGGACAAGGAGAAAAAAATGCCACTTTAACAGAGTACATTTCATTCCTATTTGGAGACGAATTCTATGAAAATAGATATTATAGACTAAAAAGGTGCTTTAAATTAAAGGACAATTTACACAAAGTAATTTTTATGCCTATATTGAAAAGGGTAAATACCTTCGTATGCAGAACGGAGCTAAGGTAGCCCGCTTTATGGATTTGCTTACAGGAAGAAAGAACCGCTCCCATTTGGTCATGGTTCAGGGTGCTGGAATTGTAGATGTCCACAGCACACAGCTCCTCTAACCTTAGACCAAGACAGCAAAATTAGAAAACATAGATTAGTGATGCTGACCAAAAAAGGCTTTTCTACAAAAAAGTCAGAGAAGTAATTTACTGCAGAGAAACGGCAATTCAACTCAAGACCTCAAGACAAGAAATATTCTTGTTTGGCGGACACAAGACACAGACATGACAGCATGTCTCTCATCCAGATGCTTTATGGGTAAAGGGGTGTGTCCAAAATGTAAGGCTTTTATCTTGGTTAACCTGCTGGATGTTCATTATTACGCTGCCACACTTGACTATTTAAATCCTGGCTCAGCTCAAAGTTGGTTCATCTAACTGTCACCTGAATCATTTTTTAATCATCTTTTTTTTAATTCTGAATATCCATTTACTACATGAATTCACATATAGGGGAAGCCTGGTAATTAAACGTTTACGGTGCTGTGTTTAAGTTTGTTAAGCAAAACAGTGAGTTGCCTTCAAGTACCTCTGTTGGGAGATCTTTCCCAACACACTACTTTCGATAAGTGTGCGATATGGTGAGGCGAGCAGGGCCTTCAGTGCAGGAACACACACTTCTGGAAGGTTTTTGATTACCACCACATCCGCCACATTGAAGCCTACATTTGAAGGCTCACACACCACAACAGCTACTAGCTCAAAAAAAGCTGGGACAAATATTTCTTTTTCCAGAAGCTGTGAATAGAAGGAAATTCAGCAAGTTAAAAAAATTAAAAAAAAAAAAAAACCATCAACTTTCTTTATCACAAATGGCTGAAATAAAGTGATACCGTTGAAAACTCCTGGTCTCCTTTGATCAGAATCATGGTGGTGAACTCCAGCAGACGAACAATGATGGTACACTTGCTGAAGTTGTACTGGTCGATCTCTCTTGGACTGAAGTGAGAAGTCCCACCGGGGTCCTTGCCCAGAGGAAAACGGCTTTCCACTGCCGACAGGTCATGAGCTGCCAGCTCAGTCAAAAAGAAATGAACAGCTCTCAGAAAACTCGAGTCCTCTGCAGAGCCTTAGGACAAAGGAACAAAAGACAAAAATATTGCATTAATAGAGGTCAAGTCAATGTAAAAGGCATAAAAGGACATTTCCTGTATGTGACTTTTTATCAAGGTTGAAAGAGAAGACCGGTAACATGACTACAACATTACTGCTTGGAGATACTGGAAAAGACTGCATTCCAACTCACTGATCATGTGATGAGGCTTGATAAGGTGTAAACTGATAAAAGTGGTGTAACAATCCAGCGAAGCCAGCAGCAAGTCCATCCACTGGAGTGTGGCTCGGACACTGAAGACCTTGAGGGTAGGCTGAGAAAGCAGCCCCCCACCTTCCATCCGCGATATCAAGAAAGCTACACCCCGACGTTCCAGCATGCTCTCCAACCACTGTGGCAGAGACTTTTTTCCTAAGAAAACATTGAAAATGTATTTATTTTACAAATATTTATAAAAAAAAAACAAACGGAATCAAGCACTAAAGGTTTTCATGATCTCAGATTTCAAGACAAATACAATGCGAAATTTAAGAATTCCATTTGAATAAGAAAAAGACAAAATTCTGCCAGGTCCAGAATCTTGTTGTTTTCTGATTCTTTTTTTAATCAAAACAAAGCATTTTAGAACACTATTTACCTGGAAGAAGAGGAACAAACTCATAGAAAAGTTCCATGCACTTGTGGCGACACTCAGTCTGGGGACGACCACATTGCTCAAAAAGCCATAAAACCACATCGGAAAGGCACACATTTCCATCAGTTGGAAATCTCCTGAAGTACAAAGTTGAGGCTTTTAGTAAAGTCAAATTTAAAGAGCAATTTCGATTTAGTTGATATAACTTAATAAAGGTATTCCTAATTATGCTGCATTACCCAAAAATGCAGTATGACAGTCTGCAGGACTGCAATTAGCCCACACAGGAAAAACTCACCTTGGAATGCGCCTTTTAGCACTGGGCTGACTGAGACTGGTGCCTTTGTGTTTAATGATTCTTTTCAGGTGATCAATGGCACTGCCACACTGCTGCAACGTGCCTTGGAGTGGAAGAGACGGGGATTGTTTTCAGGACACCGAGGGGCTTTGTTCTAAACACCATTTAGGAATTACAATATCCTGCTACATCTAAAATACAAAGCAAAACTAAAGCCACAACATTTAATATTGACTTAAAAAAATAGAATTCAACAGTAATTATATTAATGACTTTTGCTTGATGACAATAATCTGCCTTTGTCTGAATTTCTTAGGAATAAAAATGAATATTTATTACCCATGGATTGTTCATCAGAATGTGCAAGAACCAAACTTTCAACAAATATGACAAGAACTTCAAAGACAAAGTGGTCAACTAAGGAACTTTCCTCTCTGTAGACAGAAAATAGCAGCATCACTGGACTGAACCTTCCGGGACACGGGTATTTGAAATGATTTTTACAATATTACGGTGAACACAATATGCATGAAAACGTATTCATTTGAATGCAAAAGTATCGCAAAATTGTTCCATCCAATCTAAAAACCATCAGACAAAAAGAGGAAAAACTGTGCTCAGATCACCTGAAAAGTCTGTAGATGCTATTAAATGCAAGAGCTGCTCCGAGTCTTTTGAAACCATTTGGATGGAGAGCTAAGCTGTAGATGCGCTTAAACAAGGACTTCATATTAGTGGGGCTTTTCTCCTGCTGCTTAGGCGTGGTCTGTTTAATCGACCATTTCACAAACTCTCCGATGCAGCGGCCAGAAAAGTCTCTGAGCGTGCTGTCAGTCGAGTCCACCACACCATCCTCAGAGCAAGAAACAGAACGGACATGTAAACCTTCATGCCTTAGTGACTGAAATCGTTGACTTTTTATGACTGACTTCACAAGAAAAAAAAAAAAAGACAGGGTAGATGGGTTAAAGGTTAGAGGGTTAAATGGCGGATTGGGGTAAACGATGCGTATACTCAACCAGACTGTTACCATAATGGCCTCTAAGACAGCCACTGTATCCTGGCTCTCAAACTTCTTGTTGTTCGTGAACCAGTGAATAAGCTGCATGACCAGTGGTTCAAACAGCTGTCTGGTGACCTGTTCAAATAGAGTCACATTTAAAATAAAACCTTAAAAACATGCATATACCTTTTAAGTCTGTTGCTCCATTAGACTATCAATCCTGCTATCTACTAGTACTTTTTTCCTTAACAGCAATAACATTAGAAAAAACCTTTCTGCTCTCCTTCTCAACTGAACATCTTTTTTTTTCCATTGCAGATTTGTCTTTCTCCACAAATGCATGTCTTTGTATTGTGGGAAAAAACGCTGTGAATATGTCATAGAAATATATCATGTACTGAAAACTGGGGGGAAAAGAACTGTAAGCTCCCCTGACCTGTTGCACCGTGCAAAAAATGTACCAAATGTTGAAGTAGTCAAGCTAAAACAACCTAGGACTATAGCGAGCGTGCACATACCTGATCCACATCACATGCAAGACGCATCAGCACAGGAAACAGCCTCTTGTGCAGTTTGTACATTGGTGGTAAGCTGTTCTCTCCTTCACTGATCTGAGCACTCTTGCCAACCATGTAGATGACCAAACAGTGCAGAAGCTCGCATGCTAAGACCTATGGTACAAAAAAAACCAGATCAATCTTTTCCTTTTTAGTCTTTGAAGTTTGTGACCAGGTAAAACTAAGATGGATTACTTTGGTCTGTCTGTCACTTGTTGACAAAGCTAGTTCACTGATACGAGGAAGGAAGGGGTCCAGGTAGATGACCGGCTTCATATCGGCAAAGGGCACAGCAAAGGTTAGCCTTCTCTCAGAATCCCAGGCCACAAATTTCTTCATCATTTCCTCTGACGAGACCACTGTCAAAACAGAGGACAATGATGACAACGACTGCATGGTCATAACCCTAACATTCAAATTAATGTAAAATAGACCAGCAGAGAACATTATAGATAAGTGTCCTTACCAGTTACAAGGTTCCTGTTAATCTTTCCACCAAGGTGTCCCAGCAACTTCACCACCCTGAGCCTTACCATGGCAAGAGGAGCATCTTCCTGCATTGTCACATAAAGAATCACCACTGTCGCTTTAACAATCAAACATCCTTCCAGTAAAATATGTCATTCCCACAATGCCATCCAGTACCAAGAGGAGCTGGTCGGATTTTTTCATGAGTCTAGTCATCACTCGGTTGTGTCTCGTCGAAGACACGGCAGACATCACCTCCCAACTGCTGTCATCTCTGTCTAAAATCAGAAACAACTTTGTTTTTATTAGCCACAGGAATTAAATGAATAACACTGAATGTTGTTTAAAGCTTAAGTTTGTTTGCTTGTCTGCATGACTACTACAACTATCTGCTTACTGAGGCTTAGGTGCACTTTCAGGTATCCATCCAGAAGAGGAAGAAGAGATGAGTAGCACGGCTGCATCGTCTCCAGGGGAATGTTGGAGGACCAGTCCTCAAGAGCATCGAGGGCTGCATTGGCCAGTGGAACATGGCTCAGACCCAGTTTCAATGCCACCTTAATTCAAATGGAATCATTACTTGGACTAATCGATGTTTGTGTGATGTATCTCGGCGGTAGTATTCTACAGCCTCGTTACATTTACATCACATCGTAAAATGGTTGGTTTCAACTAATTCAACCAAACAAGTGACTGACAGTTATGTTTTACACAACCTTACAACCCTTACACTAGAGCAGGGGTGGACAGATAGTTTTTCCATGGGGCCACATGAGAAATAGAAAATATTGTGAAGGGTCGGGCCAAAAAGCCAAACTCAGTTCTGCGTAATAATAATTGTCTTTCTTTATAAAGAGCCGTAAATAGCATTAGCAAGCTAGTAAGAGTAGGGTTAATGTTATATTTCAGCACTTGGTTAGGGTTAGGTTTTAAATTTAGTATTTTTGCACTTCAAAAGTTTTTTTGAGAGAAGTGCCCCAGCACCTTGCTAGTTGGTGCCCGTACACGCCGGCGTTTGTCTAATCACCTCTTCTGGTGTTTTTGAACAGGTCTTTCTTGTTCAGTGACTGAAATCTAGCCTGCTGGACTTTAACCCCCAGTTTACACTGATTGGATTGGCGTTGCAGCCGTGACTTTCACTCAGTTTTTGCCATCCGGAAAAAGCACACCAGAAAATAAAATCACGTGCAACCGTGCAATATTACCACTTTGTAGTTATGCAGATAAAACACTAAAGACTGTAAGCATTCATTCGAGTCATTTCAGTAACTAACCATTTGCTGCTCTTGTGTCTGAAGTCACATTTGATGCCATGTCTCTTTGTTTTATTCTATCCTTCCAAAAAAAGATGTTATAAATATTGGTATGGCTCCAATTAGAAGTCTTTTCTAAAATGACTGTGAGAAAATTCCCACAAGACTTAGAACTTGTTGAAAATGATCACTCTCTAAACCTTATTAACTAAAACAGAATCTAATTAGCTGTGTGGTCGAGTCGGAGCCGCACCAACACCCGGTGTACTTTGGCGGTGAGGTGATGACGCAAAGCCCAGCTGACAGAGGATCATCAGTGAGAGAGGATCGACACCTGGATGTTTTTAGAGAGTTTGTGACAATGCATCTTTAGTCCATGTGGTAAAATGAGAAAATACGTTTACTTTGTAAATTCCAAACAGCCTTCACAGGCCAGTTAGAGCCAATCAAAGGGCCATATGTGGCCCCGGGGCCGTACAAAGCTCAGGTCAGTGCTGAAAGGACATTATAATACAAGAATTTGTCAAATCCACTATTAGACAATCATGGTCTCCATTTTTACATAAGGGATGTGTCAAGGCGAACAAATCATATCTGGTTTAAATACGTCTGTGCTGTTGATATATGTAATGTTCTGTGTTATAGTTTTTAATCTAATTTGTCAAGTCAGGATTGCTTTTTACAGTAGTTTGTATGGAGCTCTTATTTAGTGTATATATGCATCATAGTGTTTGGCTGGGAGCACAGTTATGGTTATTTTCTGGTGCATAAATCATCAGCAGATATAAAATAAGATAAATAAAATAAAGTTATTTTACCTCCAGAGCAGGAAAGTAGGCTTTAATGTCCAGAGCTATGATGTTGTGGTGCAGCGACAGAACAAATGTTAGGCAGGATGCCAACAGCTCATCTTTGTACTGCTTCATTCTCACACACACCTAAAGAGAAAACACAGATTTCACATCTATTCAAAATGATCTCTTCAATATTCAGAGTTTGTTGCGCTAACACGTAAATAGCCACCTCTTTTCCAAATTTAGAGAAGAGTGCGAAACAAGCACGTTTCACAGGCTCAGTCTGTTGGGATGTCACTCCTTTCAGGTCTACTCCCTGTTAAAAATAATTTCATTGTTTTTGGAAGTATTTGACAGGAGAACTGCATCACATTTTAATTCATGCTCCTGCAAAATATTTGAAATTACTCAAATTCACACAAACTGATCTTACAAGCAGGAATATTACCTGATAATACTTGATTTTCTTTGCAATTTTCATTGCGACTGTGAGCAGCCTGTAGAACCCACTGACAAGTGGGTTTCGGATGGAGTAAAAAATAAGTTCATGGCTCAGGGGGTACACCCAGGACCGGAAGTACCCCAACTGTTGATTCAGCAACAACTCACTGAGAAGAAAAACAAAGAGTTGAGAACTTGTAAAGCTAAAAGTGCATCTACTGTGTATGGGGTACCATATTGAGAACAGAACAGAATAGAATAGAATAGAATAGAGCTTTATTCGTCCCACAGCGGGGAAATTGCACTGTTCCAGCAGCAAAAGCGTTGGAGAAAGGTACGAAAGTGCAGGAAGAAGGCAGATAAATAGAATAGTTAATGTAAGTGTTAAGTTAATGTATGTTGGACTGACAGTTAAAACACTTTATGTGCAGCCTCAGTTACCTGCAGAAGTCAACCAAGTTCATAAAAGCAGTAAAATCTTTGACTTTATTTGGCAACAGATGGGCTGTCGGGTCAGAGGATGGCAGAACCGGAGCATCATCATCTGGAGTCTGACACACAAGGAAAATGGGCACAACGTCATAATTAGATTGATATGAATATAAAAAGTTTCATTCAAAATATTAAAAAAAAAAAAAAAAAAGCAGTTTTTCCACCTTTACGCGCTGCTTCCTAACTCAAATGCCGTTCAATGCTTCGGTCACAATAAATGGTCATTATGCATGATAGACGCCAGATCCCTACAGAGCTCACCTCCTCGTCTGTTAACTTTTTCACAGACAAGTCCAACTTTGCCACAATTTGCAGAATGGACTTCACACACATGTCATAAACAAGACGGCTCAGAGGCAACAGAGCAGCATTCAGACTTTCAAAGGCCCCATCCAAAAACCCCGAATCCTGCATAAGGAACAAAAGGAACAGATGTCATTTTTCAAGATGAAATACTTTGTTATCTATTTAATTTGGTGGTTGAATGAACCTTTTCTTAAAAACAAAAATGGATATACCTTTAGTTGATCACAGTCCAGAAGCGCTTTATAAAGAGGAAGGTAGTTCTGACTAGAGGGAACTTTCCACTTTCCAACACGAACTTCCGAAGATTCAGTGGAAATGGTGTCTTTACCCTAGTAGAGAAAAAAAGAACTAAAAGTAATATCCTGCTCTAAGTTACTAAATGAGTAGTACTTAAGTGGCAACACAATGAAAAATCTGACCTCAATCGTTATGGGTTTTGAACAAACACGAATCAAGCCTTGGTGCACTAAAAACAAACAAAAAAGAAGTGTAGATATTGACATAAAAGCACAATATTTTTTAATCTGATTAGGACACATGGTTATTTTTCTACGTTTTTCTATGCTCAAGTGGCTCGTACAATTTGTGTACCTAGGACAAATCTAAAGAATAAGATTAGAGAAGCACATCTCATGAGTCAATCTGATCACGCGGTAGAATAGGGAGCACATATTGGCCAATACTCAGTCAGTAACCTACCTGGACCAAATGCAGTGTTACTACACAAATTTAGTTCCTTTGAGTCCCACGCCTTTGTTTTAGCAGTCCTCCTATACTTTGTCTTGTGGTTTAAAGACCACCTCAGTACTTATTAAGACATTTTTGGAGCTGCTATCATATGTACATATGACCTACAGCAAGATTTTAATAACCTATGATTTTAACCGGCACAAAGACACCAATGGGGATCTTATGACTAAAGAATTTTTAAATCTACTGCACTGCATGGATTTTAAGCAGCATGTTACACAGCCCATTCACAACAGAGGACACACCCTTGATCTTGTCATCACTTATGGTCTGTTCACTTGTGTGTCCTGTTATTGACATGGCTGTGTCACACCACTCCTGCATCTTTTTAACATTACTCCTCCTATCCAGCAGGCAGCCTCGGTGAGAACTGAGAGGAAGCGCTACCTGTCTTCTGAAGTGGCTGCAAGTTTTATAGTTTAAGTATTATGTATGCAAATTAGATGTAGAAAGGGCGTGTTTGCTCTGTCCCTTTTTAGGGGTATCAACCTATTCCTATTCTAATGATTAAAGTGGAGAACAGCAGGAATCATCCTTCAACAACTGATCAGCAGTTTTTCAAGTTTGAGTTGAGCTGTGGACACAAAACACACATGATTTGACAAAGCCTTTAGCCGGAGGACCTCTTAGGTACTGGTGTAATAGAGAGCTCATGCTGAATAAGTGCTTTGTAATGAATGATAAAGCAATAACGTTAATGCTAATAATATACAGTACATGTAGATAAAATGGTGGCTAATGGTGAATATGTGCACCCTTTTCTTATGCATTACTTGTGTTCTTTATTTAAAGTGGGTGGCCAATATTTTGATAATCGGTCCGTTGACATGACAGGAATCATGTTTTAAATAGGTGCTGATGAAAATCTGTCAGACATGTTTCAATGTTTCGTGTGTACTGACAATTGTCTTAAGAGGTCAGAAATGACAATAAAGCCTGCCAGCTTTTACTGTCCAGTGTGGCTGCACATCATGGTGAACATACCCACAGAGCTTATAAAACCCCACAGCACAGGTCCTTTTGAGGCCATGGCCAGAAGCACTTTAAGTATCGATCTGCAGCAGGTGCTCTGCATTTTTTCACTGTACTGAGGAAAGCTGTCAAACTGCACCACAAGAAGACGCTCCAGAACTGGTGTATACACCTCTGGAATCTGGAAAAAATGAAAGAAAAAAAGGAAGAAGGCAGAGGCTTGAAGACAGGGGGGAGACAGTACAGTCATGTCTGTTATAATAAATGATATTATGGTAGGCTACCTGTCCCAGGTGGATCAAGATGCTGGC
>CAAE01014527.1:345146-362830 GCA_000180735.1 Tetraodon nigroviridis | reverse complement strand
CAGATTAAAAAAACTTTTTTTAGGTGTTTTACATTACTCTGTCCCGGAAAGCAAATTTTAAAATGACATTCCACATTATCTGGCTATAAACACACACCGCTAAACAAGTTATAACAAGTACACATGAAGATTTGGTAGAAAGTTCATTAGATACTGTACATTTCGACAGAGCCAGACTGGCTCAGATAATGCTTTGTGTATTCCAGTTAAGATAATGACCATTAGGGAGTATTTTGTTATCATGAACATTAGAAAGAAGATTTGAATCAAGATGTTAAAATCAAGTTAAAAATAAGTCTCTACCTGTTTGAGGAAGGCCTCAAGTGCATAGGAACTTGTCTTCTTCATATCAGGGTTGATATGGCCACAGAGCTTAGACATGACCTCAAACAATGTTCTGTAATGGTCCATAAAGCAGCTCCTGAACTGAAACGCATGTTTCTCCAATAACTGAAGTCCAGCTGATGAGGAAACAGACTCAAATAAAGGGAAAATTTCAAGGTGGCTTATGTGACTCATTTCAGAGCAATGGCTGTACTTACCAATTGTAATTGCGTAGCGATTTATTTCCTTCTACAATGAACAGTGAAGTTATTATAAAAGACTAAAAAACTCAAAGAGGTTTAACAGCTAATATTTACCTGTGGTTTGACTGTTTTCAGAGCATACTGAAATATTTCCTTTAATGTAGATGGATCTGACACAGAGGAAGATCAAATAAACATGTTTTATAATAAATTAGCAATGCACATATACAGTATATATATATATACACACACAAATACATACATACACACACACATAAATACAAATATATACACACACATATATATATAACCCTATATATACAGAGTGGAACACCTCTCACCATCTTCCATTGTTTTTGTAAAGTTGATCATTAGAGCAGAAAGTCCTCTCAAACATCCAGCTACTACTAAAAGCTTAGGTTCCCTTGTAGAAGAGGTCATCTGCAGAAAAACAGAGGCAACAGAAGCTATTTTATAGATACGTTTTGAGCTACCGCCATATCATTTGGAGACATACCTGCTCTTTGAGCTCCCCTAAAATTGCTTTATACAGTTTGTCGGAGTTGTTGACCATATCACTGGGGTGAACCTCTGCAAGAACTCCCAACAATTCGTAGACTTTCTCAAGAACTGTTTAAAACCCAACCAAAAGCTTTTTACAAAATTATTCTCTGTAAATAACTGCACAAAGAATTAGGATTTTAGGGTTTAGGTTTGGAGGCATGACTCACCAGAATCTGGAAGCTTGTTTCTTTGACAGAGCTCATTGTAATATCGGTTAAATATTTCACATATTTGAAAATCTGCAGCGACACTGGAGGCCTTTGTTTTTTGGAGAACCTGTAAAAATAGTATAAACAAATTTTGGAAAACACTGTGAATCATTGGTTATTTATGATCTGGGTTCTCTATTTTGTTTTACCTTAGGTGATAGTAAAAATACATGAAATAGACAAAAATAGTAACCAACCTTAATAAGGAGTTCAAGCACGCCTGTCCTACATTTGGGCGTTTTTCTCCTTTGTATACACAGTCAGACAGGTGTCCTGTGTGAAATAAAATGATGTAAACCTGTAGCTGGTATGGACTATGAAAAGAGTTAATGTATAATTACTGGTCTTCATATAAGTGCATACATCAATACAACACATTATTTACCGTATACATTCACAAGTACTTTTGTGACACCTAAAGCCCGCAACACACGACACGATTTTCGGCATCTTAAATGCCAAGGCTCACCCTCACACAATTTTAGAGCAGGTGTAGCAGAGACGGAAAATGGTTCTGCGAAGTCAGTCGAGCTGTACTTAGTTGCTCTGTAGTGTTAATAACGGTGTGCTTAAGAAAAGGTCATCTTGGTACTGTGTTTATTAGACTACAGTAACCCCCCCACCAGTGTCGAATTTTAAAAGTTGCACGGCAGCACAGTTGGTCACGCCTCCTGATGACTGGAAGGGCAAAGTGGAACACTCCCGTCTTAAACGAGTCTTGTAGTGTGGACATTCCTGTCTCAGATGAGTCTGGGACTCAGTCGCCTACGATACGCGACTAGAAAAGTCGCGCATAATGGGGGGCCCCGATTACTTCGCCAACTCAAACTGTTTAGTGTGTCCCTGGCTGTAGATGACACAGTAAAATATAAAAAAAAAAACAAACACATACTCTTATGTCAGTGGCATAAGTCTTGTCCCATCCTTTGACTCGGGAAGAGATCCTATCCAAGAACGTCTTTAAAAACTCTAGGACCTCAATTCGAGTCATCCTCAGCTAAAAGAAGAAAATATATCAGTCACCGTGTCAGTCCATCATCTTATTTTTCAACAGGAGCGTTTACCTCCTCTGAAACCAAGGACTTCCTGAGGAAGCTGAGCAGTCCATACTCTTTCGAGAACAGTAAGGATGCCTGTAATGCTGCAAGATAAAGATGGAAACAAGAAAATTAACAAGAAGTTGTTTGCATATGCACGAGCACTATATTCAGAATGACACAACTGAACACACCTTTGCTACAGCCCCTTTGGTGTTATTGATAGAACCACTACACAGACTTTAAGCCACTGAGTCTATAAAGGCCCCGTAGACAAAGGAGAGAAGGGGCTTTCACGCCTGCTAAATTTTGTGTGTTTGGAACATGTTCACACCCAAAAAAAAGAAAAAGAATTCCTAAAAATACAATAGGAACTGCCTATTTCACATCTAAAGCTTGGTTAAACTTATCCAAGGCTAAAGGACTATGATAGAGCACACACCAGGAAAGTAAAAACACAGTGGTGATGCAGAAAAAGAATCAAGATCTTGGACAGGTGGGACTCATTTGATCAGCTGGACAAGATGGCAGCTTAGAACCACTCAATTCATTTCAATGTTTATGTTTTCCCAAATTTGGATTGAAGCAGTTGCTGCAACACTCATGCCACTGGATTGCTAGAAAAAACGAAAGGGTCCAATGTGGTCCATTTTTCTGGGGTTGTTCTGTTGTACCTGTCGTTTTGCTTTTTTCCTACCCAAACTCTTTTCCTGAAATAGCCAGTACTCGCGATAAGGTGGCTTTTGGTTTAACATTCCGCAGATGATCCAAGAGCCGACTTTGTGTTCA
The DNA here is from genome assembly GCA_000180735.1 of Tetraodon nigroviridis. Classification (NCBI taxonomy): domain Eukaryota; kingdom Metazoa; phylum Chordata; class Actinopteri; order Tetraodontiformes; family Tetraodontidae; genus Tetraodon; species Tetraodon nigroviridis. The sequence goes on along the minus strand of CAAE01014527.1, from coordinate 359,704 downwards.
TCGTTCTTTTGAAAACGTTTCTCCTTCTGTCCAAAAGGCTTCATCAGTTCTGATCAGGCGGGAAGCAGAGCTGGCAGATAGAGCCCTTGTGGACCATTAGCATGCTAATGTCAACTGAGAGTCTTTAACATTAGCATGCTGATGGTCTGGATGGATGTCTGAGAGTCGTTAGCAGGGTCGTTCTCGACAGTGGACAATGTGTGGACTGAGTTCCAAAATCTGCTGTGTGCCTTTGGTTGGTGCACTACGGTAAAGGCTCCGCCCATCGATCAGCTGATCACTATTTAGCGGTACTTGCGTAAGGACCCCCTAAAACGGCACCGGTCCAGCGACACGCGTATGAGGCTCACTTTAGGCCACCATGTGCGGGTGGATCGTAGACGCCTGGGCCACGATACCGTCTTCATGTATTGTGAGATCTTTCGTAAAAGCCGGCATTAACGTTGAAGCGGAACCGGTCGGCGAGTCTGATTCAGATGATGAAGATGAGGAACTCGGGATGTTGGACATTGAAATAGCGCCGCTGTTTAATTCAGATACAGAAGATGAAAACTCGATGGTTTTGTGGCGGAAGAATGAATATTTTGGTCAATAAATGTGTCGAAACTCACTGTTTTACTTCCGTTGTCGTTTTCTACCGTATGTTTTAGCATGCGCCTAATAATGTGGTGCGCCTTATGTATGGCTCAAGTACAGAAATAAACCCGTAACTGAGACTGCGCCTTATAACCCGGTGCGCCCTATGGTCGTGAAAATACGGCAATTATTTTGTCCAGACATTACCTTTTGATTTTTTTTTTCTCTCTTTTTCAGCATAAATAACGTTTTTAAAAATGCCCCTTTTCCCTTTCCGTAGCCCTGCATCTCTACATCTGCTGGAGACAGCTGATACATGATCTCTACGGTTCTGTATTTATTAACTGTTGGGTTTGTGGTAAATGTATCATCCTTGCAGCCCCATATCTCTGCTGAACTGCAAACCAACTTAGATTTTTTTTCTCTTTTTTTTGGTTAGCTTATTTCATTAACAGCATATATAGCATATTAGTTGACTAATATGAACTAAGTGATTCGTCAGATTTGGTTTGGAACTGCGATGGGTTGAATACACCTCACCCCAGATGGCCATCACTGCTACATTGTGCCCACTATAAAGCTCCTTAAAGGAAACCCTAACTAATTAAAAAAAACACTGAAAGAGAAGCATTAGCCTAGCAGACAGCTCTTCTCTAAGTCAGAGCACCCACATCCTGTACATGACCACACAAAGCAGAAACACAACCACCTCTGCTCTTGCCTAATGTTGACATCCCTCCTTCTTGTCCCCCTCTTTGTTTTGAGCGTTGCGTCTACTGGCTCACCCAGCCAAGTGAGAGAAACAGTCCCTGTAAACTTTCTGAGCACCAGGAGATTCCCACAGTGGGAATGCGCCATACTGTCCAACCCAGCTATTTCTAGATGTCTAACAAGTCCAACATGGCGCCACGCGAGTGGCAGCCAGTTCCAGCAGCTCGTCCTTACGCAAACCTTTTCTTTCTTTCTACCCTACTCTTTTACCTCATTTTCTTTCTTCTGTCCGGTTGTACTGGCTTCTTGAACTCCTGTGCAGCCAGGAGTTCTAAGCTCGTCACTGCTGCACTGATTTTCACCCTGTTCTTCGGACCGCAGTGGGGGACCCGTCTAGTCACAGCTCCATGGTTTACTCCCGCGATCAGCTGCTAGCGCTCAGGCGCCCCGGACTAGCTCTCGCCAACAAGCCCGACATCCCAGCGCAGATACGGAGGAGACGGAGAGGCTGTCGGGCTGGCGTCAAACGCCGGGAGAGAGCACGCTGGTACAAACCATGTGTACCGGCGGTCGTCATGGGAAACGTCCGCTCGCTGTCCAACAAGATGGACGAGCTGATCCTCATCTCGGGTGACTTCAACCACGCCTCGCTCTCTGCCACTCTGCCCAACTTCAAACAGTATGTCCGCTGCCACACAAGGGACAATAAAACTCTGGACCTGCTGTATGCAAACGTCAAGGATGCATACAGCTCCAGCCCCCCCCCCCCCCTCGGCCGCTCCGATCAAAAACTCGTCCATCTGCTCCCTCGGTACACACCGCTGGTGCAGAAGGAGCCTCCCCAGAGGAAGACGGTCAAAGTCTGGACTGAGGAGGCCAAGGAGCAGCTGAGGGACTGCTCCGACACCACGGACTGGGATGCTCTCTGCAGCCCACACGGGGAGGACATCGACAGTGTCACCGACTGCATCACGGACTACATCAGCTTCTGCGTGGAGAACACCGTACCATCCAAGCGCGTACGGTGCTTCTCCAATAACAAGCCCTGGTGACCCCTGATCTGAAGGCCCTGCTGAAGGAGAAGAAGAGGGCTTTCGCTTCAGGGGACAAGGGGGAGCTGAAGAGGGTGCAGAAGGAGCTGAAATCCACCATCAGGAGGTGTAAGGACGGCTATAGGAGGAAGCTGGAGCAGCGCCTGGAGGAGAACAACGTCCGGGACGTTTGGAGGGGCCTGAAGAAGATGTCAGGCCACAGTCCAGGGGGAGACGGTCACCAGGCCCCTGGTGATCCAGCATGGGCACAGGAGCTGAATCTGTTCTTCAACAGATTGGACTCTGCGGTGTCCCCGCCCTCCCCCCACCCAGCCAGGAGGCGCTGTGAGAGTCATGTTCTTTGACTTCTCCAGCACCTTCAACACACCTCAGGCCTTCTCTCCTTAGGAGGAAGATGGAGGACGCGGGCGTGGACCAGCAGCTGGTGGCCTGGACCACAGACTACCTCACCAACAGGCCCCAGTGCGTCAGGCTGCAGGACAGCCTGTCAGAGGTGGTGGTGTGCAGTACGGGGGCTCCACAGGGGACCGTGCTCTCTCCATTCCTCTGTTCACTGTACACCTCTGATTTCAGGTACAACTCAGAGAGGTGCCACCTCCAGAAGTTCTCCGACGACACCGCCATCATTGGCTGCGTGTCAGAGGGTGACGAGCTGGAGTACAGAGGAGTCATCACCGACTTGGTTGGCTGGTGTGAGGAGAACCATCTTCTTCTTAACACCAGCAAAACAAAGGAACTGGTGATGGACTTCCGGAGGACCTCCACACCCCACACACCTGTGAACATCCGGGGGTCGGACATCGAGCTGGTGGACTCGGTCAAATACCTGGGTGTTCACCTGAACAACAAACTGGACTGGTCCCACAACACCAACGCCCTGATCCAGAAGGGCCAGAGTGGCCTGCACCTGCTGAGGAGACTGAGGTCCTTTGGCGTGAGCAGGGCTCTCCTCAGGAACCTGTTTATAACACTGTGGTGGCCTCAGCAGTGTTCTACGCCCTCGTGTGTTGGGGAGGAGGCAGCACAGACAGGGACAGGAAGAGGCTGAACCAGCTGGGTTCAGAGAGCTGGCTCTGTCCTGGGCTGCAGCCTGTGACTCCATCCAGGAGGTGGAGGACAGGAGGATGGTAGCCAGGCTGACGTCCATCAGAAGCAACACCTCCCACCCCCTACACCTCACTGTGGAGGCCCTGGGGAGCTCCTTCAGCTCCAGGCTGAGGCCTCCTCAGTGCAGGAAGGAGCGCTAGCGCAGGTCGCTCCTCCCCACAGCCATCAGACTGTTCAACGCAGCCTCCTGGGTCCCACACCAGGGCTGCCCAACCACATGTCCACAACTCACCTGGACATTATCAGAATACCATAAATATACTCATTCCACAAACCAAGTAAAACACCTGTACATACACTATTGATTTTTTTTGTGTATATAGTGTAAGATACAGCCAAAAGATTTTCTGTATTTATATTTTTTATTTTATTTTATATTTCAAATTTTTTCTTCCAATGTTTTTTTTGCTGCTGGGACAGTGAATTTTCCCCATTATGGGATGAATAAAGTTCTATTCTATTCTAAGTCATTAATTTACTGCATTTATTCTAGAAGATGAAGAATAAATGCTTCTAGTAAATCTAGAAGATTTACTTATTTATTCACTCATGATGGTTGAATAAAAACAAACAATATAATCAGTAATCACAATAATTTTTCAGAATTTGTTCTTATTTTTCATTCATCTCCAGAATTTTATAATCATGACAGCCCTACCACTGAAGATGAACAGCAATGCTGGTTCCAGACTCTCAGTCTAACACATGTGAAGCAGTCCTACACTGATCCAGTAAAAGATTTTCATAAATGTATCATGGCTACTTTTACTTCACCACAAATCTTTGAAAAATGAACAATGCCTGCAGCCCGTTGCTTTATCAGAACACACAGAAGTACTTAGCAGGGTCACGTTGGGTTATTTAACTAAGCCTGAAGGTGGCATGGAAACCCCATACTTCCATCTAGCAATTTTCACCCACTCATGCAGGGGCTGGTTGCAAGGGTAGCAGCCTGAGATGGGGCACCCTGGTTTCACTCTCCCGTGGGGCTGAGTCTGCACTCCCCCTCTACTTCCTGCAGTTATTTGGAACTGTGGCTGTAAAATGTCTGGTGCCTGTCAAGGCAGCAATCCCGACGTAAGGAGAGGGGGGGGTTCGTCCAAACGCGGAGCTCAGTTTCCCTCACCACAACCAGGCCTGACGACTCAGTCAAGAAAAAAAGGAAAGTAGTCCAAAAGATCCCCAAGAGCTAGACATTAGGCTGCAATCCAGAAAAATCCAGCGAACAGAATATCCACAAATGCGCAAAAAAACTAGAGCAGTGGCTGAACCTCCCCTGGAGTGGTTAGGGTAGCCAAAACCACTCTCTCATCCAAAAGGTTGCAAATGACGCTACTACAGAACGCCATCTACAGAACTTAAGAGTTCAGCAAATTCCTTCATTAGAAAGAGAGAAATGGTCAGTCAGCCTGAAAAAAGAGACGCAATGATCGAGGGGCCTTTAGGGTAAGGTGAACTGCTTTAAGAGCTTTTAGGGTTGGGTGAACTGCTCTAAGGGCTTTTAGGGTTGGGTGAACTGCTTTAAGGGCCTTTAGGGTTGGGTGAACTGCTCTAAGGGCTTTAGGGTTGGGTGAACTGCTCTAAGAGCCTTTAGGGTTGGGTGAACTGCTCTAAGGGCCTTTAGGGTTGGGTGAACTGCTCTAAGGGCCTTTAGGGTTGGGTGAACTGCTCTAAGGGCCTTTAGGGTTGGGTGAACTGCTCTAAGGGCTTTTAGGGTTGGGTGAACTGCTCTAAGGGCTTTTAGGGTTGGGTGAACTGCTCTAAGGGCTTTTAGGGTTGGGTGAACTGCTCTAAGGGCTTTAGGGTGATCACCCCAGCCCTAACCCACAGTCTGGGCGATCCCAGGAACCTCTTGGTTCTCGGAACCTCCTTCATGAGCAGAAGCCTTAGAGTCAAACCTAAGCAGCGACTGGAAGCCACTTGCTGGTCTTACCAAGCTGACTCTCTGTCGGTGTTTGCAAACACTCCTGACGCAAATCACGGACGAGGTCGTGGCACGTCACCGCCGCCGCTGGCTCGTCCTCGCCAGAGAAGCGCTGATGGAGTTTCAGCAGGTGTCCGTGGATGCCCCCAGCAGCGTTAGTCCCGTCAGAAGACATGGCCACGCGGTGCCTTCAACCACCCAAATATACAAAAGCAGCTATGTTTAAATGGCTGCAAAGATTAAACTGAACTTAATGCTAAGCCGAACATTTGTTCTGCGCAGAACGCCAGAAGAACCCGGAAAAGATTCGGATTTCTTCTTCTTTTGTATGTTTTCTTTTTTTGGTGGTTGGCGAGCAGCAAACTGGTGCATTACCGCCACCAACTGGTGTGGAGTGTGGAGATTTACTTCGTTTAAATTAGATATTTAAGTCTCCAATAAAATCTGCTTCACTATTTTGAATTTCAAGCAACTACACCTACCTGTTGCGTGTTTCCCTATCATAAATAACATGATGTTCAGCCCTGGGTGTCCAAATCTCATTCTTGATATTAGAATAGAATTTCTGGACGGCTTCAAAAAGATTCTGGACCACCATCTACAGCAGGGGTGCCCAAACTATTCCCCAAAGGGCCGTGTGGCTGCAGGTTTTTCTTCCAACCAATTAAGGTGGGAGACCATCAGTCTGAGAACATGCTGGAAAACCTTCAGGCAAACTAGTGAGTTAAAGGAGCGCGTGAGCAACCACAGCGGTGAAACCACCCACACTGGCCAACAAGTGAGCTCAGATGTTCCAGCTTCTTCATCTCGGTGAGAAGACTCCACATTTCTGCTTTGGTTTTGTCCTGATGCCAAAGTTCTGTTACCTAATGACCTTTTCGTCTGATCCCAATGATAATAAAATTGATTATTATGAACAAAGGAGTCTCCTGACCTCTCTGGCTAAATACTGACAGGACTCTAGCTGCAGTGTTTTGGATCTGCTCTGGCCTACACCTGTGTAATAACGTCCTATGGGACTGTAATAACCATGTCTAATTCAGTACTAAGGAGGAAAAAAAGGGAAAAACAGTTTCCATGTTTTTTGTAATTTTATTTTACCTTTATTTACCCAGTAAGTCATTAAGTACAAGTTCCTATTTACAACGGCGGTCTGGCAGAATGAAGAAGGCAGTTGGAAGAAGGGAACAGCAGCTTTCTTCATCTGATCATCATCTTTTTTCTTTTCCTTGAATAGTTTTTACGTGTTTCTAATTTCTCCAACCAAGCATGTTATTTAGAAGCACTGTTTGTATTCATCTTTTTAATAAATATGTGCACGCTGCAACAAGTCCAGGCACATTTCTGAGCTCCAGCAACCTGGAACAGCAAGAGGAATGATACAGGATGTGAAGGACAGACAGATTTCCCTTTTCCCTGCCCTGCTAGGATTCTCTGACTGATGGGTTTTCCGAGGCGTTGGTCATGTGACCCACCCGCCAGTGAGGACTGTTCATTGGGTCTCGGCGGGGTGGGACCCAACTGCATGTGAAGGCGTCTCGCTGCAGCTCCCAGACTCTGCTCTGTTCTCTGGCCTCTGGCTCGCTGAGATCTTGTCCAGAACTGCGAGGAAACCAAAGATTCAGCGTCACATAGAATTCAGAAAAGCAAAGATTTTTGGTCTTTTTCATCCAGACGTCCTTTAACTCTGAAAAAGCTGCTTCGGTTCTGCGTAAGAGCGGAACGAGTGGCTGCCTCATCTGGTCTGATCATCACTGCAGCTCCACCTAAACATCTTCTACCTGGACTCGTGTGTGCCTGGAGGCCGACTCCCGCAGGCCAGACAGCCAGCAGCTAGCCCTGAGGCTAATGCTAACAAAACGGCCCTCTCTGGGTGACCACTCAAACCCTCCACTGAGACCACTCAAACCCTCCACAAGGCAAGCGAAGCACACGCTAAGCAAACGCTAGCTCAAACGCAAACTAGCCCTCAGTGCTGTGAAGTAGTTTCATCTGTAAACTCTTGTAGGTGCCAGATGGTGAGCTACCCTGCAGCGACGCTGCGCTGTTACTGGCTGCTGCGCTGCTGCTGGGATCCAGCTCCTCCAGGTACAGGCGGTAAGGATGGCCGTTATCATCTTCGTACTCCACGTTTTCGTCATCGCTGTCCAGCTCGGGAGCCACATACACCACCTCGAACTCAATCTGTCCCTGCTGTGGGAGACACAGGCAGCACATTCAGAGGACAGGACGCTGCTGGGGTTTGTGTGCGTGTGCACGGATGGAGTACCTGCTGGGACAAAATGGTGACCGCCTCTTTGTGTTTAGCATCCCGTAAGTTGACGCCGTTGACGGCAAGGATGGCGTCCCCCACGTGCAGACCTCCACACCGCTCTGCAGGCTGGCTCACATGGATCTCTGAGATCAGGATGGGGACACCATGCTCCTTACCGCCCTGGTGAGCACAGACAGAAGACAGGTGGTTCCTTAAAACGGACAGGCAACATTACCGCAGGTCGCTCCTCCCCACAGCCATCAGACTGTTCAACGCAGCCTCCTGGGTCCCACACCAGGGCTGCCCAACCACATGTCCACAACTCACCTGGACATTATCAGAATCCATAAATATACTCATTCCACAAACCAAGTAAAACACCTGTACATACACTATTGATTTTTCTGTGTATATAGTGTAAGATACAGCCAAAAGATTTTGTATCTTGTCTTTATCTTTTATATTTCCTTTTTTTTTTTTTCTTCCAATGTTCATGCTGCTGGGACAGTGAATTTCCCCCGTTGTGGGATGAATAAAGTTCTATTCTATTCTATTCATCCCAGTCCCGACGAGCCGATCCCAGAACCCTCCAACAAGTCTGGTGACATCAGAACAAACGTCCCTGGCATTCATCTCTACCTCAGCCTGGGATGAAGAGCCAAAGGACAATTATGGGATGGTCTGTCACGTGGGTCCCAGACATGATAGTCTGGCTTCAGGACCCAGACCTGATGGAGGCAGAGCCTGATGGATGACGAATGGATGGACAGACAGACAGGCAGGCAGACAGGCAGACAGACAGGCAGGCAGACAGGCAGGCAGACAGGCAGGCAGACAGGCAGGCAGACAGGCAGGCAGACAGGCAGACAGGCAGACAGACAGGCAGACAGGCAGGCAGACAGGCAGGCAGACAGGCAGGCAGACAGACTTACTGTGATGGAGATTCCAAGCCCCTCGTGATCATCTTTGACCAGCATCACCTTCCTGATGGGACCGACTCCTTGTGTCTTCTTCAACATCTCTGGGACCTGTGGGTGAACATGGGATGAGGTGGTGCCAGTGGGACAGGGCCACGGACCAGGGTCAAGGCCTTCAGAAAACCAGGACTCTGGCACTGGTACGCCAGACAGATGTGTCTGTTCGCTCCCAGAAGCTTCTCCTCTTCTCATTCAGCTAGCCATCAGCAGGCAGGTCCTCCCTCCCCCCAGAAGAGCCTGGTTCTACTCCAGGTTTCTTCTTGGTGTCCCAACGCGCTCCCAGCACAGCAGGGGCTCAGGAGCCACCTGGCCCTGCAAGACCAACCCTTCTGACCGCTGAGGCCAGAAGCTCAGGTAGAGTCGCGTTCATTAGGACTTCACGCTTCTTCAGGTCGATGTCTTGATTGTCTGCTGGAGCTGAACCACACGTGAGCGACTGGATGGTGTGGGCATAGCTTTAGCGATGGGTTTCCCACTTGGTCCCAGTCTGTGGGCCTGCTGAGGTGCTGTGGAAGCCCAGGCTGCTCAAGCGACCTCCAGCTCTTCTGCAGTGTTGGTGCTGCTGTGAGCTTCAGCTCAGCAGCTTTGTTGGCCAACCAAACACCGCCATCAGGGTCCCCCAGGCAGCTATGACGTTTTCATCAGACATGGGTCCCAAAGCATCAGCGACTGTGGAAACCTCCCACTGGGCCTCAAACAGCCCGAACTCTGTGCATCTGCACTCCTACTCTGGACTGGGGACCTTGAAGGGGACTTTGAACCACCGCGCCTGGAAACCTGGACATGATTCTGGCTTAACCAGTGGAGAACACAGCCACAGCACACAAACCCCTAAAGATTGGAATCCAAAGGCTTTGCTAGTTTTACCTCAGGGTGGACCTTAGCCTGGAGTCTTATACTCACGTGGTCTGCTGGAGAGGGAAGCGGTTTCTTAGCATCGTTGCGACCTCTGCATGCTCGGATCACCGTCTTGTGGCGGTGGAGATGGATCTCTGCTTCCAGCTGGTTCCACAGCTTGTCATGGGCAGGTCCTTTCATGTCTCGGCCCAGTAACTGGATCTGCTGGACCCTACAAGGCAAAGGTCTCGCTGACTTCACTGCTGACAGATTTTGCGAAAAGCTCATCAAGTGTGGGTGGTTTGCAGGCGGCACCCCACCCAACGGCACCACTGCTGCGGCTGGAAGCACTTAGCCCTGGGGAAAAACCAGTCAACAAGCAGACGCGGCTAAATGGCTCCTCTTTCTCTGCACTTTGACCTACAGCTGGTCTTTCAAAGCTAGCTGGTTGTCTGTTGTTTTTAGTAACGCCAGCTACATTAGCTATCAGCACATAAACCACTGAATTTTGTAAGCACTGCTTCTGGAATGGCTCTGTGCTTCTCTAGATTATCCTAATGAACACGGTGTCATCGGTCATAAAAAGCCAGCTGTGTTCTTCAAATGTGAAACAAAGATTCTTCTGCATTACACGAACGCTACAAAGATCCCAGCTGTCAGTTTTCCACCGTGAGGAACGTAGAGGAAAAAGAAGCTCATCTTGCTCCATGCGGTGTCAACAATAGGGCGCAATTTGCAGAAGAAATGCTGGACGAGAGAGTGATGCCGGAGGAGCCTTTTCTTTCCAACAATCTGAGTCGTTCAGGTATGCAAAAGCACATCAGGACAAACAGCTTCGTTTTGGAACAAGGTGCTGTGGACTGATGAAACAAAAATGGAGGTATTTGGTGATAATCAGAGGGGGTATGCACAGCATTTAGAGAAAAACGCAGTGAAAAGTGGTGGCGGCTCCGTCATGCTGGGGGGCCTTGGGGCCACTGCCGCTCCTGGGAACCTTGGTGAGGTTTGAAATCGCTTGAATTCCACTTAATATCAGCAGATTCTTGGAATAATGTTCAGGAATCTCTTATGCCGGGGCTGAATATTTCCACAAGACAAGGAGCCGAAACACTGCTTGAAACTACTTGGGCATTTATGCAGAGGTGTGTGAGTGGGTGTGTGTGGGTGCAGAAGTAGGTGTAATTGTTAAATAGCATAACGCTAACAATGTAGCAGAGTAGTTGCTGGATTTTTCCTGTCCTCACAGCGGCCTTCTTTCATCGCTGCCTGTCCTGAGCGGAACTATTGGAAATGAGCTGTTGTTTCCTTTTTGTACCCTGAGATGATGCGTTTTCCACCTGAACTGTTCATATTCAAAGCTCACCAGAAAAGTGGAAAATGAAAAATCAGCCAGGGTTCCTCTTAGCTGCAGTTCCATAAGCAGACGCCACCTCAAAGCATCAGATGTTCTGGCGTTCCCCAACTTTACCTTCAGATCAGCAGGGAAAATCAGAGAAACCAAAAAAAAAGCTTTTTTCTGGCCTCAGTGTTTCTCCAGCAGCGATAACGGTGACGTCTGAAAGGTCACAAGTTTTAAAATGAAAAACTCTGGTTCTGACGGCAAATAAGTGACCCATCAGCTGTCAGCCATGCTCAGCCCACCTGTGCCAGGTGGAGCAGAGGCCGAGTTTGCAGCCTTTTGCTACTTCGGAACAGGCGAGTTCAGATGTGGGTTCTACATCACTTTTCAGTCAAAAGAACCATCTGGATGTTGCTGATTCTATCATTTCATGCTTCTACAACACAGAGCACAATACATTTCTGGGAAAAAAGCAATTCATCACAACACAGCTCATTTATGGCGAGTAAATTTCTCGAATATGTGCTGCCTAAGACAGTAAAACCAAAAACCAGTGTCAGAGATGCCTTTTAAAGGAGAAAAAAGTAGAGGGGAGCTTGAAGACCGGGCCGAGCTTCCTGCTGCACAGATGAGGCTCTGCTGAACTCTTGGCTAAAGTCGGCTAACCTAAAGCTCTCTACTAACCAGGGTAAAGTGGTGCTCTGGAGAGCATCGTTCCTCTGCTAACGTCTGGCTAGCTACTCCGAGGAGGGAGGACTTTCTGGTTACCTGCCAGCCAGCTCCTTGTCCAGGTACTTTGCAGCCAGTCGAGCTCCGTAAACCTCAGCCTGCAGGACCGCGATGTGCCGGCGGAGAGCCTCCGTTTCCTTCTTGTATAGCCTGACCTCCATCTCCAGCTTGGCCTCTGATAAGTGCTTCTTCTTCTTGGTCTCCAGCTCGTGCTCCTGGAGAGAAACAAAACGCACAGAATCATGTCAAGGGAGAGGAAAAGAGCTGGAGGATCCAAACACGCGCAGCCTGGTCTTTGTCTCCGTGGCAAACTCATGTTCACATCACCGCGTGACGTGAGGAAGACCTAGAGAAGGTCCAAGTATCAGCAGCGAAATGGGTGATCAAGCCTGGATTCAGGGCCATGAAACAACAGCTCTGCAGGGCGTCCCTCAGCCAGCGGGCCAGCTGGGGCCCTGCAGCCCTCTGTCATTGCTGCACCAGTAAGCTGGCCCTTACTGGAAACCACCAACTCTGGAGCGACAAGACAGAGCCTCAGAGCAGAAGCCAGACGTGCTGGTAGCTGCGGTTCCTGCACGTCTTCAGCAAAAGCACACACACACACACACACACACACACAAACAGTCACATCCATGAAAACGTGATTTGAACAAGCGTAAAAGTAAAAAAGCCAAGGAAGGCAGCTGAGGACACACACTTACCATCTGCTCCAGTGTTGGTGCTGGCTTTAAAAGGACAGGAAACGAGAGGAAGAACAGAAAGAAGTCCATTAGTGGCAAAGAAACCGCCTTCAGGAGAATGTATGTTGTTGTTGTGTTTTTTAGAATGGACTGAATTAGTACATTTCAGAGAGAATCTTGACTTCAGCAGTCACACACTCTCTCCATAGTTGCTGGCTTGGATGCCTGGCTGGAGGCATTTGAGGCCTAAGGTCCAAAAAGCTTAAATGTGTGTAGCGTCTCACTGCTCCAGATGTGTTTTCCAGGTTAGATCTCTGTAAGTAAGTAGCAAACGGCAGAACTGAAAAGGAGCAGCAGAAGCAGAACACCACGGATGTGGCTGGAACATCAGAGGGAAGCAGCGGGTTTAGGCCAGGCTCCCAGACTCAGCCCGGAGCTTCGGTTTTCCCTCAGAGACGCCAACGCTGGCCGCTCCTGAACAGCTGTTACCTATTACCTATGCTATGACCGGTTTGTAATTGTACCATGTGTTCATTTATGTATGTGCACATCCACTCAGCAGGTGTGGTTCTGATTTTCTGGCTGCTGGTGAGCTGACAGCAGGGTTTCTTTGACTTTTCCACACGGAAGCAGTCCCTCACCGCCGTCCCATCCCTCCCTTTTCCTTCCGTTGCTGTAGTGAGCACTGGTGTGCACGCTGCTGGGCTGTACGTGTACGCGTGATGACTCAGCGGATTTGTCGTTCTTGGCTGGCAGCGGCGTGTCCTCAGACTTCAGGACTGACTTTGCTTGGTCTGGTAGCGCCACTCTCGTTGCTGCCTAACGCCCGCTGGCTTCGGAGCACCTAGGGGAAGGATGAGCGTTCATCTCTCCAAACTGACGCTTCCGCAGAGCGCCTCTCCAGCAGGGAAACAAATGATTTGACTGGCTCCACCGGGTGGAGTTGTTGCCGTAGCAACTGGAGCAGCCGCAACTGCTGGGAAAACGCTCCGAGAAATCTGTTCAGGTAGATTCACCAGGACCGCGGTCCGCCATGGGGTGATGCCTGGTGCACGGAGCGTGCACACACACAGCGCAGAGCTGGAAGTCAGGGCCCTCATTTATCAGAAACCTGCCCACGGCCATTTTCTCTTCACCAGTCTGGACATGAGCGTACGATCACGCAAACTTAGTGCAGGCACACACACATATCTACACACACACACACACACACACACACACACACACACACACACACACACGTCGGAGCCGGTAAAAAATTCTAAAAATACTGATTAAAGAAGCTGAAAGTGGTGACAGGCGGCCAGATGTTAAAAGTGCTTGAGGGTTCCAGCTGTTGGTGTCACTCTTGACTCTTGTCTGGGGACTGCTGTCCCCCTGGGGGCCCTTCACCAGCGCCACCCTCTGCCCTAGTATTCTAGCGCCTCAGTGTGGCCCGATTGGTTCATGTCCACTTGTCCTACATACCAGCCTGTCCTTGATGGTGTCCGAGTCCTCAGCTTGACCTTCTTTGGCATAAAGTTGCAGCTGGAGAGAATGCAGCTGCAGGAGCTGGTCGTGGACCTCCCGCTCCAGCACCTCCCGCTCAGCCTTGACCTCCGTTAACTCAGAGCGCTGGTCCACGAGCTGCGCCTGTGGAGGAGGACGGATGGAGGAGGACTTAGAACACACACACGTACATGCACACGCACGCCTGCATACATGCAGACGTGCTTGGTCTTCTGTCCATGATGTTTGACTGGCTCATATTTCACCTATTTCACAAGGTTCTCAGGTCTGATCGCTGGTCCCATCACAGCTGACTGAGGTTTCATCCGTCTCATAGCTCCAAAGACCTTCACTGCACACACGTTTGTTTGCTAGCAAACCCTTAGCCTACCAGAATCAGCAGCGGTTACTAGCCTACCAGAATCAGCAGCGGTTACTAGCCTACTAGAATCAGCAGCGGTTACTAGCCTACCAGAATCTGCAGCGGTTACTAGCCTACCAGAATCAGCAGCGGTTACTAGCCTACCAGAATCAGCAGCGGTTACTAGCCTACCAGAATCAGCAGCGGTTACTAGCCTACCAGAATCAGCAGCGGTTACTAGCCTACCAGAATCTGCAGCGGTTACTAGCCTACCAGAATCAGCAGCGGTTACTAGCCTACCAGAATCAGCAGCGGTTACTAGCCTACCAGAATCAGCAGCGGTTACTAGCCTACTAGAATCAGCAGCGGTTACTAGCCTACTAGAATCTGCAGCGGTTACTAGCCTACTAGAATCAGCAGCGGTTACTAGCCTACTAGAATCAGCAGCGGTTACTAGCCTACCAGAATCAGCAGCGGTTACTAGCCTACCAGAATCAGCAGCGGTTACTAGCCTACCAGAATC
>CAAE01014527.1:320029-337066 GCA_000180735.1 Tetraodon nigroviridis | reverse complement strand
GGGGAGGGAGAGGAGGAGGAGGAGAGAAAAGGGAGAGGGAGAAGAGGAGGAGAAGCCGTAGGAGTAGGAGGAAAATTAGAGAAAGGAAAAAAAAGAAGGAGAAGAGGAAAGAAGGAGCGTTTTAAGAGGAGAAGAGGAGCAAAAGGAGGAGAGAGGTGAAAGAATGGAGTGGAGAGGAGGAGAGACAGAGAAGATGAGGAGGAGGGGAGGAGGAGGAAGAGACGGCGGATGCAGGCTGATCAGGAGTGGTTGTGGACCGGCTGGTTGCCGTGGAGACGAGGCCCCACCTGCAGGCTGTGGAAGGCCTGGCGCAGGTTCCTCACCCGGCTCCTCTCCCGCGCTGCGTTTTCTGGGGAGGGCTGGCTCCTCGGGGGCCGGGTCTGGACCAGGGAGCTGGATCCTGGACCGGGACCGGGTCCACCACCACAGGTCTGCAGGAGCAGAGGAGCAGACAGCAGCCACTCAGCTTACCGCCTGGCTCCACCCACTGGCCCCAGGTCAACCAGCCCAAACTGGTCCAGGTAAACCAAACTAGTCCAGTTAGACCAAACTGGTCTAGTTCAACCAAACTGGTCCACGTAAACCAAACAGGTCCAGGTTTACCAAACAGGTCCAGTTAGAGCAAACTGGTCCAGTAGGACCAAACTGGTCTTGTTAGACCAGCCTGAACTGGTCCAGTTAGACAAAACTGGTCCAGTTAGACAAAACTGGTCCAGGTAAACCAGCCCGAACTGCTCCAGTTGGACCAAACTGGTCCAGTTAGACCAAACTGGTCCAGTTAGACAAAACTGGTCCAGGTAAACCAGCCCGAACTGCTCCAGTTGGACCAAACTGGTCCAGTTAGACCAAACTGGTCCAGGTTTACCAAACAGGTCCAGTTAGACCAAACTGGTCCAGGTTTACCAAACAGGTCCAGTTAGACCAAACTGGTCCAGGTAAACCAGCCCGAACTGCTCCAGTTGGACCAAACTGGTCCAGTTAGACCAAACTGGTCCAGGTAAACCAAACTGGTCCAGTTAGACAAAACTGGTCCAGGTAAACCAGCCCGAACTGCTCCAGTTGGACCAAACTGGTCCAGTTAGACCAAACTGGTCCAGGTAAACCAGCCCAAACTGCTCCAGTTGGACCAAACTGGTCCAGTTAGACCAAACTGGTCCAGTTAGACAAAACTGGTCCAGTTCAACCAAACTGGTCCAAGCAAACCAAACTGGTCCAGTTCAACCAAACTGGTCCAGGTAAACCAGCCTGAACTGCTCCAGTTCGCCCAAACAGGTCCAGTTAGACCAAACTGGTCCAGGTAAACCAGCCCGAACTGCTCCAGTTGGACCAAACTGGTCCAGGTAAACCAAACTGGTCCAGTTCAACCAAACTGGTCCAAGCAAACCAAACTGGTCCAGTTCAACCAAACTGGTTCAGTTTAACCAAACAGGTCCAGTTAGACCAAACTGGTCCAGGTAAACCAGCCTGAACTGCTCCAGTTCGCCCAAACAGGTCCAGTTAGACCAAACTGGTCCAGACCCCACCAGCAGCTTCTCCTGGTGGAACTGCCAGTCCTCTCGTCTGAGCTGGGACCAGCTGAGCCCCCTCCTCCTACTGGTGATGCTGGGCAGAAGAACTCACCCAGTTGCTGGACTGGTGAGCAGCCTGGAGCTGCAGCCTCAGCTTCTCGCTGGTGGAGCTCTGGTCCAGCTGCTGGCTGACGCCTTCCAGAGCTTCCAGAGGCTTCTGGGCCATGGTGGACTCTGCTGCTCAGAAGGTAGCGTGGAGCTCCCAGCTCCTTTCAGCCAGAAAGATTCCAGTCTGACCAGTGCAGCCAGGCAGCCGAAAGGCTGTTTTTCTGTCTGCCGGGAGGCTGTTTCTGCATCTGCTGGAGGACCCTCCTGCTGCTCCTCCAGGCTGAAGGACTCCATGTGCTCCTTATCTGCTGGGATCCTCCCCTGTCTGCTCAGCTGCCAAAGAAAGAGCAGGCAGCCAGAAGATCCAGCCTGGGGGAGGCTGACTGCGCTGACTGCTCTGACTAGGCTGACTGGCTGGCTCCCAGGAGAGGGCAGCAGGGCCCTGAGAACCTCTGTTGCTGGGCTCAGCTGGGACACCATGACCTTGGCAACGGAGGTCCGAACCAGGCTGACCACAGGTCTGAACCAGGCTGACCACAGGTCCGAACCAGGCTGACCACAGGTCTGAACCAGGCTGATTACAGGTCTGAACCAGACTGACCACAGGTCTGAACCAGGCTGACCACAGGTCTGAACCAGGCTGATTACAGGTCTGAACCAGGCTGACCACAGGTCTGAACCAGGCTGATCACAGGTCTGAACCAGGCTGACCACAGGTCCGAACCAGGCTGACCACAGGTCTGAACCAGGCTGACCACAGGTCTGAACCAGGCTGATTACAGGTCTGAACCAGGCTGACCACAGGTCTGAACCAGGCTGATCACAGGTCTGAACCAGGCTGACCACAGGTCCGAACCAGGCTGACCACAGGTCTGAACCAGGCTGACCACAGGTCTGAACCAGGCTGATTACAGGTCTGAACCAGGCTGA
Source organism: Tetraodon nigroviridis (assembly GCA_000180735.1). Classification (NCBI taxonomy): domain Eukaryota; kingdom Metazoa; phylum Chordata; class Actinopteri; order Tetraodontiformes; family Tetraodontidae; genus Tetraodon; species Tetraodon nigroviridis. The sequence goes on along the minus strand of CAAE01014527.1, from coordinate 334,520 downwards.
CCACAGGTCTGAACCAGGCTGATCACAGGTCTGAACCAGGCTGACCACAGGTCTGAACCAGGCTGATTACAGGTCTGAACCAGGCTGACCACAGGTCTGAACCAGGCTGATCACAGGTCTGAACCAGGCTGATTACAGGTCTGAACCAGGCTGACCACAGGTCTGAACCAGGCTGACCACAGGTCTGAACCAGGCTGATTACAGGTCTGAACCAGGCTGACCACAGGTCTGAACCAGGCTGACCACAGGTCTGAACCAGGCTGACCACAGGTCTGAACCAGGCTGATTACAGGTCTGAACCAGGCTGATCACAGGTCTGAACCAGGCTGACCACAGGTCTGAACCCAGCTGACTACAGGTCTGAACCAGGCTGATTACAGGTCTGAACCAGGCTGACCACAGGTCCGAACCAGCCTGTATTGTTGGCAGGCAACAATGGAGGCTCACAACAAGATCTTTTGGACTCAGTGTCCTCCACCCCCCCCTGGACATGGTCGCAGTTCTCCCGGAGGTGGGAGGTAAAGACTCTGCCGGATGCTCCCAGCAGACCCTCACAGTCGGGTTGGGTTTGCCGGGTCTGACCGGCATCTTCGACCATCAGAGCCAGCCAGGGGACGAGCTCCGCCCCCCTCTTCACCCGAGTGTCCAGGACATACGGCCGCAAATCCGATGACATGACTATAAAGTCAATCATCTAACTGCAGCTTAGGTGTCCTGGTGCACGTGTGGACACCTTTATGCTGAACGTGGTGTTTGTTATGGACAACCTGTGATGAGCACAGAAGTCCAACAACAGGACATCACCTGGGTTCAGATCGGGGGGGACATTTCTCCTATAATCCATCTCCAGGTGCCAGCATGAGCTTTGAAGTCACCCAGGAGGACGAGGTCTTCTGGTCCCTCACCTAGAAGCTGTTTGCCATGGGTGGTCCTACCAGGGGACACCTGAGCTCCCCAGGACCACTGGGACACACAAACCCCTCCACCATCTTCTCTCAGATGTCTATTAAATATGAAATGGAAGGCAGAAGATGGAAGACAGGAGACTAGAGACAGAGGACTGGAGACAGAAGACCTCTGTCTCCTGTCTCCAGTTCCTCCATCTCTCATCCTCCATGTTCTGCCTTTTATCTTTTGTCCCCCATCTCCTGTCTTTTTTCTATCTTGCTCACCACCAGAGTCTTCCTGCGCCCCTCCGGGGGAAGGTGTCTTCCAGCCGTCCTGCTCTCCAGAGGGTGGCTCTAGCAGTGTTCTTGACTCTGCTGGTGCTGAGCTCCACCACCCTTTGATCCTCTGGGCTGCTCCCACCTTCTTCTAGCTCACTCCAGATCTTGTTTGCTGGGTCCCATCCAACCCTGTGGGGCGAATCCACCAACTCCAGTCACCATCACACCTTCAGCTTCACCTCGTCTGGTGGACCAGCTCAGCAGAGGAGCTCCTGAACCTCCTAGCCTGGCCTGGCCTAGCCTAGCCTAGCCTAGCCTGGCCTAGCCTAGCCTAGCCTAGCTACCTGCTCTCCTGAGTGGGTGGGTCTCTCTGTGGAAGCTCCTAGCTCAGGCAGGAGGGGCTGGCCTCTCTGAGGACCCGAGACCCTTCCAGGTCTCTGCTGCTTGGGTTTTTTTCCAAACGTGTGAGTGCAAGAATGAAGGACACTCGTGGGCTGATTCCATTTTAATAAAGTAAGAAACACAGATGCTGAAGACGACAGCTGAGAGGAGATCATCAGATCTGCTCCTCCACCAGGAGTCCAGAACCCATTCCAGAACATTCCTGCACACTCAGCTCCAACAGTTCTCCTGAAAATGCCACCAAAAAGCTCCAGGAGGACCACTCTGGCGATACCGTGAGAGCAAACAAAAAATAAATAAGCACATCTTGTCATGTGACATGAACCAAGGACGCCTGGACGTCTGCCGGAGCTGGATCTGCTCAGTCCGTCTCCATGGCGCCGCTGTGGCTCTCCTTGGAAACCATTAGCCTCATCAGTTTGCCGTGGAGCTTCTCGATCTTCTTCACGTCTTGAGCCTGGTCTGTCTTGTACTGGAGACACTGGAGGAGAGCAGAGGACAATCCGGAGTCAGACCTTTAAGCTGTTAGCATGAGCTTGAAGGGCAGCTGCCGTTCCCTCTCAACAGCTGGCTCCAAGCCTGAACAATGGCTGAGGAGTTCCCTCTGGAGCTGAACACATTCCGAGATAATCTGCTCAAACAGGAGTTTAAATGACCTTCTCTGTAGACGTGAGGCAATGTTCCACAAGGAAAACCTGGATTCACAATCGTTCCAAGCCCACGATGGGAGAAGCAGCGGAAGAGATGGACGGAGCAGTGAGTTTGGGGGATTTTAGAGGAGTTTTGGTCAAAGTGGTAAACAGGAAGAGCCCAGTAGACCGAATCATGCTAGCTAGCAGCAGAGTTGACTTCTGCCTCGGTAGCAGATGCGTTCATCTGGGGAAGCTAAACGTTTAAAACCTTTTCATCAGGAAGCTCCTCCCGCTGAAGCTCCTCCTGATGTCTACACACACACAGGGGAACACAGGAAGCAGGCTGTGTCCCAGGGAACCCGTGTCCCAGGGAACCCGTGTCCCAGGGAACCTGTGTCCCAGGGAACCCGTGTCCCAGGGAACCCGTGTCCCAGGGAACCGGCCCTGGTCCCACAGTGGTAAAAGCGCCACCATAAACTTCCATCCCGGGTCAGAAAAAGCAGCTTTTCACGGAGGAGCTTCAAATAGTGACCTTAAAACGCATCCACCATACATTTCATCACAACATGTCGGTGCAGAAGTGAATGTTCTAAAGCGAAGTTGTCCTTTTGAACCCCAAACAGCCTCATCTCGTAACTCACCACAGAGTTGTCGGTCACTTTGATGCACAGGTTCCCGTCACAGTGTCTGTACTTTAACACCACTCTCACCTGGGAACACAAATATACAAAAACAAAAGAGCGCATTAGTTAGCTGGCTCCCAGAGCAACAAACCATGCTAGTGAGAAGAACCCTCGACAGCGGTTCGGACGAGCCATTCTAACCTTCATGGGGTCCGTCAGGTAAAGTTTCTCCACTGCGCGAGAAAATTCCTCCCAGACTTGATAATACGGCATTATTTCCAATATTCCCAACAATAACTGAACAAAAAAAGAACGAATCTTTCTCCAGCAGCAGAACTCTGCTTTTCACAAACTTAACACCACATCAGCACTGCTGCGGAGAGAAGAAGAGTCATTTCCGGGTCACGCCGGAGCCGCTTCTTCTTCTTCGCTCTAATTTAGGGCGGTTGTGGCGCCACACCGCCGTCACGTGGACTGGACAGTGAATTCATTTTTTTCTCGATGGTCGTGAGACAGGTAACAAAGTCTTTAGCGACATAACGAAATATTCTGAGCGGATTTGTCAGGATTTGATCAGGGAACCATCACATTTTTGTATATAATATAGTTTTTTTTTATTATTCAGGGAATATAATTCCAGAGAGATAATTGCATTATAGTTTTTTACTTGTTTTTTTTTTTGTCCGGGCGTAAAACCTCTCCCATCAACAGTGGGGACAGTTGTGGCTCTGGAGGTTGGTGTCCCATATTTTTGGTAAAAAGACACAATTTCAGTAGATTACTTGATGTGACTTTAAAAATAGTATCAAGTGTTACAATTGTGTTTAAAATGAAACTGATCTTGATCGATAAGGTTAAGTGTAGGCAGTATTTTTCTCCCAAACCAACCGTCTTAAAATCAGGACTCGTGCCGGTGAATGTCCGTTTTTCCACAGTCGAGCGGCGTGGAGGAGAGCTGTGGATGGGAGAACTCACACGCAACACTTCACACATCAAATATGGCTACAGAGGCAACAATGTTGTTGCCAGGGCAACCAGAACGTTCAGCTTCCTTCACCAACCTCGACTAAGAAAAACCCGGGGCCGTTCTACAGGCACCGGCCACCAGGGGGCGCGGGCTCTGGTGAATCTGGCAGTTTTAGGCGCTGCTCAGGCTGCAGGAGCCGGATTATGATCAGTTATTACATAACTCGGCAGCACACAGGGACGCTGGACCGGTTGGCGCGAGCCTGGCTTTGATCCTCGTCCGGAAGACGCGCTTTGATCGCGCAGCGTTTGGGGCTGGGGCGAAAGTCTGCTGTCAAACGGTCTTTGAACGCAGCACCGCTGCGGCTGGAGGAGCGGATCCGAGCGGCCAGTCGGAGCTGGAGAACCCGGAGCTGCTGGCGTCCGCGTCCGCGTCCGCGTCCGCGCCATCGCCCCCCTCAGCCTGCCCCTCTGTGGCTTCCGGCGTGGGCTCAGCACCGCTGCCTCCATCCGGCAAGTTTGGGGAGAAGCCCCGGGAGGAGGACGCCGAAGCCCGGAGCAGCTGGACCGGGCTCGCCCGGACCCCACGGCTGTCATGAGGTGAGGCCAGCTCCACACGCACGGATCCGCGACACTCGAATGGCGCGATGCGAGGCAGAGGAGGGGTGTGGAGAGAGAGGGAGAACCTCTGCTCGTCGGGCTTCCAGCAGATAGTTGTGATCATGCAGAATTCCTGCTGCGGTGTGTGCGCTGTGTGCGCGTCGGCCGTGTGCGTGTGCGCGCGTGTTGTGTAACATGTTGCTCATGTTGCCTGGTGTCACTCTTTCCAGCATCTCCACGGAGATCTGTGGACATTCCTGTTGTGGAAAGGGTTTGCTGGGGAGACGGCCAGCGTGAGAGTGAGTCTGCTGTCGAAGTGTGTGTGTGTGTGTGTGTGTGTGTGTGTGTGTGTGTGTGTGTGTGTGTGTGTGTGCGTGTGTGCGTGTGCGCGTCCTGTCTGAACTGGGATGACTGTGTGCTCAGATATGCACTGGATCAGCTCTGGCTGTAATTGGCTCCAGCTGCTGGAGGCCAGTGTGGAGGCTTCTGGCCCTGAACTGTCTCCTGAGTTCCTGTGTTGTTGCCCCTCCCCCCTTTGATTGACAGCCTCAGGTGGGGTCTTGCGGTTGTCCCGTCCAGTTGGCGTCCTGCGTCCGCTGGGCTGTCCCCGTGTCCACAGCTCTGAGCCCATCAGCCTGATGTGGTGTGATGATAAAGGGGCTGAACCCCGTTTCTATGGCGACGGCAAAGCAGGGTTTCTGTGGAGGGCCTGTTTCAGTGGCTCCCAGCCCAGTTTGGCGCTGTTCTGACTTCTGCCTGTTCTGACTAAACAGTCGCTCAGGTTGGTCCTGACCTCTGAACTTCGACGGTGCTCACCTCTTCCAGAGGAGCTGGATGGTGCTCGGGTGGAGGACCTCCTGGGCTTGCTAACATCTGGTTACGCAGGAACTGGTGCTGGACTGGTGCCAGACTGGTCCTGGGCTGGTGGTGGACTGGTGGTGGACTGGTGGTGGACTGGTGATGGACTGGTTCTACACTGGTTATGGACCGGTCCTGAACTGGTCCAAGACTGGTGATAGACTGGTGGTGGACTGGTGGTGGACTGGTGGTGGACTGGTGGTGGACTGGTCCTGGACTGGTGCTTCCAGCTGCACTGTTGTGACTGCTGACATGTTTGCAGCCTGTCAGGGGTGCCAGTGTTCAGGCTGCTTCTTCAGCTGGGAGCAGCTGCCCCAGGATTCTGTCAGCGTTTGCTAGATGGATGTCTGCTGTGCTGCTCTAGATCGGCCCCCTGCGGAGCTGTAATGTCACCACACACACACACGCACACACACACACACACACACACACACACACACACACACACACACACACACACACTCGGCGCCCGACGCTGGAAACATGAGTCACCGGGATGAAATTTTCTTATCTGTACTGATCCTCTACTCAACCCGCCCAGTTAGGCCGACAATGGTATCCTCTGGCCCCCTGGTCCCCTGGTCCCTTGGTTACTGCTGGTCCATCTGGTTATTCTGGATCTCCTGGTCCTCTGGTCCCCTTGTCCTCATGGTCCTCTTAAGTCTGCTGGTTTCCTGGTTCTATGGTCCTCAAAAAAAATAAAATCTGGTCATCACAGTCTGCTCCTTACGCTGGTTCTATGAGTCACCGGGTGCCATGGTCATCTGTAGATCCTCTCAGCCCGCCGGTTTTCGCGTACTATGGTCCCCTGGCCCCCTGGTCCCCTGGTCCCCTGGTTTTCTGATCTCCTGGTCTCCTGGTCCTCTGGTCCCCTGGTTTTCTGGTCCTCTGGTCTCCTGGTCGTCTGGTCCCCCTGTCCTCTGGTCCTCTAGTCTGCTGGTTTCCTGGTCCTCTGGTCCACTGGTCTCCTGGTTCTATGGTCCTCTGGTTTTCTGGTCTCCTGGTCCTCTGGTCCCCTTGTCCTCTGGTCCTCTAGTCTGCTGGTTCTCTGGTCCTCTGGTCCCCTAGGTCCCTTGGTTCTCTGGTCCTACTGGTTTTCTGGTCTCCTGGTCCTCTGGTCCTCTAGTCTGCTGGTTTCCTGGTTCTCTGGTCCTCTGGTCCCCTGGTCCCTTGGTTCTATGGTCCTCTGGTTTTCTGATCTCCTGGTCCTCTGGTCCCCTGGTCCCTTGGGTCTCTGGTCCTCTGGTTTTCTGGTTCTCCTGGTCCTCTTGGTCCCCCTGTCCTCTGGTCCTCTAGTCTGCTGGTTTCCTGGTTCTCTGGTCCTCTGGTCCACTGGTCCCTTGGTTCTATGGTCCTCTGGTTTTCTGATCTCCTGGTCCTCTGGTCCCCTTGTCCTCTGGTCCTCTGGTCTGCTGGTTTTCTGGTTCTCTGGTCCTCTGGTCCACTGGTCCCTTGGTTCTATAGTCCTCTGGTTTTCTGATCCTATGGTCCTCTGGTCCCCTGGTCCCTTGGTTCTCTGGTCCTCTGGTTTTCTGGTCTCCTGGTCCTCTGGTCCCCTTGTCCTCTGGTCCTCTGGTCTGCTGGTTTCCTGGTTCTATGGTCCTCTGGTCCCTTGGTCCTCTGGTCTGATGGTCTGCTGGTTTTCTGGTCCTCTGGTCCCCTAGTCTCTTGGTTCTATGGTCCTCTGGTTTTCTGGTCCCTTGGTCCTTTGGTTCTATGTTCCCCAGGTTCTCTAGTCTCCTGGTTTCCTGGTCCTCAGGTCCTCAGGTCCTCTAGTTGTTTCCTGGTTCTCTGGTTCTCTTGTCCTCTGATCCCCTGGTCCGTTGGTTGTTTGGTTCTCTGGTTTTCTGGTCCCCTGGTCCTCTGGTCCGCTGGTTCTATGGTCCTCTGGTTTTGTGACCTCCTGGTCCTCTAGGTCTGCTGGTTTCCTGGTCCTCTGGTCCTCTCAGCTTCTAGTCATCTGGTCCTCTGGTCCCACCACTTGAAGCTAAGAGACCCTAACCCTGACATGTGAAGTCACTGTCCACTGTTAAAATGAGAGCTTGGACATGGAGACCCCAGGTGAGCTCTGCTTGGAGCAGCAGGTAAATGCTCAGCGTGGACAGATGAAGAGCTCAGGGTTGATGAGGACAGTGTGTGGATGCAGGATCACCATCACAGCCTGGAGGACATCTGTTTTTTCCTTGAGCTCTTGTTCAGAATTTGTCCTGTCCAACAGCAGCAACCAACACCAGCCGTCTTCACCTTCCAAGTCTGTCATTGAACTTTGACCTTCTCCAGTGTGTCCACTTTCTTTTTGTTCTGCTTCTTCTCTGGTGCTTCTTTTTCTGCTTCCTCCCCCGTCCTCAGCTAAACACGGAGCTAGCGTGTAGGTCTTCTCTTCTGCCCTGCAGATGGAGAGATCAGAGGGACGGTAGTAGGACCTCACCTCTGTCCGCTCTGATTGGTTGGACTGCTCAGACGCTGCTGGAAGCCCAGTCAGTCAGAGGTTCAGCCTAGAAGCTCCTGAATCACCAGGCTGAAAAACCAGTCAGTCCAACATGAAGACTGGTTCCTAAATCCTCCCCTGAAGGTCACAAACAAGACATCTAAGGTAGACCAGCTCTGAGAACTTAGTTCCCTCAAAGACCAGGGGTCAGAGGTGAGGGCCAAGGACCAGGGGTCAAGGATGAGGGTCAAGGACTGCGGTAGCCGTGTGTGTGTGTGTGTGTGTGTTTGTGCGTGTGTGTGTGTACTGAAGCATGGCCCACTTCTCCTGTGTGGATGGAGAAAGTGAGCTGGAGCTCCAGGTAGTCCCACGTGCACACGAATGTGCTCGGCACAGGTCCACTGTGTCAGGACATGAAGAAGTCCCTAGGTTCCAGCAAGAGAAAGAGGTCCTGTCCACCCAAAACAGTCCCAACCAGTCCTGCTCTTACCCCCCCACCCACCACCCACCTGCCCCCCTGTCCACAGGACTCAGGGCCAGAACATGTCCATTAAAAGAGGGCTGGAGAAGATCCAGGTCTGTCTGGAGGGGCCAGGTCAGAGCCCCCAGGCAGACCTGGACCTGGACGTGGGGCTGGAGGAGCTGTGGACTGAGCTGAAGGAGGAGCCCAGGTTGCTCCTCAACCAGAAGAGCCCTAACGGCTCCCGCCAGCGTTCTGGACCTCCTCCTGCTGCCTCTGGAAACCAGCTTGGTGCACGTACACGGTTCTGAACAGGCTCACATTCCTCTGGCCCCCCCCCCAGTGACCTCCACCACCCCCACGCAGCTGCTCTATTTTTAGTCCTCCAGTCAGGTCGGCGGGTGTCCACTGTCTCCGTCTGTCCAAACGTTGGTCGGCCCCGCCCCCTTAAGGCAGCCTGGCCGTGGAGCCACCAAGACCAGACCGAGCAGCTCCTGAGCGAAACGTTAGAAGAACCGGACCCAAGACGTTGGAGCAGGACTCGTCCACACCCACGAGAAGATGACTCGTGACTCGTAAGTCTGTTTTCAGGAGGGTCAGGGTTAGGGTCAGGGTTAGGGTCAGGGTTAGGGTCAGGGTTGAGACATTTGTCTCAGGACGCCAGAAGATGAGAAGGACTGGAGTCCAACATGGACGCCGTGACTGCAGACATGTGGACGACAGACAGTTCTTCCATGGTCATTGACAGAAGAGCAGATCTGTAGACCATGAGTGCGTGTGTGTGAGTGTGTGTGTGCGTGTGTGTGTGTGTGTGTGTGCGTGCGTGCGTGTGCGTGCGTGCGTGCGTGTGTGTGAGACACACCAACGTCTCCGTCTCTGTCCAGGCATGTGGACCATTTGTCCTGGATCTTCTCATGAGCAGCTCAGATATGTGATATTGTTGTTTGCTGCCCTCCCCAAGCTGTGGAATGTGCTTACCGCCTGCCTGCTTGCCACCTGTTGCAGATCACCCAGCAACAATGACATCATTGTTGTGGCAGCAGAAGCCTGCTGAAGCTGTGATCTGTCCCTCAGCTCCACGAGTGTGTGCTAACCCGATGGCCTTGGTCTGACCCAGTTTTTACTCTGAGGTTGACCTTTGACCTCGCTGTGTCTGACTTTGAGGCTAAAATGGAGCATCTCTTTGAAGAGTGACGGTGGAATCAGAAAAAGCTGGTGTGTGTTTGTCTGGTAGCTGCACCCGTTCACACTCTTCAGGCTTCCACCTGAGCGCCGGTGGGTTAGCGCTTTAGGAACAGCTGCTAACGAGTCTCGCTGGCATTTTATCTTTCATTAGTTTTCCAGGAAAATAAGGAGTTGTGCTGAATGTTGTGTAATCAGCCCGTCTGGTTGTTGAGTTGCTGTCACGCCCGTCACGCCCGTCAGTTAAAGTTGCGCGCTCTTCGGATGCTGCCCCCTGCTGGCGACCCAAGGTCGTGACATCATAAGAATCCATATTGTAGCCGTTTTAATCAGATAATATGGCGAGCTATAAAAATGTCAAATGTGTATCTTTATAGCGTGAACACAGATTTGATATTGTGGAGGGCCTAGCATAGATGGGACAACGGGCCAGTACTGGACCAGGAACCAGGAACCAGGAATCATTTAGTCCACCATGAGGCCTTAAAGGGACATAAATCCAGTGTGAAAGCTGGCTCTGCTGGAGGGGCCACAGGATGGGGCAGGACAGGCAGAAGTGGACCCTGAAAGGCCAGGAGGACACTTGGGCTGGGTTTGCCTCATCCTGCGGCTCTGACTCTCATCTGCTAGCTCTGGCTACTGTTGGAGTGGCTGATGGGAAGCCTGTTGCCTAGAGACGGGGTTGCCCAAGCAGGATCGCTGCTGTCAGCGTGCCTGTGCAGACGTCTGCTAGCTCCTCTGACAGAGACTCCATCTGCTGCCTGTGATGGGGACAGCTCCACAGGACTGGACCAGCCTGGACCGGACCGGACAGGACAGGACAGGACAGGACAGGAGGCTTTCTGTCCTGATGGAGCTAAAGAAGGCACTCAAAGGCAGATTATTAGCAATTAGCAACTGTAGCTCATTCAGGGGAATGGTTATGTTCGTCAGGCACCTCTCGGAGCTCTGGAGAACCCCGTTCCAGCTCTCCTTCTGTCCACTTGGCATGATTATGTAGGAGTACAGCAGCACCTACAGGCCTGGAGTGTAATTACAGTTCGAATTCACCATTTTGGAATTTTCCTCATCTCTAATGAACGGTGCTGCCTTTTTCCATGCTAGAAGAAACGGAGTCCTTGCTTAGCAGGAAACTGCAGCAGTCACCACCCACGAGCAGACAGCTTTGGCGGGGAGAGCTTCCTTTAGCTTTGAGCTCTTTGAGGCTGTGAAAGTGTTTGTGGCATCAGCGTATCGGCAGCCCTGCAGGCTGGAAGTGTCCATTCTGTCAGAACCGTGCTTTCTCTCCTAATCTCCCAGCTTCCCAACTCCCAGCAGCTTGGCCTGGCTGGGTCATGTGACGGCCAGCCTGTGCACGTTTGCATTTTCCTTCCAGTGTCCCACTTCCTGCACATATAGCGTTAACTGACATCTTTAAAAGCTATGGCTAGCCCCAGTGATGGACCTGACCCCAGCTGGGCGGGACGGGGCCAAAGCTGGGTCTGGTCCGGGCCGGTAGAGCGTTAGTGCCTCAGGGCACCGTCCCTGGCAGCCATTTGTTTGTGTTTTCAGGGTGTGACTGTGTAGAAACAACTGACGCATTTTCCCCTCTTTGGTTTCTATGGTTACACATGAGGTGCGAGATGCAACGGCTCCTGGTTGTACGCTGGCCGGTGCTGGGATGAATGCATCCCCTGTCCACTGTGTGTGTGTGTGTGTGTGTGTGTGTGTGTGTGTGTGTGTGTGTGTGTGTGTGTGTGTGTGTGTGTGTGTGTGTGTGTGTGTGTGTGTGCGTGCGTGCGTGTGAATGTCCAGACACCCTGTAAACCCTGAACCCTGAACACACAGAGGCCCTGCCTGGGGGGGCAGACCAGGCCCCTGTTCTCAGCACTGGCCCCATAGAAGAGTGTGTGTGTGTGTGTGCATGTGTGTGTTCTGCACATGCAGCAGGGAGCTGCTGCTACTAACCTGCTAACTGCTATTGTTTCTATTTTGAGACCACTCGTTTGGCTGCTTATGTAGGGTTGGGTTGTGTGTGTGTGTGTGTGTGTGTGTGTGTGTGTGTGTGTGTGTGTGTGTGTGGGTGCTCTGAACTCCTGCTCTGTGTCTCCACAGTGAACAGAGCATCTGCCAGGCTCGGGCTGCTGTCATGGTGTACGATGATGCTAACAGGAAGTGGGTCCCAGCTGGAGGCTCCACGGGCTTCAGCAGAGTCCACATCTACCACCACACGGGCAACAACGCCTTCCGCGTGGTGGGCCGCAAGATCCAGGACCACCAGGTAAATGACGCCCCCTGAAGCTCCGATGGTGCAGCCAAGCAGAAGCAGTCCAGCACGAGTGCTTGCAGAAAAAGCAGCCAGTCAAAGGCTGACGTCTGACCCAGGGTCTGACCAGGGTTAGGGTTAGGAGAGGTCCGGCTCCATCAGGTCTGGAGCCTGACCCTTAGAGCTGGTCTACCTCTGGTTCCCAGTAGAAGTAGGATGGGGGTGGAGCCTGTGGCCATCAGGAACACCATGACTCATACCCAACGAGGCGTTGGAGGATGAGCTCCGCAGCGCTGGGCTGTAAGGACCCAAAGCTGAAGCAGGTTGAGTCTCTGAGACGGCAGGTTCTCAGGATTCTGGACTCACCTTCTTTCACATTAGCAACTTCCTTGATGCGATTGCGCTGTGGTTCCTTTAGCCCCTCTGATAAGTTCAACAAACTTGTGGACATACTGGAAAAGCTGGTTGGGTTTGACCTTCTGGATGAAAAAAAAAAGGTTTTGACTTAAAAAACAAAACTCTGAGAAAAGCAAAAACAGAGTAGACCCCCTCAAAAGCAATGTCATACACAGTGTCACACACACCTGGACCTGTTGGATGCATGGAGGGTTAAACACCCACAATCCAGGCAGCACACATGGGGGAGGGTGGCTAACAACAGGGTGAGTGCAGCTAGGCTAGACAGAGTCTCCATCTCCCAGAACCTCAGCTCCAGACTCACTCATAGCACCATAAACCCGCTTAGCTTCGCTGAGCACCATCTCATTAGCATAGACCTGGTCAGGACTTCAGGAATCAGCGTCAGGTCTCACTGGTTTTTCACCAACAAACGCCTGCAGGCAGCACTTTTTGCCAGAGGTTTGAACTCTTTTGGCAGCGGTGGAAACGTAGAAAAGGAGCCAGGGGTCATGTGCTACAGGAGAAAAGGCTGGAGCTGAGCACCTTCCTGCAGGAGAGAGCCAAGGGGGCCCTCGTCAGGTCTCGCTTCCTCCAGCTGAAGGGTTAGGGTTAGGCATTATGGATGCCCCAGCCTCTTTCCTTCAACCGGGAGAAGTCGGGGGCACAGAGGAAGCAGATGGCCTGCCTTGAGCTGCCAGGAGGCCGTGACCACGAGTCCGAGCGAGATGAGGAGCTGTGGAGTTCTATGCGGAGCAGGGGCCCTCCTGTGTACAGACTAGAGGGTGCTTTCTAGAGCCCTGTCAAACAGACTTAAGGAAACCCTGAGCCTCATCATTGACTCAGACCAAACATACTGCATTCCTGACAGGACAATCATGGACAACATCTTTCTCATTCGAGACCTCATTGACGTGTGCAGGTCTGATGAATTCTCATTTTGGTATTGTGTGTTTGGACCAGGAGAACGTGTTTGACAGCGTGGATCGTTCCTATTTGTTTTCCACATCCAGGGCTTTTGGGTTTAGTGATGGGTTTCTGGGTTAGCTTATTGTACAGTGGTGCTCAGTGCCCGGTAAAGACGGGGGCGGGCCTGAGACGGCCAATTTCTGTGCAGCGAGGGATACGTCCAGGCTGTCCCATCTCGGGTCAGCTCTGCAGCTTATCCATCAAGCCTGGGCGCCTCGGGTTTGGTTCATCCTCCTACCGTCTCAGCGTACGCTGACGATGTTAGCATATTTGTCACCAGCCAGAGGGACGTTCAGTGTTTGCAGGACACCCTGTCCCTGTATGAGAAGGCCTCATCGGCACGCGTGAACTGGGCTAAAAGCGAACGTCTGCCTGTGGAACAGTGGAGGGGCCAGGCAGTGCCTGGTCTACCTGGAGGTCTCCAGTGGGGGGAGGACGGGCTGGAGGTCCTAGGAGTGTTTCTAGGCTCAGAACATTTTCAGGCAAAAACCTGGGAGGGTGTTAGGGAGAAAGTGTGTGTGAAGTTGTCTAAATGGGAACGGTTGCTACCCCAGCTGTCGTACGGGGGAAGAGTTCTGGTTGCCAATAGCTTAGCTGCTTCGGCCCTATGACACAAATTCAACGTCTTGACACTGCCAAGAAGCTTGATCGAAGACATCCAGAAAGACATTCTGGATGTCTTCTGGTTTGGAAAACACTGGGTCTGAGCAGCAGTCCTCTTCCTGCCTGTGGCGGAAGGGGGACAGGGGCTGATCAACATCCAGGCTAGAATCGCCGCATCCAGACTCCAGACAGCACAAAGACTCCTGGACACCTCTGGTCCTGGCTGGCTTGAGCCAGCCAGGCCTGCTGCTGAGGAGAGCTGGACGCCTGGGCTACGACAAGCAGTTTTTTTTTTTCTCTTACAGCCTGAAAAGTGTAGCTCTTGCTGGATTCGCACCATTTTACAGGTGTGTGCTGCAGGCGTGGAGGCCTTTCAGGTTCACACGGACCACAGAGGAGACTGCAGGCATGTGGGTGTTCGAGGAACCTTTGTTCTTCAACAGCTTTTAAAGGACTCAGACATTACAGTCTGCCAGCCTGAGAGCAAGCCTCAGAGCAGCTGGCTGGGTGGAGCGGTGTGGAGCAGGGAGATGGGATTGGAACCTGCATCCGCACGTGAGCCAGCCCCTGAGGAGGCAGCAGGAGCCTGCAGATGTTCTGGTGTTCTGGCTCTCAGGTTTCAGTGGCAGTGAGAGAACGTGTCTGCTGACTGTCACCGTGGTAACCGGAGGAGGGCTGCTGCTGAGCGCTAGCCGCAGTCAGTGACGCGGAGCTTCCGTCTCCTCCAGGTGGTGATAAACTGCGCCATTCCAAAGGGGCTGAAGTACAACCAGGCTACTCTGACCTTCCACCAGTGGCGGGACGCCCGCCAGGTCTACGGCCTCAACTTTGGCAGCAAGGAGGATGCTAACGTCTTCGCTAGCGCCATGATGCACGCCTTAGAGGTGCTCAACTCCCAGGACTCAGGTAGGTTCTGCTGTGGGACTGACAACTCCACAAAAAGCCATCATTCCATTCCTGA
>CAAE01014527.1:308803-319979 GCA_000180735.1 Tetraodon nigroviridis | reverse complement strand
AATCTGTTCAGGTAGATTCACCAGGACCGCGGTCCGCCATGGGGTGATGCCTGGTGCACGGAGCGTGCACACACACAGCGCAGAGCTGGAAGTCAGGGCCCTCATTTATCAGAAACCTGCCCACGGCCATTTTCTCTTCACCAGTCTGGACATCAGCGTACGATCACGCAAACTTAGTGCAGGCACACACACATATCTACACACACACACACACACACACACACACACACACACACACACACACACACACACGTCGGAGCCGGTAAAAAATTCTAAAAATACTGATTAAAGAAGCTGAAAGTGGTGACAGGCGGCCAGATGTTAAAAGTGCTTGAGGGTTCCAGCTGTTGGTGTCACTCTTGACTCTTGTCTGGGGACTGCTGTCCCCCTGGGGGCCCTTCACCAGCGCCACCCTCTGCCCTAGTATTCTAGCGCCTCAGTGTGGCCCGATTGGTTCATGTCCACTTGTCCTACATACCAGCCTGTCCTTGATGGTGTCCGAGTCCTCAGCTTGACCTTCTTTGGCATAAAGTTGCAGCTGGAGAGAATGCAGCTGCAGGAGCTGGTCGTGGACCTCCCGCTCCAGCACCTCCCGCTCAGCCTTGACCTCCGTTAACTCGGAGCGCTGGTCCACGAGCTGCGCCTGTGGAGGAGGACGGATGGAGGAGGACTTAGAACACACACACGTACATGCACACGCACGCCTGCATACATGCAGACGTGCTTGGTCTTCTGTCCATGATGTTTGACTGGCTCATATTTCACCTATTTCACAAGGTTCTCAGGTCTGATCGCTGGTCCCATCACAGCTGACTGAGGTTTCATCCGTCTCATAGCTCCAAAGACCTTCACTGCACACACGTTTGTTTGGTTACTAGCCTACCAGAATCAGCAGCGGTTACTAGCCTACCAGAATCAGCAGCGGTTACTAGCCTACTAGAATCAGCAGCGGTTACTAGCCTACTAGAATCAGCAGCGGTTACTAGCCTACCAGAATCAGCAGCGGTTACTAGCCTACCAGAATCAGCAGCGGTTACTAGCCTACCAGAATCAGCAGCGGTTACTAGCCTACCAGAATCAGCAGCGGTTACTAGCCTACTAGAATCAGCAGCGGTTACTAGCCTACCAGAATCAGCAGCGGTTACTAGCCTACCAGAATCAGCAGCGGTTACTAGCCTACTGTATGTGCAGGAGTAGCCACACTAGAAGCATGTACCGTATTTTCCGCACCACAAGGCGCACCGTATTTTAGGGCGCACCGTCAATGAACGGCCTACTTTAGAACTGTTTTCATATATAAGGCGCACCGCGTTATAAGGCGCATAGAACAGAAACTACTGGGGTTGCGTTCTGCATCCACTATATGGAGCTGCGCTAAACAAAACAGTCAGATAAGTCAGCCAAACTTTATTGATAGAACACAAACCAACGTTCTGACCCCGTTTACTCCCAAAACAAATGAGTGCATTCACAACACGGTACCGTAGTGGTCTAGCTCTCACCGATATTTGCGCCTCCTTCATTGAAAACAACGCACAAATTAAACAAAAGCAACATTTTGGGGTCTCAATACACACACACACAAGTGGTGTGGGCCTGAAATTTTTACCGTTTTTACTATACAGGCTACGTTTTAACCGCTCTTACTTCGGCGACGCCTCCTGACTGCGGTCGATTACCGTATATCCATATATAAGGCGCATCGGCTTAGAAGGCGCACCGTCAGTTTTTGAGAAAATTCGAGGCTTTTAGGTGCGCCGTAAAGTCGTGAAAATACGGTGCTTGGCCATAGAAAGCCATTCTGATGCTGTAATGTCTTCAACTGGTATTTGAAACATGGAGTGGCTTCCCGTGAGTTCATCTTAGATTTTCTACACGGCCGGTTGCTTGTCTCTTCATGGATGGTCACATGTTCTGCTGATGGAATCAAATCTGCTCCAGCCATCTTTTCTCTTTGGCTTTTACGCAGCAGAATCCTCAGAGTCGGGTTAACTCTGGAGCGAACAAATGAAATCAGTTGGACCGTTTGGTTGCACTTTTATTTAAAGTTGCTCCAACTTTTAGCAAATGTCCAGGTAAATACTGCAACGATTCATTAGTCTGGTTTGAATGAAGGGTAGAGGGATGAGTGCTGCTAATGCTACAGAGGGCTAGGCACACACATCGGACTGCTTTGGATGTGCTAGCTAACCCTACCCCTGGAGCCCGCGGCTCAGACGACCCAGCTGGGAAGTTGCCCCGACCTGGTTCCTGGTCACGGACCAGGGACTCTCCAGCCGTGAGAGCCAGGCACCTTTCGGGAGGCTGACCCACTGGGGTGGACTCTGCCCTCTGCGGGGCAGCGCAGCCGTCTGCACCCGGCACTAGTGTGTTCAGCGCTGGTGCACCAGCATCCCGGAGTCATGTCTTTTTTTCTTTGCTTCTTTTTTTTTTTTTTACAGCTTTCTACATTGTAGATAAAAATTTAAGACACCACAACTATGACGCAAGCGTTATGGAATTATGTAGTAATAAAAAGCAATTTCTAAAGCTTCATGTTGTTGATCCCTGAAACCAGCCACTCATTGTCATATACACCTATATAGATACAGAGTGTACGTGTATATACTGTATATATATGTATATATGAACGCCTAGGAGGGCGCGTGCCCAGCGCGTGCGCGTGCGCGCCCACCTCCAGCTTGTGGTTGAGCTGAAACACTGTCTGCGCTTTGTGGCACAGCTGAGCGAAGCAGGAGCTGAGCGTGGTCATCTTCTGGCGGCCCTCGTACGTGATGTCCACTTGATCCGGGTCGATTTCTCCGAGCAGCAGGTCCACGTCCGACAAAGGCCTTGTCAAACTCTTTTTCCAGCACTTCTAACCAGCGAAACATCGACATCCCAGAGCCCGAGCTTTGGCCTACCGGAGAGCAGCCAGTCGAAACGGACATAGCGATAAGTGCAGGATACGGGCTCACTGGATCACGGGCTCACTGGATCGCTGGATCGCTTGAGCGCAGACGCCGAGCAACGCCCCCAGATTACCGCAGCTGAGATAAGATAACCTTGAGACGGTATCAGCGCTAGGAGGAGTAAAATCCTGGAGATTGGCAGGTAGAAACGTAGTCACTTTCAATCCACTACGATTTCCTTTTTCCTGCTTCCTCCTTTTTCTTCTTCTGGTGAATTTTTTTTCTCTTCTTCGTCGTCGTCTTCTTCTTCTGGGGATTTTCTTGGCGGTTGACAAACAGCGATTGGTGCATTACCTCCACCTACTTATGTGGATTGAGGGTCACATTATTTACTCTTCTTTGGAACAAAATCATTTTTAAAAAGAACTTATCATCACACACACATTTGGCCTACATTATTAGCTGATTCAGGCTTGATCTTAGGCAATTTACACTGTGACAATTCATTTTTCCAATTTTAAGAGTAATTCTTTTTCGCCCCCCCCCCAGAACGTTTAAAAACGCGTTCCTCATTGACTACCCGAAATTAGGTCAAATTAGTCATGGCCAACTAATATGGATTGATCAAGTTTTACTTTGATATTGGTCTAGGTCACTGTAAAGAGTCTGGTCTTCAAGCCATCCAGAATCTATAATCCAGCTTGTATAATCGTCGCAGGGGGCCTCGCGGTTCGCTCTCTCTGTACTCCAGGCGAAAGGAAACAAACTTGTTTGTTGCATTGCATTCTGGGAACAGTAGTCTCGCCACTACACAGACAGCGTCACCATCGGTTGATCAACTTTAGGCAGGCTCTGAGGACTCTGTGGGGCTGCTACCCAACTGGATCCATGCCTGATCCGTCCCCGGCCCCGCTACAGAATCATCGAGCTGCCCGCAGCCAGCACATTGCCGGGCTTCCTTGCTGCCTGCTGCCCTGGCGCGTCCCCGTCGTCTTCCCCCTTTTACCGGTCTGTTCAGACTCCGGCCCAGCAGGCGGCGCTGTTGAGCCCGAACGCTGGCCGTTATCAAAGCAGAGGAAGAGGCTGTCGCTCCGCTCTTAGGCGCCAACCCGGGTCCGGCTGCAGCTGGTGCCACGCCGGCGCCAACACGCACACGCACACGCACTGGCCTGGTTTTCTGCCGAAGATAAAGGTTTGCCACAGTTGTCTTAACCATTCCATATTCGACTTTAATTAAGTAAATCAGTGAAGTAAATGTTTTTAAACTGCGTCTTCAGTCGCTTTAGGATATGTGCTTTGTTAGTGCTCTAGTATAACTTGGTGCCTTTCGGCGCCTTTGAAAGTGCTGAAGTAAATGCCCACCTGGGAGGCTGCTGGTACCGGGCCCCAGCGAGCCAGGACCAGGAGCCCACTGGTGCAGGATAACCTCTGATGTGCGTGTTACAGGTGCACATGCAGGCAGTGTAGATGTCTGCAGAGGAAGAAGAAAGATTCAGAAGACCTCTGTCAACATGGTATTCAGTAGGCTCTGTGGGCACACACCTGCGGCAGAGCTCACCTGTACCACAACCTGCTCTTACTGGTGGGGCCCTGGCAGCCATGGCCCCACTCTGCTCTTCAGAGTTTTCAGGAGGAGATTCCCTCAAGTAGCAAAACTTTAAAGTCAGATCTCAGAAAAATAAAAAAGTGTCTTCTGAAAAAGAGACTATTCATCCGCAAGTGTAATGAGCTGATCTAGAGTCGTAGACGCAGGTGGACACAGAAGTTCTGGTCTGGTCCTGTGATCCTCACAGTGAGGACACTGGATCCACATGGACATGCATCCTTGTGTGATTGTCTTGATGTGGATCGTGTCCTCGCCTCTTCCTCTCCTGTAGGAGCTGCGATCCCAGCTTCTCCATGATAAGCCCAGAGCAGGAAGCCCTGATCGGGCAGGTCTTTGAAAGCTATCTGACGCAGCACCATCAGGAGGACCTTCTCCAGCTGCTTGCAGATACCAGGGAGGAGCGCCACTGTCCTCTTCCTGTCAATGCCATGACTTTGTTTGAGGCTAACATGGAGGTAAGTGATGGAACGCTGCCTAAATTCACCCTTTTGTTAGTTGTGTTTTGCATTAAAAATAAGTCAGTATTATACAGCTAAAAGGTGACTGGGGTCTTTAACTGAGGCCCTTTAAGTACGTTAGTACGGAAGAGTGACAGTGAGCCTCAGCTCTTGCAGTCATGATGAAACTAACTGGCGATTGAATGATTCAAATAAAACCATGGCTTTCCTTCTTTTTGCAGGTGGCTGATTATTTAAACGCCTATCCAAGCCATGTTCTGACTATATTTGATAACGTTTTACGCCGAACAGCCCAGAAGTTCTGTGAGAAGGCTTTTCCCAAACAGTCCACTCATGACATGAGGTGCTTCCCTCACACTCGCATCACAGGTAAGACACTCCTCGTAAAGGTTCTTCTCTTCAGCCACCACTGTGAAACACAGCCAGGTGTTTGCATTGTCTTGTGTTTGCTGTGTGTTTGTTCCTCCCTTTCAGCATCTCTTTCTTTTATTCTATCCTTTATTCTTTGTCCTGTCTCCCTCTTCTTCTCCTCCTTTACCTAGCCAACCTTCAGCAGGATGGTTGCTCCTTGTAGCCTGGTCCTGATCCAGGTTTCCTCCTGCTAAAAAAGGGAGTTTTCCTGCCACTGTGCTGACCTGGGGGTTCTGGCTCTGGGTTTCTGTCTCTGTCCAAATAAAAGGGTGGTGTTGACTCCAGCCTGCTCTCAGCCGGAGAGTTGAACACCAGGTTTCAGCTCCTCTGTGGGGAAATTCCTGTGTGTTTAGGTTTGCCGCTGTGTCCTGAAATGAGCAGAGACGTGATTCCGAGGTCCAGGGACGTGGGACGCTTTCTGTCAGTGACCGGTACTGTCATTCGCACCAGTGCTGCTAAGGTAACCCGGAACCCGTCCTCAAGCACACATTTTATTGTCTTTCAAATGCGTGCTGTCTTTCCGTGTTGTAGGTGCTGGAATATGAGCGGGAGTATATTTGCTCCAGCTGTCGTCATGTTTTCACCAAGCAGGCAGATTTTGAGCAGTTTTATAGCTTCAGCCATCAGATGAGCTGTCCCAACCCTGCTGGCTGCACCTCCACCAGGTTCAGCAGCCTGAGCAGGGACTCGGAGCCAGGTGCCTGCAAGGACTACCAGGAGATCAAGATCCAGGAGCAGGTAGCTTCCAGCCCAGAGCACGCGTGGGACGTCACCACGTCCACACATGCCAGCGCTTGTCAGTCCAAAGAGAAAAACGTGTTCATGTCTCTGAACACAAGTGTAAACCCTTGGTTTGGCTCCCGTTTGTCCTGAGCTAACCCTAGAGAGCTGAGGCTTTTTCTCTCTGCACAAAAAGCCTGTTTCTCCCCAACATTGTTCTCTAATCTGTCTAATCCGTTAGCGAGCATCTGGTCCATCCAGCTCACAGGCAGCAGCCTCCATGCGCCGGTTGGTTGGGCCTGTGGAACGTTGCTCCACTCCTGTGGTGCACACCCCTGCAGGGCCTCCCACACATGCACCATGGCGAGCAGGTCATGTGGGGCCTGCTGTGGTTCCAGCTTCCGGGAATGCTGTAGTAGCCCGGGAACAGCAGGGTGGCTCCACCTGCTGCTCCTGAGGGGTGGAGCTCCGATCTCGCCGTGTCCACTGGTGGCACCATGCCCACACCAACACCCCACCGCCACCGTGGGCCACACCATGCCGAGATCTGGATCTGCCACAGCTGTGGGCTGGATGGATTATCCCGCTTGTCTAACCGCCCTTTGGACAGATGGAGAAGAAGGTCCAGAGAGAAAGTTCAGCTTGACAGGATGAGAGCGAAGACAGCAGTTCATTTGGACTGTTGAGTGTGTAGATGATTGCATATGGAGGAAGGACACTTGGCTTTGACCTCCGGGTGCGTTTTTTGTTGGCCAAAGCTGTCTGAGGGTCAGTAAGGGATTCACGCACTTGGCTGACTGGAACCGGGGATGAGTCTTGAATTTGACTATTTCAGCAACAGTTATCGACCTGTTCTTTTTTCTGGGAACCGAATGCTGACCCTAACTAAAATCTTCACGTCATGGGGCAGGTGCAGAGACTCTCGGTGGGGAAGATTCCGCGTTCGATGGTGGTGGTCCTGGAGGACGACCTGGTTGACAGTTGCAAATCTGGTGAGAAGATGAAGCTTAACCACAGACTGGTGCTCAGGTTTCCAGTCAGGACTCACTTCTGGAGGGATGATGCTGTCCATGCTCACACAGACAGGTTCGGTTGTGGGCGGAGGTATTGCGTTTTCAGCATTTAGATGTAGAACAGTTAAGCATTTCTTTACTCACCCTTTTGGATTAGTGTAGTGGGACAAAATCCCCACTTCAGGAACAAATGTATTCACTCTCACCAAAGACACATCCCTGAGAGCCATCCCTGTACGGCCATCCTTGGGAGGCCTTCCATAGATGGAATGTGTCACCCAACCCCAACCCAACCATCCCTCTTAACCCCTGACTTGACCCTGACTCTAAGACAGCCTAAACCCTCAAGTCTCAACCCACACTTGTCTCAGATCTGAGGTGACCTGACCTCTGACCCCTGAGCGTTGGCGTTCTTCCCAGGGGACGATGTCACCGTCTACGGTGTGATGTGCCAGCGCTGGAAGCCCTGTTATGATGGAGCTCCCTGTTGCGTGGAGCTGGTGCTCAGGGCCAACAACGTGGAGGTGGCCAACAGAAGTAACCACCCAACTTCTGCTGTGGCCCTGAAGGATATCCAGGAGGAATACGAGGACTTCTGGAAGAGCTACCAACATTTTCCCCTATCCGGTAGGTGTGTGTGTGTGTGTGTGTGTGTGTGTGTGTGTGTGTGTGTGCGCATGCTGTACCTGCTGCATATCCTCTGGTGTGCTGCCCTCACCACCAGTGTTCTCCGCCCTGAGCAGGCAGGAACTTCATCCTGCTGAGCCTGTGCCCACAGGTGTTTGGCATGTACGTGGTCAAACTGGCCGTGGCTCTGGTCCTGGCTGGAGGGGTGGAGAGGAGAGATGCGTCCGGGACCAAGGTCAGGGGTAGGTCCTGTCTTCATCTCTTGTCATCGTTGTCCAGAGCTCACGAAGAAACCTGAGAGACTTCATTCCTATGTTTCTCCTGCCGTCTGTGGCAGCCACCCAGACTTCCACAGAACAGTAACTCCTGGGATGGGGAGAAAGGGAAGAAAGGGCGGGGCAAAGGCATATATGTGGGCGGCGAGGGTGGGGGGGTGCTGCAGGAGGAGCCACCTGAGAGCTCAAGACCTCAGAAGGTTGGTGACCTCTTCAGCAAAGGCCCGTTCTCGCAGGTTCTCGGAGGTTCTAGCTAAAGTTGAGCCGATCCTCAGGGTTTCAAGTCTAACTTTCCAGCGGAGGGAGCGCGCCTCCCCCACCAGCCTAGGGGGGCTGGGGGCTGAAGGTTCGGCCCTCCTTCCTACCGGGAGAGCTTCAGGAACCAGCGGTAAACCAGCACTGAGACTGGAGCTGCTGCCAGCTCCTCCAGGTGGGATGGAGCTGGACCTCCGAGGACCTCGTAGGTCAGGAGAGGGATTCGAAAAAAGTGAAAATGTAAAAGTTAGCAGGCCTTGGTTGAAATTGTCTTCAAAACTGCAATCAGTAAAACCTGAACACTCCACCCGTGTCCAGTGAGGTGCACGAGCGTGGCCTGTGCCAGCAGCAGCTGGGCTAATCCGATCTCTCTTAGGTGAATGCCACATGTTGCTGGTGGGTGACCCTGGTACAGGGAAATCCCAGCTGCTGAAGTATGCAGCTAAAGTCATCCCCCGCTCCATCCTCACCACTGGGATTGGCTCAACAAGTGCAGGTAGGCTCTCGCTCGCTGCAGCTCTACTAGCCAGAAGTACCAAAGCAGCCCAGACACTCGGGGCTCAAAAGTCTCTGAAAGTCTTGGGCTGGATCAACCGACCGCTGGCATGTGTTTCTGAAGGGCTGACAGTGGCAGCGGTTAAAGACGGAAATGACTGGCACCTGGAGGCAGGAGCCCTGGTCCTGGCGGACGGTGGGCTGTGCTGCATCGATGAGTTCAGCAGCATCAAAGAGCACGAGCGCATCAGCATCCACGAAGCAATGGAGCAGCAGTCCATCAGTGTGGCTAAAGCCGGGTAGGTAGTGAGGGCTCAACTGTCTGCTGCGCTAGCTTGGGCAGGGCAGCGACAACCATCGCTGCACCACCTCTGACACGGCTGCTCCTTGCTGTTGTGGATCTGACGATCTTCAGATAGTTGCTCCACAGCAGCCTGGGTTGGGGTTAGGGTAACCTGCTTTAGCTAGCTGACTCTGGTTAGGGTTAACCTGCTTTAGCCTCTGGTTAGGGTTAGGGTTAACCTGCTTTAGCCTCTGGTTAGGGTTAACCTGCTTTAGCCTCTGGTTAGGGTTAACCTGCTTTAGCCTCGGGTTAGGGTTAACCTGCTTTAGCCTCTGGTTAGGGTTAACCTGCTTTAGCCTCTGGTTAGGGTTAGGGTTAACCTGCTTTAGCCTCTGGTTGGGTTAACCTGCTTTAGCCTCTGGTTAATGTTAGGGTTAACCTGCTTCAGCCTCTGGTTAGGGTTAGGGTTAACCTGCTCTAGCCTCTGGTTAGGGTTAACCTGCTTTAGCCTCTGGTTAGCGTTAGGGTTAACCTGCTTTAGCCTCTGGTTAGGGTTAACCTGCTTTAGCCTCTGGTTAGGGTTAGGGTTAGGGTTAACCTGCTTTAGCCTCTGGTTAGCGTTAGGGTTAACCTGCTCTAGCCTCTGGTTAGGGTTAACCTGCTTTAGCCTCTGGTTAGCATTAGGGTTAACCTGCTTTAGCCTCTGGTTAACGTTAGGGTTAACCTGCTTTAGCCTCTGGTTAGCATTAGGGTTAACCTGCTTTAGCCTCTGGTTAGCGTTAGGGTTAACCTGCTTTAGCCTCTGGTTAACGTTAGGGTTTTTTTTTTTAGCCTCTGGTTAGCGTTAGGGTTAACCTGCTTTAGCCTCTGGTTAGCGTTAGGGTTAACCTGCTTTAGCCTCTGGTTAGCGTTAGGGTTAACCTGCTTTAGCCTCTGGTTGGCGTTAGGGCTAACCTGCTTTAGCCTCTGGTTGGCGTTAGGGTTAACCTGCTTTAGCCTCTGGTTGGCGTTAGGGTTAACCTGCTTTAGCCTCTGGTTAGCGTTAGGGTTAACCTGCTTTAGCCTCTGGTTAACGTTAGGGTTAACCTGCTTTAGCCTCTGGTAGGGGTTAACCTGCTTTAGCCTCTGGTTAGCGTTAGGGTTAACCTGCTTTAGCCTCTGGTTAGCGTTAGGGTTAACCTGCTTTAGCCTCTGGTTAGCGTTAGGGTTAACCTGCTTTAGCCTCTGGTTGGCGTTAGGGTTAACCTGCTTTAGCCTCTGGTTGGCGTTAGGGTTAACCTGCTTTAGCCTCTGGTTGGCGTTAGGGTTAACATGCTTTAGCCTCTGGTTAGCGTTAGGGTTAACCTGCTTTAGCCTCTGGTTAGCGTTAGGGTTAACCTGCTTTAGCCTCTGGTTAGCGTTAGGGTTAACCTGCTTTAGCCTCTGGTTGGCGTTAGGGTTAACCTGCTTTAGCCTCTGGTTGGCGTTAGGGTTAACCTGCTTTAGCCTCTGGTTAACGTTAGGGTTAACCTGCTTTAGCCTCTGGTTAGGGTTAACCTGCTTTAGCCTCTGGTTGGCGTTAGGGTTAACCTGCTTTAGCCTCTGGTTGGCGTTAGGGTTAACCTGCTTTAGCCTCTGGTTGGCGTTAGGGTTAACCTGCTTTAGCCTCTGGTTGGCGTTAGGGTTAACCTGCTTTAGCCTCTGGTTAGCGTTAGGGTTAACCTGCTTTAGCCTCTGGTTAGCGTTAGGGTTAACCTGCTTTAGCCTCTGGTTAGGGTTAACCTGCTTTAGCCTCTGGTTGGCGTTAGGGTTAACCTGCTTTAGCCTCTGGTTAGCGTTAGGGTTAACCTGCTTTAGCCTCTGGTTGGCGTTAGGGTTAACCTGCTTTAGCCTCTGGTTGGCGTTAGGGTTAACCTGCTTTAGCCTCTGGTTAGCGTTAGGGTTAACCTGCTTTAGCCTCTGGTTAGGGTTAACCTGCTTTAGCCTCTGGTTAGCGTCAGGGTTAACCTGCTTTAGCCTCTGGTTAGCGTTAGGGTTAACCTGCTTTAGCCTCTGGTTAGCGTCAGGGTTAACCTGCTTTAGCCTCTGGTTGGCGTTAGGGTTAACCTGCTTTAGCCTCTGGTTGGCGTTAGGGTTAACCTGCTTTAGCCTCTGGTTAGGGTT
>CAAE01014527.1:288453-304495 GCA_000180735.1 Tetraodon nigroviridis | reverse complement strand
ATGAACCAAGGACGCCTGGACGTCTGCCGGAGCTGGATCTGCTCAGTCCGTCTCCATGGCGCCGCTGTGGCTCTCCTTGGAAACCATTAGCCTCATCAGTTTGCCGTGGAGCTTCTCGATCTTCTTCACGTCTTGAGCCTGGTCTGTCTTGTACTGGAGACACTGGAGGAGAGCAGAGGACAATCCGGAGTCAGACCTTTAAGCTGTTAGCATGAGCTTGAAGGGCAGCTGCTGTTCCCTCTCAACAGCTGGCTCCAAGCCTGAACAATGGCTGAGGAGTTCCCTCTGGAGCTGAACACATTCCGAGATAATCTGCTCAAACAGGAGTTTAAATGACCTTCTCTGTAGACGGGAGGCAATGTTCCACAAGGAAAACCTGGATTCACAATCGTTCCAAGCCCACGATGGGAGAAGCAGCGGAAGAGATGGACGGAGCAGTGAGTTTGGGGGATTTTAGAGGAGTTTTGGTCAAAGTGGTAAACAGGAAGAGCCCAGTAGACAGAATCATGCTAGCTAGCAGCAGAGTTGACTTCTGCCTCGGTAGCAGATGCGTTCATCTGGGGAAGCTAAACGTTTAAAACCTTTTCATCAGGAAGCTCCTCCCGCTGAAGCTCCTCCTGATGTCTACACACACACAGGGGAACACAGGAAGCAGGCTGTGTCCCAGGGAACCTCGTGTCCCAGGGAACCCGTGTCTCCAGGGAACCCGTGTCCCAGGGAACCGGCCCTGGTCCCACAGTGGTAAAAGCGCCACCATAAACTTCCATCCCGGGTCAGAAAAAGCAGCTTTTCACGGAGGAGCTTCAAATAGTGACCTTAAAACGCATCCACCATACATTTCATCACAACATGTCGGTGCAGAAGTGAATGTTCTAAAGCGAAGTTGTCCTTTTGAACCCCAAACAGCCTCATCTCGTAACTCACCACAGAGTTGTCGGTCACTTTGATGCACAGGTTCCCGTCACAGTGTCTGTACTTTAACACCACTCTCACCTGGGAACACAAATATACAAAAACAAAAGAGCGCATTAGTTAGCTGGCTCCCAGAGCAACAAACCATGCTAGTGAGAAGAACCCTCGACAGCGGTTCGGACGAGCCATTCTAACCTTCATGGGGTCCGTCAGGTAAAGTTTCTCCACTGCGCGAGAAAATTCCTCCCAGACTTGATAATACGGCATTATTTCCAATATTCCCAACAATAACTGAACAAAAAAAGAACGAATCTTTCTCCAGCAGCAGAACTCTGCTTTTCACAAACTTAACACCACATCAGCACTGCTGCGGAGAGAAGAAGAGTCATTTCCGGGTCACGCCGGAGCCGGCCTTCTTCTTCTTCGCTCTAATTTAGGGCGGTTGTGGCGCCACACCGCCGTCACGTGGACTGGACAGTGAATTCATTTTTTTCTCGATGGTCGTGAGACAGGTAACAAAGTCTTTAGCGACATAACGAAATATTCTGAGCGGATTTGTCAGGATTTGATCAGGGAACCATCACATTTTTGTATATAATATAGTTTTTTTATTATTCAGGGAATATAATTCCAGAGAGATAATTGCATTATAGTTTTTTACTTGTTTTTTTTTTGTCCGGGCGTAAAACCTCTCCCATCAACAGTGGGGACAGTTGTGGCTCTGGAGGTTGGTGTCCCATATTTTTGGTAAAAAGACACAATTTCAGTAGATTACATGATGTGACTTTAAAAATAGTATAAAGTGTTACAATTGTGTTTAAAATGAAACTGATCTTGATCGATAAGGTTAAGTGTAGGCAGTATTTTTCTCCCAAACCAACCGTCTTAAAATCAGGACTCGTGCCGGTGAATGTCCGTTTTTCCACAGTCGAGCGGCGTGGAGGAGAGCTGTGGATGGGAGAACTCACACGCAACACTTCACACATCAAATATGGCTACAGAGGCAACAATGTTGTTGCCAGGGCAACCAGAACGTTCAGCTTCCTTCACCAACCTCGACTAAGAAAAACCCGGGGCCGTTCTACAGGCACCGGCCACCAGGGGGCGCGGGCTCTGGTGAATCTGGCAGTTTTAGGCGCTGCTCAGGCTGCAGGAGCCGGATTATGATCAGTTATTACATAACTCGGCACCACACAGGGACGCTGGACCGGTTGGCGCGAGCCTGGCTTTGATCCTCGTCCGGAAGACGCGCTTTGATCGCGCAGCGTTTGGGGCTGGGGCGAAAGTCTGCTGTCAAACGGTCTTTGAACGCAGCACCGCTGCGGCTGGAGGAGCGGATCCGAGCGGCCAGTCGGAGCTGGAGAACCCGGAGCTGCTGGCGTCCG
Organism: Tetraodon nigroviridis; assembly: GCA_000180735.1. NCBI lineage: Eukaryota > Metazoa > Chordata > Actinopteri > Tetraodontiformes > Tetraodontidae > Tetraodon > Tetraodon nigroviridis. Next base: position 302,198 of record CAAE01014527.1, on the reverse strand, counting down.
TCCGTCCGCGTCCGCGTCCGCGCCATCGCCCCCCTCAGCCTGCCCCTCTGTGGCTTCCGGCGTGGGCTCAGCACCGCTGCCTCCATCCGGCAAGTTTGGGGAGAAGCCCCGGGAGGAGGACGCCGAAGCCCGGAGCAGCTGGACCGGGCTCGCCCGGACCCCACGGCTGTCATGAGGTGAGGCCAGCTCCACACGCACGGATCCGCGACACTCGAATGGCGCGATGCGAGGCAGAGAGGAGGGGTGGAGAGAGAGGGAGAACCTCTGCTCGTCGGGCTTCCAGCAGATAGTTGTGATCATGCAGAATTCCTGCTGGCGGTGTGTGCGCTGTGTGCGCGTCGGCCGTGTGCGTGTGCGCGCGTGTTGTGTAACATGTGGCTCATGTTGCCTGGTGTCACTCTTTCCAGCATCTCCACGGAGATCTGTGGACATTCCTGTTGTGGAAAGGGTTTGCTGGGGAGACGGCCAGCGTGAGAGTGAGTCTGCTGTCGGAGTGTGTGTGTGTGTGAGTGTGTGTGTGTGTGTGTGTGTGTGTGTGTGAGTGAGTGTGTGTGTGTGTGTGTGTGCGTGTGTGTGTGTGTGTGTGTGTGTGTGTGTGTGTGCGTGCTGTCTGAACTGGGATGACTGTGTGCTCAGATATGCACTGGATCAGCTCTGGCTGTAATTGGCTCCAGCTGCTGGAGGCCAGTGTGGAGGCTTCTGGCCCTGAACGGTCTCCTGAGTTCCTGTGTTGTTGCCCCTCCCCCCTTTGATTGACAGCCTCAGGTGGGGTCTTGCGGTTGTCCCGTCCAGCTGGCGTCCTGCGTCCGCTGGGCTGTCCCCGTGTCCACAGCTCTGAGCCCATCAGCCTGATGTGGTGTGATGATAAAGGGGCTGAACCCCGTTTCTATGGCGACGGCAAAGCAGGGTTTCTGTGGAGGGCCTGTTTCAGTGGCTCCCAGCCCAGTTTGGCGCTGTTCTGACTTCTGCCTGTTCTGACTAAACAGTCGCTCAGGTTGGTCCTGACCTCTGAACTTCGACGGTGCTCACCTCTTCCAGAGGAGCTGGATGGTGCTCGGGTGGAGGACCTCCTGGGCTTGCTAACATCTGGTTACGCAGGAACTGGTGCTGGACTGGTGCCAGACTGGTCCTGGGCTGGTGGTGGACTGGTGGTGGACTGGTGGTGGACTGGTGATGGACTGGTTCTACACTGGTTATGGACCGGTCCTGAACTGGTCCAAGACTGGTGATAGACTGGTGGTGGACTGGTGGTGGACTGGTGGTGGACTGGTGGTGGACTGGTCCTGGACTGGTGCTTCCAGCTGCACTGGTTGTGACTGCTGACATGTTTGCAGCCTGTCAGGGGTGCCAGTGTTCAGGCTGCTTCTTCAGCTGGGAGCAGCTGCCCCAGGATTCTGTCAGCGTTTGCTAGATGGATGTCTGCTGTGCTGCTCTAGATCGGCCCCCTGCGGAGCTGTAATGTCACCACACACACACACGCACACACACACACACACACACACACACACACACACACACACACACACACACACACTCGGCGCCCGACGCTGGAAACATGAGTCACCGGGTGAAATTTCATCTGTAGATCCCATCAACCCGCCCAGTTAGGCCGACAATGGTTCCTTGGCCCCCTGGTCCCCTGGTCCCTTGGTTCTCTGGTCCTCTGGTTTTCTGGTCTCCTGGTCCTCTGGTCCCCTTGTCCTCTGGTCCTCTAGTCTGCTGGTTTCCTGGTTCTATGGTCCTCTGGTCCCTTGTCCTCTGGTCCTCTAGTCTGCTGGTTTCCTGGTTCTATGGTCCTCTGGTCCCTTGGTCCTCTGGCCCTCTAGTCTGCTGGTTTTCTGGTTCTCTGGTCCTCTGGTCCCCTGGTCCCTTGGTTCTCTGGTCCTCTGGTTTTCTGGTCTCCTGGTCCTCTGGTCCCCTTGTCCTCTGGTCCTCTAGTCTGCTGGTTTCCTGGTTTTCTGGTCCTCTGGTCCCCTGGTCCCTTGGTTCTATGGTCCTCTGGTTTTCTGACCTCCTGGTCCTCTGGTCCTCTAGTCTGCTGGTTTTCTGGTCCTCTGGTCCTCTCAGCTTCTAGTCATCTGGTCCTCTGGTCCCACCACTTGAAGCTAAGAGACCCTAACCCTGACATGTGAAGTCACTGTCCACTGTTAAAATGAGAGCTTGGACATGGAGACCCCAGGTGAGCTCTGCTTGGAGCAGCAGGTAAATGCTCAGCGTGGACAGATGAAGAGCTCAGGGTTGATGAGGACAGTGTGTGGATGCAGGATCACCATCACAGCCTGGAGGACATCTGTTTTTTCCTTGAGCTCTTGTTCAGAATTTGTCCTGTCCAACAGCAGCAACCAACACCAGCCGTCTTCACCTTCCAAGTCTGTCATTGAACTTTGACCTTCTCCAGTGTGTCCACTTTCTTTTTGTTCTGCTTCTTCTCTGGTGCTTCTTTTTCTGCTTCCTCCCTCGTCCTCAGCTAAACACGGAGCTAGCGTGTAGGTCTTCTCTTCTGCCCTGCAGATGGAGAGATCAGAGGGACGGTAGTAGGACCTCACCTCTGTCCGCTCTGATTGGTTGGACTGCTCAGACGCTGCTGGAAGCCCAGTCAGTCAGAGGTTCAGCCTAGAAGCTCCTGAATCACCAGGCTGAAAAACCAGTCAGTCCAACATGAAGACTGGTTCCTAAATCCTCCCCTGAAGGTCACAAACAAGACATCTAAGGTAGACCAGCTCTGAGAACTTAGTTCCCTCAAAGACCAGGGGTCAGAGGTGAGGGCCAAGGACCAGGGGTCAAGGATGAGGGTCAAGGACTGCGGTAGCCGTGTGTGTGTGTGTGTGTGTGTGTGTTTGTGCGTGTGTGTGTGTGCTGAAGCATGGCCCACTTCTCCTGTGTGGATGGAGAAAGTGAGCTGGAGCTCCAGGTAGTCCCACGTGCACACGAATGTGCTCGGCACAGGTCCACTGTGTCAGGACATGAAGAAGTCCCTAGGTTCCAGCAAGAGAAAGAGGTCCTGTCCACCCAAAACAGTCCCAACCAGTCCTGCTCTGATCCCCCCACCCACCACCCACCTGCCCCCCTGTCCACAGGACTCAGGGCCAGAACATGTCCATTAAAAGAGGGCTGGAGAAGATCCAGGTCTGTCTGGAGGGGCCAGGTCAGAGCCCCCAGGCAGACCTGGACCTGGACGTGGGGCTGGAGGAGCTGTGGACTGAGCTGAAGGAGGAGCCCAGGTTGCTCCTCAACCAGAAGAGCCCTAACGGCTCCCGCCAGCGTTCTGGACCTCCTCCTGCTGCCTCTGGAAACCAGCTTGGTGCACGTACACGGTTCTGAACAGGCTCACATTCCTCTGGCCCCCCCCAGTGACCTCCACCACCCCCACGCAGCTGCTCTATTTTTAGTCCTCCAGTCAGGTCGGCGGGTGTCCACTGTCTCCGTCTGTCCAAACGTTGGTCGGCCCCGCCCCCTTAAGGCAGCCTGGCCGTGGAGCCACCAAGACCAGACCGAGCAGCTCCTGAGCGAAACGTTAGAAGAACCGGACCCAAGACGTTGGAGCAGGACTCGTCCACACCCACGAGAAGATGACTCGTGACTCGTAAGTCTGTTTTCAGGAGGGTCAGGGTTAGGGTCAGGGTTACGGGTCAGGGTTAGGGTCAGGGTTGAGACATTTGTCTCAGGACGCCAGAAGATGAGAAGGACTGGAGTCCAACATGGACGCCGTGACTGCAGACATGTGGACGACAGACAGTTCTTCCATGGTCATTGACAGAAGAGCAGATCTGTAGACCATGAGTGTGTGTGTGAGTGTGTGTGTGCGTGTGTGTGTGTGTGTGTGTGCGTGCGTGCGTGCGTGCCTGCGTGCGTGTGTGTGAGACACACCAACGTCTCCGTCTCTGTCCAGGCATGTGGACCATTTGTCCTGGATCTTCTCATGAGCAGCTCAGATATGTGATATTGTTGTTTGCTGCCCTCCCCAAGCTGTGGAATGTGCTTACCGCCTGCCTGCTTGCCACCTGTTGCAGATCACCCAGCAACAATGACATCATTGTTGTGGCAGCAGAAGCCTGCTGAAGCTGTGATCTGTCCCTCAGCTCCACGAGTGTGTGCTAACCCGATGGCCTTGGTCTGACCCAGTTTTTACTCTGAGGTTGACCTTTGACCTCGCTGTGTCTGACTTTGAGGCTAAAATGGAGCATCTCTTTGAAGAGTGACGGTGGAATCAGAAAAAGCTGGTGTGTGTTTGTCTGGTAGCTGCACCCGTTCACACTCTTCAGGCTTCCACCTGAGCGCCGGTGGGTTAGCGCTTTAGGAACAGCTGCTAACGAGTCTCGCTGGCATTTTATCTTTCATTAGTTTGCCAGGAAAATAAGGAGTTGTGCTGAATGTTGTGTAATCAGCCCGTCTGGTTGTTGAGTTGCTGTCACGCCCGTCACGCCCGTCAGTTAAAGTTGCGCGCTCTTCGGATGCTGCCCCCTGCTGGCGACCCAAGGTCGTGACATCATAAGAATCCATATTGTAGCCGTTTGAATCAGATAATATGGCGAGCTATAAAAATGTCAAATGTGTATCTTTATAGCGTGAACACAGATTTGATATTGTGGAGGGCCTAGCATAGATGGGACAACGGGCCAGTACTGGACCAGGAACCAGGAACCAGGAATCATTTAGTCCACCATGAGGCCTTAAAGGGACATAAATCCAGTGTGAAAGCTGGCTCTGCTGGAGGGGCCACAGGATGGGGCAGGACAGGCAGAAGTGGACCCTGAAAGGCCAGGAGGACACTTGGGCTGGGTTTGCCTCATCCTGCGGCTCTGACTCTCATCTGCTAGCTCTGGCTACTGTTGGAGTGGCTGATGGGAAGCCTGTTGCCTAGAGACGGGGTTGCCCAAGCAGGATCGCTGCTGTCAGCGTGCCTGTGCAGACGTCTGCTAGCTCCTCTGACAGAGACTCCATCTGCTGCCTGTGATGGGGACAGCTCCACAGGACTGGACCAGCCTGGACCGGACCGGACAGGACAGGACAGGACAGGACAGGAGGCTTTCTGTCCTGATGGAGCTAAAGAAGGCACTCAAAGGCAGATTATTAGCAATTAGCAACTGTAGCTCATTCAGGGGAATGGTTATGTTCGTCAGGCACCTCTCGGAGCTCTGGAGAACCCCGTTCCAGCTCTCCTTCTGTCCACTTGGCATGATTATGTAGGAGTACAGCAGCACCTACAGGCCTGGAGTGTAATTACAGTTCGAATTCACCATTTTGGAATTTTCCTCATCTCTAATGAACGGTGCTGCCTTTTTCCATGCTAGAAGAAACGGAGTCCTTGCTTAGCAGAAAACTGCAGCAGTCACCACCCACGAGCAGACAGCTTTGGCGGGGAGAGCTTCCTTTAGCTTTGAGCTCTTTGAGGCTGTGAAAGTGTTTGTGGCATCAGCGTATCGGCAGCCCTGCAGGCTGGAAGTGTCCATTCTGTCAGAACCGTGCTTTCTCTCCTAATCTCCCAGCTTCCCAACTCCCAGCAGCTTGGCCTGGCTGGGTCATGTGACGGCCAGCCTGTGCACGTTTGCATTTTCCTTCCAGTGTCCCACTTCCTGCACATATAGCGTTAACTGACATCTTTAAAAGCTATGGCTAGCCCCAGTGATGGACCTGACCCCAGCTGGGCGGGACGGGGCCAAAGCTGGGTCTGGTCCGGGCCGGTAGAGCGTTAGTGCCTCAGGGCACCGTCCCTGGCAGCCATTTGTTTGTGTTTTCAGGGTGTGACTGTGTAGAAACAACTGACGCATTTTCCCCTCTTTGGTTTCTATGGTTACACATGAGGTGCGAGATGCAACGGCTCCTGGTTGCACGCTGGCCGGTGCTGGGATGAATGCATCCCCTGTCCACTGTGTGTGTGTGTGTGTGTGTGTGTGTGTGTGTGTGTGTGTGTGTGTGTGTGTGTGTGTGTGTGTGTGTGTGTGTGTGTGTGTGTGTGTGCGTGCGTGCGTGTGAATGTCCAGACACCCTGTAAACCCTGAACCCTGAACACACAGAGGCCCTGCCTGGGGGGGCAGACCAGGCCCCTGTTCTCAGCACTGGCCCCATAGAAGAGTGTGTGTGTGTGTGTGCATGTGTGTGTTCTGCACATGCAGCAGGGAGCTGCTGCTACTAACCTGCTAACTGCTATTGTTTCTATTTAGAGAACACTCGTTTGGCTGCTTATGTAGGGTTGGGTTGTGTGTGTGTGTGTGTGTGTGTGTGTGTGTGTGTGTGTGTGTGTGGGTGCTCTGAACTCCTGCTCTGTGTCTCCACAGTGAACAGAGCATCTGCCAGGCTCGGGCTGCTGTCATGGTGTACGATGATGCTAACAGGAAGTGGGTCCCAGCTGGAGGCTCCACGGGCTTCAGCAGAGTCCACATCTACCACCACACGGGCAACAACGCCTTCCGCGTGGTGGGCCGCAAGATCCAGGACCACCAGGTAAATGACGCCCTCTGAAGCTCCGATGGTGCAGCCAAGCAGAAGCAGTCCAGCACGAGTGCTTGCAGAAAAAGCAGCCAGTCAAAGGCTGACGTCTGACCCAGGGTCTGACCAGGGTTAGGGTTAGGAGAGGTCCGGCTCCATCAGGTCTGGAGCCTGACCCTTAGAGCTGGTCTACCTCTGGTTCCCAGTAGAAGTAGGATGGGGGTGGAGCCTGTGGCCATCAGGAACACCATGACTCATACCCAGCGAGGCGTTGGAGGATGAGCTCCGCAGCGCTGGGCTGTAAGGACCCAAAGCTGAAGCAGGTTGAGTCTCTGAGACGGCAGGTTCTCAGGATTCTGGACTCACCTTCTTCCACATTAGCAACTTCCTTGATGCGATTGCGCTGTGGTTCCTTTAGCCCCTCTGATAAGTTCAACAAACTTGTGGACATACTGGAAAAGCTGGTTGGGTTTGACCTTCTGGATGAAAAAAAAAAAGGTTTTGACTTAAAAAACAAAACTCTGAGAAAAGCAAAAACAGAGTAGACCCCCTCAAAAGCAATGTCATACACAGTGTCACACACACCTGGACCTGTTGGATGCATGGAGGGTTAAACACCCACAATCCAGGCAGCACACATGGGGGAGGGTGGCTAACAACAGGGTGAGTGCAGCTAGGCTAGACAGAGTCTCCATCTCCCAGAACCTCAGCTCCAGACTCACTCATAGCACCATAAACCCGCTTACTTCGCTGAGCACCATCTCATTAGCATAGACCTGGTCAGGACTTCAGGAATCAGCGTCAGGTCTCACTGGTTTTTCACCAACAAACGCCTGCAGGCAGCACTTTTTGCCAGAGGTTTGAACTCTTTTGGCAGCGGTGGAAACGTAGAAAAGGAGCCAGGGGTCATGTGCTACAGGAGAAAAGGCTGGAGCTGAGCACCTTCCTGCAGGAGAGAGCCAAGGGGGCCCTCGTCAGGTCTCGCTTCCTCCAGCTGAAGGGTTAGGGTTAGGCATTATGGATGCCCCAGCCTCTTTCCTTCAACCGGGAGAAGTCGGGGGCACAGAGGAAGCAGATGGCCTGCCTTGAGCTGCCAGGAGGCCGTGACCACGAGTCCGAGCGAGATGAGGAGCTGTGGAGTTCTATGCGGAGCAGGGGCCCTCCTGTGTACAGACTAGAAGGTGCTTTCTAGAGCCCTGTCAAACAGACTTAAGGAAACCCTGAGCCTCATCATTGACTCAGACCAAACATACTGCATTCCTGACAGGACAATCATGGACAACATCTTTCTCATTCGAGACCTCATTGACGTGTGCAGGTCTGATGAATTCTCATTTTGGTATTGTGTGTTTGGACCAGGAGAACGTGTTTGACAGGGTGGATCGTTCCTATTTGTTTTCCACATCCAGGGCTTTTGGGTTTAGTGATGGGTTTCTGGGTTAGCTTATTGTACAGTGGTGCTCAGTGCCCGGTAAAGACGGGGGCGGGCCTGAGTCGGCCAATTTCTGTGCAGCGAGGGATACGTCCAGGCTGTCCCATCTCGGGTCAGCTCTGCAGCTTATCCATCAAGCCTGGGCGCCTCGGGTTTGGTTCATCCTCCTACCGTCTCAGCGTACGCTGACGATGTTAGCATATTTGTCACCAGCCAGAGGGACGTTCAGTGTTTGCAGGACACCCTGTCCCTGTATGAGAAGGCCTCATCGGCACGCGTGAACTGGGCTAAAAGCGAAGCTCTGCCTGTGGAACAGTGGAGGGGCCAGGCAGTGCCTGGTCTACCTGGAGGTCTCCAGTGGGGGGAGGACGGGCTGGAGGTCCTAGGAGTGTTTCTAGGCTCAGAACATTTTCAGGCAAAAACCTGGGAGGGTGTTAGGGAGAAAGTGTGTGTGAAGTTGTCTAAATGGGAACGGTTGCTACCCCAGCTGTCGTACGGGGGAAGAGTTCTGGTTGCCAATAGCTTAGCTGCTTCGGCCCTATGACACAAATTCAACGTCTTGACACTGCCAAGAAGCTTGATCGAAGACATCCAGAAAGACATTCTGGATGTCTTCTGGTTTGGAAAACACTGGGTCTGAGCAGCAGTCCTCTTCCTGCCTGTGGCGGAAGGGGGACAGGGGCTGATCAACATCCAGGCTAGAATCGCCGCATCCAGACTCCAGACAGCACAAAGACTCCTGGACACCTCTGGTCCTGGCTGGCTTGAGCCACGGGCATGCTGCTGATGGACAGCTGGACACCTGGGCTACGACAAGCAGTTTTTTTTTTCTCTTACAGCCTGAAAGTGTAGCTCTTGCTGGACTCGCACCATTTTACAGGTGTGTGCTGCAGGCGTGGAGGCCTTTCAGGTTCACACGGACCACAGAGGAGACTGCAGGCATGTGGGTGTTCGAGGAACCTTTGTTCTTCAACAGCTTTTAAAGGACTCAGACATTACAGTCAGCCAGCCTGAGAGCAAGCCTCAGAGCAGCTGGCTGGGTGGAGGTGGGTGGAGCGGTGTGGAGCAGGGAGATGGGATTGGAACCTGCATCCGCACGTGAGCCAGCCCCTGAGGAGGCAGCAGGAGCCTGCAGATGTTCTGGTGTTCTGGCTCTCAGGTTTCAGTGGCAGTGAGAGAACGTGTCTGCTGACTGTCACCGTGGTAACCGGAGGAGGGCTGCTGCTGAGCGCTAGCCGCAGTCAGTGACGCGGAGCTTCCGTCTCCTCCAGGTGGTGATAAACTGCGCCATTCCAAAGGGGCTGAAGTACAACCAGGCTACTCTGACCTTCCACCAGTGGCGGGACGCCCGCCAGGCCTACGGACTCAACTTTGGCAGCAAGGAGGATGCTAACGTCTTCGCTAGCGCCATGATGCACGCCTTAGAGGTGCTCAACTCCCAGGACTCAGGTAGGTTCTGCTGTGGGACTGACAAGTCCACAAAAAGCCATCATTCCATTCCTGAAGATGTATGCTTGTCAGGAAAAGAAAGCAGATAAAGGAAGTAGATGGAGCTCTAAATGGTTGCCAGAGTCCTTCAGCATGGTGGGGTTGCTAACGATGTGTCTGTCGTTCTGCAGGCCCCTCATTGACCAGACAGGGTCTTCAGGTTCTCAACGGACCGGTGCAAGAAGACCTGGAGCTTCAAAGAAGGTACCCAGCTGCTTATTCCCCCTCTTTTTTTCAGCCAAAGCCTGGCTTCCTCTCAGCTGGTAACAGAGCTCTGGGAGGATGAAGATAAAGCAGGATGCACCTGGTGGGATGGACAGATGAGGTTAGACAGGGATCTCCGTGGATAAAGATGTGTAGTGGGAGCAGGAAGCTGGTGGAGAAGAGGCTGGAGAGATGGAGGTAGAGTAAAGGCTGGGGGCATCTGCAGACCTCACATCACCTGGTGCAACCTCCAGCTCGGCCTCCGTGAATCACAAAAGGGTGTAAAGTGAGGTTTGGAGGGCTGTAGCTGAAGGCTCCGCCCCCATCCTCCTGCCAAAGGGGGAGGAGGCAGCCATGAGGGGAGACTTTTAGCATCTTTGAACAGTGTAGCAAAGACGCAGCAGTAAAGGCAGTGGGACTGCCACTGGGCCCTAACCCCAACCCCAACCCCAACCCAGCAGTGGGACCAGCAGAGATTCGTACCCGCACCAGGGACACAGAGGTGAAGACTGAGCCAGAAGCCACACCTCATCCTCGCTTCTGCTGCCACCTAGTGGCCAAATATACATCTGCAGCAGCATCCCGGGTCCTCTGGAATGTCCTCCCAGCAGGACATGGACGGCAGTCCCTCATCTTCTCCCCTCTGTGTTCCTTTCCCCAGGCAACATCTGGAAGTCCAGAAGCAGAAGGAGATGGAGCGAGAGCTTCAGGAGAGGGAGGCGCAGGCAGAGAGGGAGCGCCAGGAGCAGAGAGACCTGATGATGGAGAAGGAGAGGATGGAGAAGGAGAGGATGGAGAGAGAGAGGCTGGAGAAGGAGAGGTTGGAGAAGGAGAGGATGGAGAACGAGCAGAGAGACAACGAGCGGATGGAGAGGGAGAAGCTGGAGCAGCAGGACTGGGAGAGAGGGAGGCGCAGCTCCAATGCAGGTATGGACGGTCGGTGAAAGGCTGGGACAGGTTGTTGACAGGAAACAGTCGGTGAGGTCCAAGCATGTTCTGAAATGGGCCAGGAAGGAGGTGCAGGCAGCATGGCTGTGTGCAGGCCAGCTGTGGCGGAGCACATCTGGCTCCCCTGGCCTGGTCCCGAAGCCTCCAGAGAAACCAGGGAGGACGTTTGCTCCTCCTCAGACCACGCCCACACCCAACCACCGACCAACCCCACCACAGCTGCTAGAGCCCTGCGTCCATGCTGGCATGTGCACGTGTCCGTCTGTCCTTCTGATGAGCTTGGCTGACAGACGTGTGAGCAGCCTGGGGACAAGAGCTCCTGTCAGCAGATCCAAACATGGCTGTCCTCACTTCCATCCTGGACCATGCTGGACTCACACGCGTGCACGTTGGCTTCACACGCTTGTCGTAGAAAATTGCACCATTTTGCAACCAGACGTGTTTGAAGTTTGCATGCTAACCTATTTCTAGACTTATCTAACACCCTTTGTCTGTGTAGGTTCTCAGTCATCCAGTTTTCTAGGAGTGGACTTTGTGTTCTCACAAAAGTCCACTCTAACTCACTGTTCACACTGCTAAAACTGCTAACTCGCTGTTCACGCTGCTAAAACTGCTAACTCGCTGTTCACACCGCTAAAACTGCTAACTCACTGTTCACACCGCTAAAACTGCTAACTCGCTGTTCACGCTGCTAAAACTGCTAACTCGCTGTTCACACCGCTAAAACTGCTAACTCACTGTTCACACCGCTAAAACTGCTAACTCGCTGTTCACACTGCTAAAACTGCTAACTCACTGTTCACACTGCTAAAACTGCTAACTCACTGTTCACACACTGCTAAAACTGCTAACTCACTGTTCACACTGCTAAAACTGCTAACTCGCTGTTCACACTGCTAAAACTGCTAACTCACTGTTCATACTGACTTGACTTGACTTGAACTGCTAACTCACTGTTCATACTGACTTGACTTGACTTGAACTGCTAACTCACTGTTCATACTGCTAAAACTGCTAGCTCACTGCTAACTCACTGTTCACACACTGCTAAAACTGCTAACTCACTGTTCATACTGCTAAAACTGCTAACTCACTGTTCACACTGCTAAAACTGCTAACTCACTGTTCATACTGCTAAAACTGCTAACTCACTGTTCACACTGCTAAAACTGCTAACTCACTGTTCACACACTGCAAACTCATTGTTAGCTTACTGCTAACTCACTGCTAGCTCACTGCTAACACACAGCTAACAAGCTGCTAACGATACTGTGCCTGTTAGAGTTCAAACTGCTGGTTTTGCTCTCGACTTTTACTGCTTCACCTGCTCCTTTTTTCTGCTCCCTCTCTTCTCTGCTCCTCTTTCCTCCTCTTCCTCTTTCCTCCCTTCTCTTTGACCTGCTGTCCTTCCCTCTGTTTGCATGCCTGCTGCTCTGTTCTTTCCTCCCTTCCCTCTCGTCTTGTCTTTCTTCCTCCATCGGTGGGGTGTAGCCTTTGAAAGCAGGCTTTATGATAGCACAGCTCAGGAAGACAGCAGGTCGTCCTCCACCCCTGGATCTCCACCCACACCCACCCAGCTCGCCCCTGCGACATCCTCGCCCTCCTCCCCCCACCCCTCCAACCCCACCCTTAAGGCATTCGGCCTCCCGATTTGCCACTTCTCTGGGTTCTGCTTTCCACCCCGTCCTGCCTCATTACGCCACAGTACCCCGGCGGCCGCAGCACCCCCACCCCCCGTCTCCGTCAGCTCCTGTCCACACCCCGCTTCCTCCACCCAAGTCGGTGGTGTGGTCAGCATGCAGCTTCACTCCCTTGCCCCCCTCGCCCCCCATCATGATCAGCAGTCCCCCGGGGCGGGTTGCTGGTCCGCGGCCGCTAGTCCCCATCGCAGCACCACCCGCCCTCACCCAGAAACCCCCATCGCCATCGGCCAATGGCCCACCCATGTTCCCAGCACCGTCTCCTGTCACCGTGTCTCACAACTGCACACCTGTCGCTATTGCTTGCCCCACCCCTCCACCCCCACCTGCTACTCCCCCCCTGCTCTCTTCACCCATGCCTCCATCTGCGTCCTCCGTCTTGTCTCCCCCCTCCTCATCCCAGCTTCCTGGTGTTCCCTTTCCCTCCGCAGTGCCAGCTGATCCTGCAGCTCCACCCACTCTTGCCTCCACTGAACACCTGGGTCTGTCAGCGCCGGGGGAGCCCAGTCCAGCTCCAGCTCCGGGTCCAGAGCCCCACCTAGCGAACCTGGGTAAGGCTGCGGCTCTGTCCCTGCGTCTGTCTGCGTGCTTCCGTCAGGTGGAGGAGGCCCTAGCAGCCACTAGCAGCGGCTGCCTCTGGGCTGGTGGAGACCAGCGGGGCAGTTGTCCAGCTTTTAAAAGCAGCTCCAACTGGAGTTGTGAGATAGAAGCTGTGTAAAGGTTCCCCAACGCAGGCTCCTGCAGAAGGTCTAACGCTAGCTGAGTCTTGTGGCAGGAAGCTTCTCTGTCCCGTTGTGGGTGGCTTTGAACTGCACACCTGCTCACACCTTCACCACACCTTCACCACACCTTCACCCCACCTTCATCACACCTTCACCCCACCTTCACCACACCTTCACCCCCACCTTCATCACACCTTCACCACACCTTCACCACACCTTCACCCCACCTTCATCACACCTTCACTCACACCTTCACCACACCTTCACCACACCTTCATCACACCTTCACCACACCTTCACCCCACCTTCATCACACCTTCATCACACCTTCACCACACCTTCACCACACCTTCATCACACCTTCACCACACCTTCATCACACCTTCATCACACCATTCACCCCACCTTCACCACACCTTTATCACACCTTCATCACACCTTCACCCCACCTTCACCACACCTTCATCACACCTTCACCACACCTTCACCACACCTTCATCACACCTTCATCACACCTTCACCCTATCTTCACCACACCTTCATCACACCTTCATCACACATTCACCACACCTTCATCACACCTTCATCACACTTCACTACATCTTCATCACATAATTTACCACACCTTCATCACACCTTCACCACACATTCAACACATCTTCATCACACCTTAATCACACCTTTATCAAATTTTCATCACACCTTCAACACATTTTCACCACATTTTTATCACACCTTCATCACATTTTCATCACACCTTCATCATACATTTATTACACATTTATCATAACTTCAACAAACCATCATAATACTTTTATCAAACAT
>CAAE01014527.1:256904-273126 GCA_000180735.1 Tetraodon nigroviridis | reverse complement strand
CACACCTTCACCCCACCTTCACCACACCTTCATCACACCTTCACCACACCTTCACCACACCTTCATCACACCTTCACCACACCTTCATCACACCTTCATCACACCTTCATCACACCTTCACCACACCTTTATCACACCTTCATCACACCTTCACCCCACCTTCACCACACCTTCATCACACCTTCACCACACCTTCACCACACCTTCATCACACCTTCACCACACCTTCACCACACCTTCATCACACCTTCACCCCACCTTCATCACACCTTCACCACACCTTCATCACACCTTCACCACACCTTCACCACACCTTCATCACACCTTCATCCCACCTTCATCCCACCTTCACCCCACCTTCATCACACCTTCACCCCACCTTCATCACACCTTCACCACACCTTCACCACACCTTCACCCCACCTTCATCACACCTTCACCACACCTTCACCACACCTTGCACCACACCTTCATCACACCTTCACCACACCTTCACCCCACCTTCATCACACCTTCATCACACCTTCACCACACCTTCACCTACACCTTCATCACACCTTCACCACACCTTCATCACAGCCGTGCTGATGGAGTTCAGCCGTCACGGTTCTCAGCTTTGGGCTCCTCAGAGCTCCGGCGGCACCAACCAGTGTCAGTCGTTCAAAGTGCATGTGAATACACACCTGCTCCATGCAGCTAATGCACACATCCCTGACACACACACCTCATTCTGGGGTGTCGAGCACCGTGCACGTTGCCTAATCTGGTTCAATAGGCAGCTCATGTTCTCTTTAAGCTGGAGGACGTTGGTCCAGGAACACTTCCTCCTTCTGCTCCAGGACAGGACATCCTGAACCTCAGCGCTTCTGCTCATGTCCAGACGAGGGTGTCAGCCATATCTGGAGGTCAGCTGATGGCTCCTACCTCTTGTGGACGTCTGTCCTGAAGGTGGGACCGTTGACAGTGAGATGGTTGCTGGGACCATAGAAGGTGCTAGCCAGCCCAGAAACCTGCTGCTGGGCCTGGAAGCCCCCAGGGTGGAGCAGCCAGACCGCGGTGGTTGCCCCACCTCAAACCCAGATGTTGAAGATGGTTACGCGTGTTTACCATGGCAACCAGATGTTTGGGTGACAGGCTGCTGAGTGGGGCGTGGTCTAAGTTAGTAGCAGAGCGAGCAGAAGTACGATGGATAGATGTGATCTTGGTCGGGGTTGGGTGTGGATCTGGGACATGGACACGTTGATTGACAGGAAGAGGAAGTTGCTTGACGTCTTCTTCACTTAAATCAACTCATCAATAGTAGTGACACCACAGCGCCCCACAGTGGAGGAGCATTGATACGACACCGGTTGAACGGAACGTCACACAATCCTGAGGACACGTGGTTAACGTTGAACACAGGGCCACATCCAGTTGTTTCTGGTGACGGGCCACATCCAGATGTTTCGTTGATGTGGCCACATCCAGATGTTTCGTTGATGTGGCCACATCCAGATCTTTCGGTCGTGTGGGCAGATCCAGATGTTTTGGGTGACGGCGCAGATCCAGTTGTTCTGCTGATGAGGGCAGATCCAGATGTTTATTTGGTAAGGGCAGACCCAGGTGTCTTGTTAACGGGTCAAACCCAGATGTTTTGAGAGACGGGGCAGATGTTTCGTTGCTAGGGGCAGATCCAGATGTTGGACCCTGCATCGGCTCGGACCCTCTGTGCTAATGCGTGTCTTTGCTCATTTTCGTCTCCTTACATTCCAGATGTGGTGCTAAGCCCCGGATCAACCACACCAGCCCCTCCCCCACCTCCGCCCCTGCCACCTTCCTCCACCCTGACCTCAACTCCTGCCAGTCCCACCTGTGGCCACCCACCACCTCCACCTCCTCCCCCACTGCCACCTGCGCTGACTGCAGGAGGGACCCTCATCTCTCCATCCAGTCCAGCTCCACCTCCTGGAGCCCCACCTCCTCCACCCCCGCCCCCTCTTCCCGCAGGGCTGTTCTCTCCTTCCGAGGACCGGCCCGCCTCAGGCCTGGCCGCCGCCCTCGCCGGGGCCAAACTACGGAAGGTCCCAAGGGTGAGAGATCTGATGATCCTGGCCTGAACCTGGCGGAAGTCGGGATTAGTCCATGCTGGCTCCAAAAGCCGGCTGTTGTTTCCATGGAAACCACTACTGGGCCTCTCAATAATGCTCATGAAGCCTGAGGATGAGTCTGAAGATGAGTTTAGCAAGTAGATGGATCCTGGCTATTTCTGAACTCTATGGTAGAAGCATCGGGGGTTGGAGTGGTGGGGCAGTGGGGGGTGGAGGGGTGGAGGGGTGGAGGGGTGGGGCCGTTCAGGAGGCTTCTGCTTACCCTGCTTAGCCGCGGAAGAGTAATCTGACTTTTGTGCACCTTCAGGGTGACGATGCAGCGTCTGCTCCGGCAGCCTCCGGAGGGTCCCCAGGGGCCAAACCTGAGTCCAGAGGCAACGGCCTCTTTCTGGAGGAGGACTGATGGAGGAGATGAGCGCTCTGTTGGCCAGGAGGTAAAAGTGGACCTCGCAAAACCAAGAGGCTCAGACAGGTGATGGAAAACCGGTTGTAAACACACAAGGATGTGGGACCTTCGGGAAAACCCTGGTCTCTGTGGTGGGCGGAGCATCAGGCTGAGACTTAGAAGCTCAATACAATTCAGCTTTTTTTAGGGAGCCGGATCGTACTGAGGTTATCTCCAGACAGAGAAACAGCCGCCAGGGCAAAGCTCCGCCCTGAGGAAGCCATTGGTGTTGGTGACAGTGGCCAGGAGAAACTTCCCTTCAACAGGCAGAAACCTGGAGCAGAACCAGGCTCAGAGTAGACGGCTATCCGAGACTTCCTGGGAGGGAGAGGGGGGGGGGGGGGGACAGATGGAGTGAGATAAGAAGGAGGTGGAGAGAAAAGGAGAGAGGGGAGAGGGAAATGAGGGATGGTGAGAGACAGGGAGATATAGAGAGAAACAACAGGCAGGGAGGATAGAGAGAACAGTGAGCAGAGGGTCCAGGCAGGGCCATGGAGAGGCTTCTGGATCCAGCAGCAGGACCAGGCCTCAGGCGGGTGAAGGTAGGAGATCCAGCGTCATGCTCCAGGAGTGCTGTAAAAGGAGCACGAGAGCTCCAGGGAGAGGGTGGGTTAGGGTGGAGTAACGAGCCTGGAGACGCCCGGCACCCATCTCAGGAGCGAGACTGGTATCAAACCCAGGGGGGAATGACGGAAGCCCGTTGCTGGCGGCTAATAGGGACATACATGCCCTGGACGTTAGACTATCTGCCAGGCCTGACGGAATCCACCTTTTATTGTTCTAACTCGCGTGTTTCTTGAGTCTACCATGGAGCAGACCTTCTAGTTACACCTTTAGTCCATTTAAGTCTGTTGGTTTCTTCAGAGGAATGAATGCTGCTGTGTTCTAGCAGTGGTGCCCTTAGCCAGTCCAATCCAGCCCTTCAGGGCCTGATTCAGGCCAGGTTTGGTGTCCTACCAGGTATCTTTCACCAAAAGAAGTGGATTCCTGTTAGATAGAAAACCTGGTGTGGATTGGTTGCGTTGCGTGCGCCTCTGCCTCACAGCCTCCTTTATTCACACCTGAGTCATGTTTCCCCTGTTCAGATGGCTCATCTCACTGGACCGCACACATTAGTCATCGCACAAGACAACCTTACCATGCTAGCTCCGCTAATAAGGTCTCCATCCGCAAACCTGGTGAGGAAACACTAATACGCATAGTTCCTGATAAATATGCTTCCACAACTCTGCCACTGGGTACTTTTTAGGAGTGGATAGGGTCGGGGTCGGGGTCGGGGTCAGGGTCGGGGTCGGGGTCGGGGTCGGGGTCGGGGTCAGGGTTAATCCCTCAGAGAGCCCCCAATATCTGCATCTCTGATAGGTTCCAGTGGACCATCTGAGGCACAGTGGTGGTCCAGCTCATGCACACACACACACACCCTCCAGCCAGCTTCCTTTTGTAGTTGGAGTCATGTTCTGATGGGGTTCTTCTTCCCTGGTGCAGATGTCTTTAGCAGAAGTCTGTTACATCAGCCCAACCTGGGTTTTTCATCTCTCTCACATCTTCTGTTCTTTCATCTGTTTTCTATTGCATTTGTTCTTTTTTCGATAATGGGGCAAGTAAATGACAGCAAACAGACCAGATCATATTTGTGTCTTGCAGGAGAAGAATTGCTGAGAAAGGCTCTTCGCCGGAACCTGAGCAGAAATCGGTGAGGGCGGGTTGTCGGGCTGCGCTGAGCTCTTTCTCCTCTCACTTCCTCCGGCTCTTCTTACCAGATGGTGCTTCCATTCTGTCTAAGAACAAACCTGATTTTGGTGGCTGCTACAGTCTCCATGACAACAGCTCCTGTCATTTCCTGTCTTTAGTGTAAAAAGAGGCTCCTTTTCCTTTTCTGACAAAAGTTGCTGAAAGAAGAAAAGCAGTCAAACACCAGCCGCTGGTCAAGACCTGTTCCTGACTGGTTCCTGACTGGTTCCTGACTGGCCCCTGACTGGTTCCTGACTGGTCCTTAACTGGCCCCTGACCCAGAGGTTTGCTCTGGCCCCTGACTGGTCCCTAACTGGCCCCTGACTGGTTCCTGACCGGTCCTTAACTGGCCCCTGACCCAGAGGTTTGCTCTGGCCCCTGACTGGTTCCTAACTGGCCCCTGACTGGTTCCTGACTGATCCCTAACTGGCCCCTGATCCAGAGGTTTGCTCTGGCCCCTGACTGGCCCCTGACTGGTCCAGCAGCCTGGGGTGTGGTCAGGTGTGTGTTCTAGGGACCCTCTTCTAGGGTCCACATAGCTGAGCCACCAGCAGCGCTGCCCCAGTGAGAGCCCACAGGAGCCGGAGCCACTAAGTCCAGGTCCACACGTTTGTTACCACCAGATTTTGTTACATCGTGTTCGTCTGTGTGTCTGTCCAGCAGGAAGAGAGCGACATTAGCACCACCCCAAAGATGTCCGCCTGCAGCACCCCTGGTAAGTGTCCCCGTCCGCTTCCTCCGCAGCCTCCACCCTTGCCGCGCTGGCCAGTGAGAGCAGTGTGCTCCGCCCACAGACCTGCCCAGGAAGCCCTGGGAGAGAAGCAACACCATGAACGGCAGCAAGTCTCCGGTCATCAGCAGGTAGGCTCCTCCTGTCCTCCTGGACTCTGTCCTCAGAGGAGACCTTGAACAAGCATGCGTCCTCTTGTGGAAGAGCAGCTGTAAAGGCCCCTGGTCTGCTAACACCATCACTGTGGGCTTCAAGGTCCCCCCCAGGGTTCCTGTCAGCCTTCTTAGATCTGGTCACTGCTGATAATAGACAGATTTCATCAGTGGTTCAGTCCTCCATGTCCTAAACCCACCTGGACAGGTGTCCCTCTAGAAACAGGACCGTTACTCTGCTGATGGGCCTCTGGACTCAGCGAGGTGCTTCTCCTCACTCAAGATCTCAGATTCTGCACAGCTTAGCTTAGCTAGCTGTGGCTAGCTATGGCCCTTCTGTCTCCTTCCTGTTGTGTCCCTACCCTGCTGAAGACAGCAGTCTTCTGAGAATCTGCAGCCATGGTCTCGTGCTGTCCCCAGCACTGTCCCCAGCACTGTCCCCAGCGCTGTCCCCAGCGCTGTCCCCAGCGCTGTCCTCAACGCTGTCCTCAACGCTGTCCTCTTGGTTCCTCTCGTAGACCTAAATCCACCCCCACACCTTCCGCCTCGTCCAGCGTCAACGGAATGCCGATGGAAGCAGTGGACTACGAGAGGCTGAAGCAGGTAGATTTGACCAGGTGTGACGGGTCAAAGGTCATGTGCTGGTGGAGCAGTCTGAGCAGCCCCTTGGGTGGGGACAGGAACCAAGATGCAGCAAATTGGAGGCTTCCACAACTGCACACACACTCAGAATCAGTCCCACCAACACACCTGCACAAAGCCACCACCCAGTGGCCCTGGTTTCACTGGTTTCACTGGTTTCACTGGTTTCACTGGTTTCACTGCTGGGTTGGATCTCAGCGGACAAAAGAGCAGACCTGTGGACCATGAGAGTGTGTGTGTGCGTGCGTGCGTGTGTGTCTGCGTGCATGTGTGGGACCACAACCATCTGAGTGCTTCTCTTTTTTAGGATATTCTGGATGAAATGAGGAAGGAGCTGTCCAAGCTGAAGGAGGAGCTCATTGATGGTACCGGCCACCCAGACTTGCACCACCACCAGAAGCCTCTCAGCCATTTTACCACTAGCGCTGCGTGGCCACGTCCAGGCAGTAGACTGAACTCTTGTCTTCTGTGTTGGCAGCCATCAGGGAGGAGCTGGCCAGGTCCAGCAGCTCCTAGAGACCAGCAGCGCCTCCTGGTGGTCCACACGCAGCCAGAGCAGCAGCCAGCAGAAGACAGCAGCCCTGAGATGGTCCCGGAGTTCGGAGACGTGGACCTTCTACCGCAGCCAGCCACACCTCCCCACCCCCACCCCACCCAGCACCTGCAGGGGTGGCACACGTCTCCACGTCTGCCACCGTCAGTCCCAGATAATCACAGCTGAGCGGCGCTCGAGGGCCCTGCTGGAGCGGCGCTGGAGCGGCGCTGGAGCGGCGTGACCAGCCCAGCCAGCGCCTCTAGCATCACTAGCTTCTTCTGGAGGCGTGGCCGAGTTGGGCGCGTCATTTCCTCTCATTTCCAAGGGATTGTTGCGCTAGCAGCCACGGGAAAACATGTCTTCCTCTACGGTTCCTGACACAGCTCCATGGACCAGGCTGGTTCCCATGGAGGACCTGGCCACAGCGAGTAGCAGAGTATGCAACCCCCAGTCTCCCCAGCACCACCTGTGCAGATGTGGTGACTCCTCTGAGCGCCTGTAGCCGCCGTCCAGCAGCCCTCCGTCAGCCCCACAGCTCCTGCTAGCGCCTCGGCGTTGGTTTGCAGAGCCTCCTCTCACCCCACCTGTCACCTGAGTCTTGTTTTCTTCCCGACACGCTCCTGCAGCAGCTCCAGGCCTTCTCACAAGCAATAATGTAGCATCTAGTCTCAGCACAGCTCTCCTGCTCCTTCTGAACCCTGACGTTCACAAACCAGGACCTCCTGGCAGTTCACCTGGACCCAGCTCATCTCCACAGCGGCCAGGAAAGGAGGCCACCTAGGCATGATCCCATGGTTTATCACGTGAATTTGTCATCAAATGTGATCAGATGTTCCTCTCGGTCGAGGACAGTGATGGTGGTAATGAATCCGACTGAGGACACAGACAAACTCGCTCATTCTAGCTCCAGAATGTTGGTGGGAGCCGTTAGCGGTCTTCTGGAGTCGTGTGTGGGAGCTGCTGATGGTTGAGGAGCAACCTGGGCTTCTGCTTCAGCTCAGTCCACAGCTCCTCTGGGGGCTCTGACCTGGTCCTCCCAGCACACCTAAATCCTCTCCAGCCCTTCTTTCATGGACGTGCTCTGCTGACTGTCCTGGTGCTCGGCCTCGTCCCTGGGCCTCCAGGCCCAGAGGTGGTGCACGGCTAAGATGAGGATCTGAGCTAGTTTGGTTGACGCTTGACCCAGTGGAGATGTGAAGGCCAGGGTTCAGGGTTGGGTCTGGATAACAGGCTCACATCTGGGGCTGTGGACCCAGCCGGCCCAGCGCTGGTCTGGACATGTCCCACAGAGGCTCCATGTGTGGACCATGTCCTGCCTGCCCGTGGAGCTCTGGTCCACCTCCAAACTCATGCTCCAGGTATGCTAAGCCTGGCTAGCTCCAGCTAGCTTTCAGCCCTGAACTCCAGCATTCCCAAGCGTCTTCCAGGAGCAGGAGCAGGTGTTCCTGCCTCCTCGGTCAGGCTGTTCTGGGGGTCTTTGAGCTGCTTTCTGATCGTTCCCAGCCCTGAGTGGACGAAGGTCAGATCACCTTGGAGGAGCACTTCAGGCAGAAACCCGTGAGGATCCACAGATTTACGTCCTTTCTCTTGCCGCTGTGTTAGATGTGTATTTACCCTTCCACCAGGGCCTTGAGACGCTTGTCTTTGGTCTCCTGTTGTTGGTTTTTTTGAGGATTGGCATTTTCCCTCTTGTGCAAAACCTGACTGGTGAGATGGTCATCAGGAACCAGGAACCACTTTAAGATCATTTCAGGTCCTTGTGAACTTGGTGAGTTCCCAGTCCAAGTCCTGGTATGGTTTGGGTTAACGGTTTGGTTTGTTTCTCTTGGTATTTACGGGAGCTTCACGTTGGTGTCGTTAGACGCTCTGGAAGCCGGCTGGAGGCTCTAGAAGCACGTCTCTGTTGGTCTCATGTCTGCTCCTCGTTTGTCTTCTGGACATCAATTTGGCCGAGGGAGGAGGAGCTTGTTGTGCTGTGATGCTGCTAGGAGCTAGCAGCGGGAGCATGTGGAGCTGCTTTCAGGGCCTCAGACAAGCGCTGGAGAGCAGCCTGCGTCTCTGTGCTCACCGGTCCGTTGGCAGAAGCACCAACCCTGTTTGCTGGGAGGTGCATGTCTGAAAGTTGCCTTCCCGCCATCATTTCCTTCTATCCTCTCATAATCCCAAGGTTTACATGAGCAATCCTGGTCTCCTGGTGCTGTTCTCACCCTGCAGTTTCAGTCCCAAAGGGACCATCTCCAGGATCTCCACCTTGTTCTTACTGTCGTCGCTGTGGAATCTCTTCCTGTCAGCACTCAATCCATTATTTAGGAGCGCCATCCCATCGATCCTAACGTGTCATATCTAATAATATCCAAAGAGTTCATACTGGATTTGCACTGCGAGGCCCCCCTCGTACCCCCCAGAGGCCGTGGTTCCCCTGTTGCTTTTATACGCGACGTCACAGTGAACAAAGTTTGACTAGAATTAGCAAATCAAACCTTTCTATTGAAGTAGAAACCGAAACCGAGGAAAGGTCTGAGCCTCTCCCCCGGCTGGAGCTCTGCCAGGCTCCTCTGGGATCAGACGGGAACAGAGTCTGGACTGGACTGTGATCTGGGCTCCGGCCTCTCCAGGGCCCCCCTTTTGTTGTCTTTGGACTCCTTTTGCGGACCTGGTGCCACATGCAGGTCCTCCTCTGCCAGGCAGTTGTTCTCCTGCAGACTAGGTCAGATGATCCTCCTGGGTTTGGTGATACTTTGCTGCATTCCTCCTGGTCCCTATGGATCAGGATTGCTGACGAAGAAGAGCTCTGAGACTCAGGTGACTGGACAGTCACCTGACACACATCAGCTGATGGACTCCGCTCCAGCAGCTCCATCTCCTACAGCTCCTGATGTCACGTGTCAAAGCAACAACAGGGGGAACCATCTCAGGGGGTCCTCTCTCCAGGCGCGCTAGCATGCACCTGCAGCAGAACTGGTTGGTTGAGCCTTGAGTTGGTACCATGTGCGGGAACAGGCGGCGCCACCAAGTGGCCCCCGCTACACGTCTTGGACGCTGGGAAAGGAGGGGCCAGAAGGAGCTATATGCAGCTGTGCGACGTTCCTGTTACCAGGAGAGATCTGTGCCTTGTTCCAGACTTGGAATTCATGTCTAAATGTGACCAGTAGTGTACCAACCTTCATCCACGATGACCAGCGCAGCTCTTTCTTTTGCCACATGGCTTCATTCAAAGGCACAGGCTGGTGCTGTTCAGCCGTCTTTCCCGGTTTGTTTTATTCCCACATGGACGGGAGTTTGCTCCTGCCATCAACCCTCGCAGATCCACCAACATCAGAGCAGAGCGGACCCTGGAAACGTCTCCTGAAGCTGTAGCTGCTACAGGTGACAGGTCCTCGGTTAGACCACAGGCACCTCTCAAACTTGGCTCTGTGGACATTGTTGTTTTTTCTTAAACTTCTGGTAGAAACACATTATTAGTGAGGAGGAAAAAAAGTTTTGTTATAAGAAAAGTACAAAAGTCTAATTTGAAAGAATATTGTCAAAATTAATAAGGGTTTCCATACTTGTTTGTGTCTTCATCAACATTGTACGTTATTGGTCACTTATTAATCTTAGTCTTTTTTGTGTGAGAATTTTGAGCTAATAAACTTTTTTTAAAAAAGGCAAACCCATTTCTTTGTTTGGTTAACAAGTTTGGAAGACTTGTTTTACCTCCATCTACATACAGTTTCATGGATTTAATACAGGTAACGTGGAGAAATTCCATTCTTTCCTCTCAAAGATCCAGCAATGACGCCGAAGGCAGCCGTTCTGTCAGGGACTAGTCGAGGGCTGGGCCCAGGTGCAGAGTCCACGGACGAGGTAGAACAGGAAACAACCCTTTGTTGATCACAAAAGGCAAACCAAAAACGCTCCAAAAGGAGGGAAAACACAAGCACACAAACGGCGTGTCCTGTTTCTGGGGAACGCGGTGAGCCTTGGGAGAGAACGAGTGGCTGTCGTGAGGAAAGGTAAGTCCAAGGTTTCACAAAGCGGAACCGTCTCCAGCTCAATTTCCCCTCAGGTGACAAAAAAAAAAACCTCTGACCCCATGAGGCAGGTGTTGAGGCTTTAAGTAGTGTCTCTGATTGGGATTCCCAACAGGTGTGTCTGATCCCGGCAGATACCTGGGCCACCACCTCCCCCAGTTGGAAAGAAGGGGAAAAACATGAAACAAAGCCAGGACCACTGCAGAACCCTGACAGATACGGTCTGGCTACAGGTGAGGCAGTCAGCAGAGGGATTGCGCAATCCAGGTGAGGCTCAGCTGGTTCGTGCCGACTGCAGGTCTCATCCAAGTCGCTGAACGCCGGCAAATGTGAAAATTCATTTTAAAAAGGAATCGTCTAAAACTAGTGAAGTTGAAAGGAAAATAACTAGAGTATAAATGACTATAAAAATACCTTTTTTCATTTGAAATTGTTTCTTTACAGGGTGACCTTGAGGCCGTGCCTCCTGTTGTCCTATATTTTTCGTCCCACAACAGGGAAATTGCACAATTCTTTAATGAGTCTCACAATTTGCTCGTGTTTAGGAGACTCCCTTGTGGCAGTCTTCCATCCATTTCTTTTCCATGACCCCAGATCTCTACGTACTACAAGATAACTAAAAGCTGAATCAAAAAAAAAAAGTACAGGTTTTCCTGGTGAGCGTTCCGGCTGTGAGAACATCAGTGGCTGTTTTCTCTCTTCCAGGTGTTATGGACAACGTTGCTAAAGTGATAGAAGCTGAGGCTGGGTGGTCTGTTGAGGATTAGTTGGTGTTTTTGTACCACCATTTCTACTTCCTGCACCAGGCGAGCCAAAGCTGCCACATACCTTGTGCAGGGGGGGTGCTTTTTGTTCAGTGGGATCCATGATGATGCAATAATAGCCTAGCACCATCCTTTGCCTCTGGTGTTGCGTATAAAGACAGGCAGAAGCTCTGTCTCTTTCTCAGCAACATCCAGAAGGACGGGAACGTTATCATTTGGTTTGGCCAGAGCCGCAACATTAGCAAGGAGAGATTGTCTTGACAAGCCTCTGCTTGAGGAGTCCAAGTAAGGAGGGCCTGCGGGTTGTGCAGGCCCTGGTCCTTTATCAGCTGACCGAGGGACGAGTGCCACTGGCATAGTTCGGGATGGAATGTCTGGAAAAATTCATGAGACCCAGAAAAGACACCATATCTTGGACCGTCCTGGGGGTTTTGTGACCCAAGACAGCTTGTCTTTGTGAGGATGAGTTCAGTTTCCCGTGCAGAGAGTGTGTTTCCGTGGCGGATATGGGGGCTGACCACCCCCCAGGCGCAGCCACTAGAGGGAGCTGATGCCCCGTCTGGGAGTCTCAGCGTTCGTTCTCTCTGTGTGGGCGGAGGGATGGGTGAAATGACACTTTGGGTCTGGTGGGGGGATGCAGAGGAGGGTGAGAAGGCTGGGCACACTGCCCTCTGGGCGTAGCCACTGTGTCCCCCCAATCGCAGAGGTCTCCACCCTCCGTCACACTGTCCCTCCTTACTTCACGTTCTGGTCTTTGCTCCGTGCGCCACGCCCGAGCCATCGCCGCATTCTGCTTCCAACATGGCAACATTGCTTTCAGCAGTTTGTAACAATTGTTTTTGAGCTCTGAGCCAGTATTCATCTTGTGAGTCTGCTACATATTCTGTTTTTAATGCAAATGGGTTTTTTGGTGAGGGGGTTTCCTCTGATTTGGCCCTGCCAATCGTCAGCGGCCTGGTCGACGCCCACTAGTAGGTTTTCTTGGTAAACAATTTCACCCCCAGCCAATTCAATTCTACCACCCTGTATTACCGGACAGAGAGATGCCCACGGCGGCCGCCTTAGTGGATGACGTCGAGGACCAGAGGTCAAAGGCCCGTTTCCAACGCCCACACCTCAAGCCCACTCTCCTCTGGAGCGGATCACGTCAGGGTCACCTTGTGGTCCTTTTCCTCAGGACTCAGAAGCGTTGCGTTCTTTTGGATGTGGAAATAAGAGAGATTTCGTAGTGGTTTTGTGAAGTCTTATTTTTTCAAAGCTTTAGGCTCTTCCTGAGTACAGAAGAACACAGAGGAGGCTCTCCTCCTTCCATTCACTGGTTTTTAGAAAACAAACCATACCCAGTCAGGCGATCTGACTCACAGTTCCTTCTTCGTCACTTTTCTACATTTACAACAAATCCATATATGGTCCAAACAAAGATCAACACATTCTTTGTTCTACAAGGGCAGACAGTCAGTAATCCTGCACCTGTACGTTTGCTAGTCTCCCCTCACGACGTCTCACCACGCGAGGCCTTGAGACTCGCTAGTGACGGAATGACTGATACTGTAGCATACCTCATGAGATGGAACACTGAGTAACACTGAACAGCATATCACACAAAATAGTAGCACGCTCTGGCACCTCAGACTGTAGCAGGTGGTCTAGCGCCACCTAGACTGAACCATTTTGGAGGGGTGGGGGTGGGGAAATGAATAGAACAGAACAGAAAATGTTTAGTTATACCACAATGGGAAAATTGCAATGTTCCAACAGCATACAATAAAAAATATACATTTTAGAAATATGTAAGAAAAAAAGGATAAAAACAGCTCTCTGAACCAGCTTGTTCAGTCTCTTCCTGTCCCTGTCCGTGCTGCCTCCTCCCCAACACGCGAGGGCGTAGAACACTGCCGAGGCCACCACAGTGTCGTAGAAGGTCCTCAGCAGAGCCCTGCTCACGCCAAAGGACCTCAGTCTCCTCAGCAGGTGCAGGCCACTCTGGCCCTTCTGGATCAGGGCGTTGGTGTTGTGGGACCAGTCCAGTTTGTTGCTCAGATGAACATCCAGGTATTTGACCGAGTCCACCAGCTCGATGTCTGACCCCCGGATGTTCACCGGTGTGTGGGGTGTGGAGGTCCTCCGGAAGTTTCTCACCAGTTCCTTTGTTTTGCTGGTGTTAAGAAGAAGATGGTTCTCCTCACACCAGCCAACCAAGTCGGTGATGACTCCTCTGTACTCCAGCTTGTTCCTCTCTGACACGCAGCCGACGATGGCGGTGTCGTCGGAGAACTTCTGGAGATGTCAGAGGTCACCTGTGGCCCGGGGAGTTTTCTTTTTTGTGGTGTTCTCTCTTTGGTCCACTAGGGGTCGTGGTGATCCAGGTTTTCACTGGGGACAGACGCAGCTGGGATCGATCTGCATCAGGTGTCCTATTTAAGATCCCTGCACCTGCTCCTCAGCGTCTGATCGTCGCGTCGACCCAGCGGGATCGCCGCATTTCCTTTTTGAGAGGACTCTTCGTTGTATCGGACATTCTGCAGCACACAACACCTGAGCAAAAGCACAGCAGGTACTCTCGGCCGAAAGTGCTCTCCTCGGCCAGCGCCACCAGCTGATCCACGTCCCGGGCGAGAGAACTGCCAGGACATCACAGAACATCGACAACCTGATCCAGCAGGTTGCCGTCCTGGCCACCCAGACCTCCACACTGGCTGGGGCATGTCAGCCGTGGCAGATCAGCACCTTTGAGCCCACAAATCACCTTCACCTCTTGGCTCCTGCCATCAAGTCAAGTCAAGTCAAGTGAGCTTTGTTGTCATTTTCAGACATATCTAGCTGGTGCCATACATATTGAAAACGAAACGTTTCTCCAGGACCTGGTGCTACACAAAACGACACAGAGGCGCCCAAGAGTAGACTTCATCGGGACTTGTTGAAGTTTTCAAGTCCAGATGAACGCAAAGTCGACTCTTGGATAACTATGACCTGGATGACTGAGAGCCTACACAGACAACACAGAGGCACAAAAGACAACAAGGACTACACGAGGACAAGTGTGACAAACATTTAACATCACGTACATGAACCAAAGCACCGGCTACAGCGCAGGTGGTCATCTGCAGTTGTAAGAGCAACGGCAGTAAAGTAGCGGTACACTGTAAACATGTTTTGTTTGTTTGTTTTTGAAGTGAACAACATGAAGTTGTTTCAGGTAAAGTGGCGGTGCATTGTATCATTGTAACCTTTATACACATAATCCCCATCAAGGCAGCATAGGATGATTTGTGCAAACCTTTGTCTCTAAAACCAGAACATTAACAGCAGCGTTAAGTAATAATAATAATAATGTTGTGTGGTGGCGTGTTGGTCACCGGGGTTTGTGTTTGTAGTCTGTGTTCAGATCCTTCCGTTGAGGAGCCTGATGGCCTGTGGGAAGAAGCTGTTGGTCAGTCTGGTTGTGGGCCCGAATGCTTCGGTACCCTCGGTGGTTGGAGCTGTGCGTTGCTGCACCGTCGTGAGTCAGCAGTGTGAACAGCAGGGGGCTGAGGACGCAGCCCTGGGGGGCCCCGGTGCTCAGTGTGGTGGTGCTGGAGGTGCTGTTCCCGATTCGGACTGACTGAGGTCTCCCGGTCAGAAAGTCCAGCATCCAGTTGCAGAGGGAGGTGTTTAGTCCGAGCAGGATCGGAGATGAGGATGAGGGCTGGTGAGTGCTTCGTCTGGAGCCGGGACACCGTGGCCTGTATTCGCTCTGCTGCAGCTGCAGCATCTGCAGAGGAGTGGATGTACGCAGCCAGCATGATCATGTGACGGACCCACAGGGCAGGTAGTGATAAGCTCTCTGCAGCTGTGTCAGCGCCTTCAGCTCGTCCATCTTGTTGGAAAGAGAGCGGACGTGTCTCTTGATGGTTGCCTGTAAACATGGCTAATACCGGCGTGCTTGACACCTGCCCGACAGCCTCTTCGTCACCTCCAAAACTCCACTGAAATCTGCAGCTTGTTGTTAAGAGGTAGTCCAGAGTGCCTGAGCGCTAACAGCTGTTTGCGAAAGTAAATAATGGCGCCGTGGCTAAAAGGGTCCCCAACGCAGTCCCAAAGAGTTTGAAAAGTAATAGCAGTATGGCAGCTGTGACAAAGTTGGAACTCTTGGATGCACAAGAGTTCAAAATGTTGGTACACCAGAAAAGAAAAGAGAACATAAATAAATAAATGAAAGAAAAAGTAAAGTACTCAAGGTGAAGAAACACTGGAGCTATCTGCAACTGACACTGTGCCATTACAGTGTCAACACAGTTAAGGGAATGTGCCACACACTCCATGAGGTGTCAGGGCATGTTTATTTCTTCTTCTTTTTTTTCTTCTTCCTCTATGGATTTTCTTGGCAGTTGACACAACGATTGGTGCATTGCCACCACCAACTGATGTGGAGAGTGGGTCAAGATATTTACTCAACGTAGGAAGAGGACATTGGTTGATGTCTTTGTCCCTTAAATCAGCGAATCAAAATCAGCGCTCCACAGTGACAACACATTTACACGTCACTGGTTAAGCAAAATGTTACATAACCCTGAGAACACACAAGGTCTTTCACATTTAACACAAACCGACGTAGAGGTGAATAGCAAGCATTGTATCGGAGTGTGTTCACAAGGTCTGCATCCATCCTTTATCCAGAGAGGAACTGTGGGATTGTGTGAGGAGGTCTGGAGTGGCAGAGAAGTGTGTTGGAGTGGTGCAGCACATACGAGGACTGTAGGACAGTGGTGAGGTGTGCTGTAGGTGTGGCAGAGGAGTTCCGAATGAAGGTGCGACTGCATCCGGGCGCAGCTCTGCGCCCCTATCTTGTTGCTATGGTGATGGACAGGCTCACCGACGAGGTTTGACAGGATTCTCCATGGGACCATGATGTTTGCCGATGACATTGCGATATGTAGAGAGAGCTGGACACAGGTGGAGGAGAAGCTTGAGGAGCGGAGGTTTGCCCTGAAAAGGAGAGGAATGAAGGTTAGCCGCAGCAAGACGGAGGACGTGTGTGTGAATGAGGGACCCAAGTGGAAGACTGAGCTTACAGGAAGAGAAGATAAAGAAGGTGGAGGATTTTACGAACTTAGTGTCAACAGTCCAGAGCAATCCAGAGTGTG
>CAAE01014527.1:159672-174057 GCA_000180735.1 Tetraodon nigroviridis | reverse complement strand
CCTCCTCCCCCTCTCCTCCTCCCCTCTCCTCCTCTCCTCCAGGGCGACCAGACAGCGGTGCACCGGGCTGCCATGGTGGGGAACGCTGCCGTGATCAGAGCTCTGCTCAGGGAGGGATGTGCTCTAGAGAGGCAGGACAAGGTTCCAGAAACACACAGACATTAACAATCTATTACCGTGGTAACCAAGGGCTTATTAGGACTGCATCACTAATCACAGACAGACCGGTGTGTGTGTGTGTGTGAGAGAATCTACAGGGTTTGGTGGTTGAACACATCATTCTCCATGTTCGTCCTCATCTACCACCCTTCTCTCAGTCTGGATCTGATGGATCCCCAGCATCTTTGAGGAGAACCTCAGGCTGCTTTCACACCTGCTGGTAGCTTCTGGTGTCAGAAATCTGCTGAACCCCTTTATTTGTGTGGTTCTGGAGATGGTGAAGCCCTGTAGACGCCTTCATAGACGGGCGGGAGGAATGGCGGAGGTGCTGCGGGTCTTTAACGCGTTGTTCTGGCAGGACGGGAACACAGCTCTGCACGAGGCGTCCTGGCACGGCTTCAGCCGCTCCGTCCAGCTGCTGGTGAAGGCCGGAGCCAACGTCCATGCTAAAAACAAGGTGAGGGCTTCCTCCTCAACCAGTCCACTAGGTCTGCTGTAGGTCACACCTGAAGAGCCCGTTGTTCTTCTCCCCTGCTTCCTCTGTGCTAGTTTGATAACCTCATTACATTTTTCTGTTCTTTGGCAAATCAAATCCTTCTACCAGGTGAATTTAGGGACCTTTTCAGACAAAATACTCTATATCATATTTGTTTCTCTCTCTCCCGCTCTCTTTTTTCTCCCGTCTGCCTCTTTTTCTTCTCCTCCACCCAGTTGGCTTTTAGCAGGATGCTTCCTCCTTGTAACCTGGTCCTGCTCCAGGTTTCTTCCTGTTAATTGGAGTTTTTTCTGCCGCTGTGCTGCCCTGGGGGGTCCGGCTCTGGGTTTCTGCCTCTCTAAAGCACCTAGAGACTATTTTGATTGTAAAAGGCGCTAAAAAAAGAAAAACTAAATTAAAAATATCATGAAAATATGTTGAGGCTGTTGGCACAGCGACTTGTTTGTATCGTTATATTAACACGTGTAAAATGTAAAACAAATGTTGTTATGAATGAAACTGAGTCTGGAGCCACAGGGGAAGCCAGACGAGGAGGAAACTCAGCAGAAACAAAAGAGGCTCGATCAGCTAGAGAAACCTCTAAAGAGCAACAAAGAATAGAGGCGAAGAAGGCGAGAGCAGGAAGAGGGAGGACAGGAAAGCTAGCTGGAAACTCTGGGAGAACCAAAGAGAGGCTTGGGCAGCCGGGACAGGAGGGGCCTGGTCCTAGAGGTCACACTGACCAGTCCAGGAAATGGGAAGCAAAAGCAGGACCCAAGCAGGGAACATAACTGCCAGCCCACCAAAATAAAAGCATCAAATTAGAAACGTTACAGAAATAAAAGCACGGTTGTGTGTTACTAGACGTCCTCCCGTCTCACCGTTGAAGTGAACAACGGGCCGTCCTCGTGTGGGAGTAGCTGCCCTTTCCCTCCTCGTGTCTGCAGATCAAAGCAGCGGAGCGGCGCCTGGGTCCGTCGCTCCGTCAGCATCACGACTCCTTTCAGGGCCTCACTAGAAACAACAACACCTGCACCCGTTTTCAGGAATGGTGGAGGTGCTGCGGGTCTTTAACGCGTTGTTCTGGCAGGACGGGAACACAGCTCTGCACGAGGCGTCCTGGCACGGCTTCAGCCGCTCCGTCCAGCTGCTGGTGAAGGCCGGAGCCAACGTCCATGCTAAAAACAAGGTGAGGGCTTCCTCCTCAACCAGTCCACTAGGTCTGCTGTAGGTCACACCTGAAGAGCCCGTTGTTCTTCTCCCCTGCTTCCTCTGTGCTAGTTTGATAACCTCATTACATTTTTCTGTTCTTTGGCAAATCAAATCCTTCTACCAGGTGAATTTAGGGACCTTTTCAGACAAAATACTATATTACTGTATGTACTTTTTTCTCCCGTCTGCCTCTTTTTCTTCTCCTCCACCCAGTTGGCTTTTAGCAGGATGCTTCCTCCTTGTAACCTGGTCCTGCTCCAGGTTTCTTCCTGTTAATTGGAGTTTTTTCTGCCGCTGTGCTGCCCTGGGGGGTCCGGCTCTGGGTTTCTGCCTCTCTAAAGCACCTAGAGACTATTTTGATTGTAAAAGGCGCTAAAAAAAGAAAAACTAAATTAAAAATATCATGAAAATATGTTGAGGCTGTTGGCACAGCGACTTGTTTGTATCGTTATATTAACACGTGTAAAATGTAAAACAAATGTTGTTATGAATGAAACTGAGTCTGGAGCCACAGGGGAAGCAGCCCTTTCCCTCCTCGTGTCTGCAGATCAAAGCAGCGGAGGGCGCCTGGGTCCGTCGCTCCGTCAGCATCACGACTCCTTTCAGGGCCTCACTAGAAACAACAACACCTGCATCCGTTTTCAGAAGCTCAGCTGTCAGCGCCTCCTTTTCTTGCTCTGTTTCTGATGGGTCATGCCAACAGACACCTGACGCGCCTGTCCTGCTGTGTGCAGGTGGGACACACACCTCTCCACCTCGCATGTCAGAACGGACACATCCAGAGCTCCAAGGTTCTGCTTCTGGGGGGTTCCAGGCCTGACAGTCGGGACCAGGTCGGTGTCCCCACCTGTTTTATTCTGTCTGCAGCAGACTGGACACGTGGATTTCAGATAGAATCAGATTAAAATAACCACACCGACTCGTCGTCCGCTCGGTTTTTTGATGAAACGTCTGTTTTAAGATGCCTTTACTTCCCACCCACCTCTGCTAACAGCTGGGGGATTCGTGTCTGCATGTGGCAGCGCGGTACAATCACGTGGCCGTTATCCGCATCCTTCTGGGGGCCTTCTGCTCCGTGTCCCACAGGAACCTGGTAAGAGACAGAGTGACACACACAGAAGAGCCAGACAACTGCTCTGTAACCTTCAATTACTGAAGTAGTATAGCATCGGAGCAAAACATGAAGATTATTACCTGTTGTCTCCCGTTAGTCCTGCTAGTTGTTCCTATAGTAACATCCCAGAAAACCTCAGCTCCAGCTCTGAGCTAGCCGTACACCTATGCTAGGAATTTTGCTTTGAATTAGAAACTAGTATCTTCTGTATGCGGTATGTGTGTGTGTGTGTGTGTGTGTGTGTGTGTGTGTGTGTGGGCAGGCGGGGGACACACCGCTGCACGTGGGGGCCACTCTGAACCACAAGAAGACTGTGCGCCTGCTGCTGGAGGCAGGGGCAGACACGCGCACCCGCAACAATGTGAGCTCCTTCAGACAGGAGGCAGGAACAGGACACCTGGCTGCTGGAACTAAGACTCCATCCCTTCTTCTCCACCACCACACGTGGGCTCTCCTGCAGGCAGGACAGACCGCCTTGGATCAGGCTCGAGAGCACAACAACCCAGCCGTGGCCCTTCTGCTGACCAAAGCTCCACAGGTGGGAACCCCCAGAAGCCACCAGTGAAGCTGGTGAACCCTGACCCTGACCCTGACCCTGACCCTGACCTCTGGGCTCGGTCACGTTGGTGTGAAGGTCTCCAGCACAGTCACAGGCTCAGGAACATCAACAAGGAGACGCTCGCATTTAACGGTCCTTTTTTAAAGCAGGCTTTTACGGCCATCTGGGTTTTCAGATTCAGAGTGTTCTGCGTGGCCGGAGTGTGAGGAAGAGGAGGGAGAAGCTGAAGGCAGAGGGCAGAACCCAGTCGTTGCCCAGGGATGGATCGCTTCCCTGTAAGGTAAACCCCGAAGACTGCGGGCGACGCGAGCAGCCCCTGAGATAGGACTGTCAGGATCCAAGAGCTCAACAATTACTGAACAATTACTCGGACTGAGACATTTGTTGTGATGGACTCTCATTCTCCGTTTTCTTATGGCTGTTTTTCTGTGAGCAGGTAGTGGAGGAAGAGGCCTGAGGGGGCCGCAGAGGCCACAATGTCGACCTCCTCCTTCAGATAGTGTTCAGTATAAAGGAAATACAGGGCTGTTTCAGAAACAACTAAAATGGTGACGGACTGAGAGGAAAGGGTGCTCTCACAACATTGAACTGTCGAAGCAGACGTCCCGTCTAATCCAGTCCGCCAGGCCCTGCTTCAGGCCAGGTTTTAGGTCCTACCAGGCTTTTACCCCAGGAAGTAGGAGCCCAGGTTGAGGACCGTAGAAAACCTGGACTGAACCGGGCCCTGGGGGACTGGATTGGATTAGAAAGGCACATCTCTGCGTCGTCTGTGCGCTGAGGGGGGACAGCTAACCCCTGGTGATCACATATGTAATACTGCTAAAATGAACTAGAAACGCCAGATTTATGGAAAATGTACACTAAGAACACACACCTGAATGAAGGGCTGTGCAGAAATTTGCTCCTCACGGCTGGTTCAAGCAGGCTGTGGCGTTTCCTTCTTCAGGACAGCGTGTCCACCCAGAGCAGCGACGGCGCCCCCTGCAGACACGAGGAGAGGACGGGCCCAAACGCCGGTGGAGGGAAAGGAGCGGAAAGGAAATTCAACGTAGGTGCTCGTTGGAATGAAAGCGCACGTGTGAGAGCAGTGTTCCTGCAGTTGACCTGGGGACGCGTTGCTGTTGCAGCCCTCCTTCTCCGACCCCCTGCGTCGTAAAGAGATGAAGCAGACCGAGGTCTCCCCCAGGAGGAAGCCCGGGCCGCGAGCCAGCGCCTGTCCTCCTCCCATCCCTCCACACAGCTGGAAAGCCTACCAGCTTTTCACCCTCTATCGCAGCCAGGACGGCAGAATCATGCAGGTAACAGCTGGAATCCTGCAGCCGGTCGGGGGCGTGCTCAGGTGCAGCGGGGAGTCTTGCCCACCCGGAGCCGCTCCAGCCGTGGTCGTTCATGACCTGAGTTGTGAAGCGCTGAAAGCGAAGCGAGACACGCCCCCACGCTGTGTCGCAGGCTCCTCTGAGGGGCTGCCGCTGTGAACCTCTGGTCAGGAAACTGGAGAACCAGCTTCAGGCCACCAAGGAAGAGATGAAGACCGAGGTCCACGCTGTCCAGGACCTGATCAACCGCAGGGTGGGGCAGCAGGAGCTCAGGAGCAGGCAGCAGGTGAGCGACAGGCAGCGGCGGACTTCTTCCTGGGGGCTGGCTCCGGGAGGGGTAAAGGCCGCTGCTGCTCTCACCTCCTCACCCACAGGTGCGAGTGCTGGATAAGATGGCGGTGGAGAGAATGTCGGCAGAGAGGAGCCAGTGTTTGCGGAGCATTGAGCAGCGAACCCTGCAGGAGCGGCTGGAGACGGAGAGGAGCCAGGTAACAGCGGCCGGAGGTCCCCTGACCCGGGCCCTGCCCAGTGGTGGGCAACCTAAGGCCCGGGGGCCACAAGTGGCCCGATGAGCTAGTTTACCCTCTGCAATCCTTTCCCTAAAGGTTGTCATCTTTTGATTGGTTAGTAACAGGTTCGGTGCCCCCCCCCCCCCCCTCCTTCACCTAGCATGCTAACACGTCCTCTTAAAAAGGTGGGGCCAAACATCACCTGGAGCTTCATCGTCCATCTCTAGCTGGACCCGTTTACAGGCTCTTCTAAAGGTTTTCTCAGTCAGTCGTCCATCAAGCAGGACTTTTAGCTAACCTCTGATCCTCATGGGGGGGTTAGCTTCCTGCCCCACCCGGGTTCATAGGTGCCCTCCCCTGTCGCTGCAGATGTGTGCGGAGGGTGCGAGCAGGAACCGAGTGTTTGCTTGTGTGTGTGCCCTGTGAGCAGGCGTCCCTGGTGGGCGAGCTGAAGCGCTGGTGTCTGTCGCAGCTGCAGAACCTGGAGCTGCGCTTGAGCGGAGACCCTAGCGGGACCGAGCTGCGCGCGCCCCCCTCAGCCGCTGCAGCGCTGGACGAAGATGAGGGAGCAGCCCCGGCTGCGCGGCCTCACGGCCGAGGAGCCCCTCTGGGTGGAGGGGAGCCGAGCCAGGCGGCGGCTGGAGCTCCCGCGGAGAGTTTCCATGGTAACCCGATGCACATCACAGGCTTTAACGCCTTGCAGCTTCCCGACCAGCTGTTCTCTGGTCAGATGAAAAACCCTCCTTTACTGCACTGACTGGTTTGACGTCCAACCAGGACATTGTTAGCAGATAACCAGTCCAAGGGCAGCCTTGCTGGCCGGATCGTTTGGGTGGGTGTGGGCCCTCCTGCTTCCAGCGTGTCCAGACTCCTGAACAGCTGCAAGCTCCATCAGGGAGGAACTTTCAGTCCCCCTGAAGTAGCTTTTCTCTTCGACAGATGCCGAAGGCCAGGGTGTAGAGGAAGCTTCACCTGCAACAGCCAGCAACAGGCCACCGTCAGCGCAGGCGGTTCGGCCCAAAGCGCTGCCGGCGGCCCGCGCTGACGGGCGGAGGCGCAGCCCCAGCCTTCAGGACTGGGACCTGGAGTCCAGACAGAGGCAGCGCGGAGCTCCGTCTCCATCCGAGCGCCACCGCGGCAAAGCTAGCTGTCGGGGCAGAGACAGGCAGCCAGGAAGCTGCAGAAACAGGCAGCACAGGAAGCCCGCCGAGGGCAGGAAGGCAGGCCTGCCAGAAGAGCAGCCCAGCGGCGGGCACGCGCTGGAGGTGACGCAGCACTTCCTCGAGGCGGTGTCGACGCAGCTGGAGCGCTGGTACGAGGGGAAGGTGGAGGAGGCGCGCTCGGAGGCCTACCAGAGGACGCAGGCGGAGCGAGGCGCGCTGCTGGAGCGGATCGCTCACCTGGAGGAGGAGCTACGCCTGCTGAGGAAGAGCAGAACGGACCTCCCCTGAGCAGCGCTCAGTGGGATACAGGTGTCCGGAGCAGCCACCAAACCAGGCGGTCGGGAGGTGACGAGGTGACTGACGTGGACCCCGACGCGTCGGCATGCCAACACCGGCTCCAGGTGAGCGGCAGCGGGACCACAGCCGCCCAGCTCGGGTGTGGACCTCACCGGGCTGGAGCGGGAGCTGGAGGAGGGGCAGAACCCTGGAGGCCAGGACCACCAGACCCGGAGCTCCACGCGCCCTCGGCCGCCGGGGCCTTTGTTCTTGGTCAAAAAGAACGAAGGAGATTGGGATTTTTAGGAGGTTCTGAGGTTTATTTGATGGAAGTTTGTCCCAGTTAAAGAGTTGATGAGGGAATCCTGAGCCAACCTTGGTGCTGTGTGTGCGTGTGTGTGCGTGCGTGCGTGTGCGTGTGTGCGTGTGCGCGCGTAGCCAGTCTCTGAGCAGCAGCCTGTTCTCCAGCCCGGGGCAGCAGCTCCCAGCGCTCAGCTCCGGGCCAAGGCCAGAGACCTCTTCAGCTGCTGCAGGTGGTTGCTGGCCTGCGTGATCATCATGCGGACAGCATCCTGCCCCACCCAGCAGAGGAGAAAAGCAAGTCTGAGACGTCTCACCAACACTCACCCTGTCCCGGAAGCATCTCGCCTGCTTCTGTGTGGAACACTATGGAATTTTAGGACACAAATATAAATATAATCCCACAGAATTCCCCTCACAGCTGAAAATGAATAAAATGAAGGTCTTCAGAAGTTTGTGGGTTTCTGCCTGAAGTGCTCCTCCAAGGTGATCTGACCTTCGTCCACTCAGGGCTGGGAACGATCAGAAAGCAGCTCAAAGACCCCCAGAACAGCCTGACGAGCAGGCAGGAACACCTGCTCCTGCTCCCGGAAGACGCTTGGGAATGCTGGAGTTCAGAGCTGAGAGCTAGCTGGAGCTAGCCAGGCTTAGCATACCTGGAGCATGAGTTCGGAGGTGGACCAGAGCTCCACGGGCAGGCAGGACATGTCCCACACATGGAGCCTGTGTGGGACATGTCCAGCCTGCGCTGGGCCGGCTGGGTCCACAGCCCCAGATGTGACGACGTGAGCACAGCTGGCTAACGCGTCCGTCACTGCTCCGCAGAAGACTAAAGTGACTGGGATGAAGGTCAGGTGACGTGTCAGGACGAACGTGTCTACTGATGATGAGGTTTGCTACTTTAACACCATCCGTGAAAACCAGTGACGGATTCTCAGCGCTCAGGATCTGGATTCAGAGAGAATCAGTTCAGGGATCCCACTTGGAATAACGACTGAATGTGTGTCAACCTGGAGGTGTGTGCACACGCACACGAGAAGGTGTGTATCTATACCTATGGGTGCATGTTGGTGCAACAACTGCATGTTTATCGCACTTTTTAAACCTTTGGACACCTTATTACAATAGTGACCATTCTATATCTGCCCGTCTGCCCGCCCGCCTGCCTGTCTTCCTGTCCTCTCACCTGGTCTGCCGG
This sequence comes from Tetraodon nigroviridis, assembly GCA_000180735.1. Classification (NCBI taxonomy): domain Eukaryota; kingdom Metazoa; phylum Chordata; class Actinopteri; order Tetraodontiformes; family Tetraodontidae; genus Tetraodon; species Tetraodon nigroviridis. The sequence goes on along the minus strand of CAAE01014527.1, from coordinate 165,776 downwards.
CGCTCTTATTGCGCTGGAACTCCTCTCTGGCCCACCCTCTCAGGTACTTCCTGTCCTCCTCCTCTGGGACCTGACGGATGGTCCTCAGGATTTCTCTGTAAAGCCCCAGAATCTTCTGTCTCTGTAGGAACTGAGAATCAAAGATCTCGGCTTTAGCAGGAGGGCAAACGGCCGTCCTGCTAGCATCAAAGACACCATGATCAACGAGCTGGGGGAGTTAAAACAAGATGGCAACTTCAGCGTCAGCTCCAAAGAGGCTCCGGGTTCCGGCTGCAGGCCTGAGCGAGGAGCCCAGATGGAGGATCTGGGCTCCTCGCTCAGGCCTGCACACCTGAGCGAGGAGCCTAGATGGAGGATCGTGGGTAGGAGCCCAGATGGAGGATCTGTTCAGCAGGAAAGCGTCTGGAGGACAGGAAGAACAAACCTCCGGAGTTCTGCCTGCTTCTGCTTGACGGCCTGCTTCGGCTGACGCCGCTCTTTTATTTGTACGTAACAGGATCTAAAGCGGTCCGATGCTAACAGCTACATAGATGCTAAGGTCCTCAGGAGGCCCCAACAGGAACCCTTTGTTCTGGAGCTTCCAGGAAGACCAGCGCTGGAAGGTCAGCTAGCAGGACTGGTGCTGGGAAGGGCTGGCTGGCTGGCTGGCTGGCTGGCTGGCTGGCTGGGCAACTGACTGACTGGCTGGCTGGCTGGCTGGCTGGCTGGCTAGCTGGGCAGCTGGCTGGCTGGCTAGCTGGGCAACTGACTGACTGGCTGGCTGACTAGCTGGGCAACTGACTGACTGGCTGGCTAGCTGGGCAACTGACTGACTGGCTGGCTGATTGGCTGGCTGACTGACTAGCTGGATAACTGACTGACTGGCTGGCTACTGACTGACTGGCTGAAGGGCTGGCTGGCTGACCAGTTGGCTGGCTGACTAACTGACTGACTGGCTGGCCGACTGACTAGCTGGATAACTGCCTGACTGACTGGCTGGATAACTGCCTGACTGGCTGGATAACTGCCTGACTAGCTTGATAACTGCCTGACTGACTGGCTGGATAACTGACCGACTGACTGGCTGGATAACTGACCGACTGACTGGCTGGATAACTGCCTGACTAGCTTGATAACTGCCTGACTGACTAGCTGGATAACTGACCGACTGACTGGCTGGATAACTGACTGCCTGGCTAGCCGGTTGCCTGGCTGGCTGCCTGGCTGCCTGGCTGGCCCTAGAAGCGTTTTGCCCACCTGTTTTAAAGACAGCGTCGCCGGCGGTAACCTTGGAGCGACCATCTCCGCCCGCTCGGCTCCCGGAACCTGGATTTGCACCTTCGGCAGTCTAAAAGCTTTTATCGAAAACAACCTTTAAGTCGTAAAAGCACGTCAAAAATGTTGATTATGACAAACATCCGTCAACATCTACAGAGGCTGGGAAAAATGCCCCTTTCTTTATCTATAACCTCTTATTATTATTTTTCTTCTTCTTCTTTTTTCTCCCTTTCTTCTTCTTCTTCTTTATCCGGGGCTTTAAAATAACCCAGCGCCACCTACTGTGTCGGAGAGTGTACGGGGGGTTTAAAATCTACGCTGCACATCACACAATAGCTAGAGTAGTCTGTTTTAGTCGATTGATAAAAAAGGGTATCTATCTATCTATCTATCTATCTATCTATCTATCTATCTATCTATCTATCTATCTATCTATCTATCTATCTATCTATCTATCTATCTATTCAAGCCTTGGCTGTTCCATTTTTTCTTCTTTTACTTCCCTTTAAAGTCTTTCTTTGCAGTATTATTATCTGATCTGATTATCTGCTTATTGGTTTTTGTTTTAAACCAGTGGTTCTTAACCTTGTTGGAGGAACTGAACCCCACCAATTTCACATGCACGTTCACCAAACCTTTCTTTATTGAAAAATAAAATGTGATAGATATCACATCTATCTATCACAAGATATTGGTATATGTTTTACAAAATGAACCGTGCATTAACATCACTGTGTTCAAAGAACAAAACCAATACAATGCATGAATTGTCTGTGTAGGTTCTCAGTCATCCAGGTCATAGTTATCCGAGAAAAGATTCTGTGTTCATCTGGACTTCTCAATTTTCTTTTTGGAAAACGTTTCTCCTTCTATCCAAAAGGCTTCATCAGTTCTGTATCCGTTACAGTGCAGAGCTTGAAGATAGAGCCCTTTTTTGACCATTGGCATGCTAATGTCAACTGGGAGTCATCCCATTAGTATGCCAGTGGCCTGAATGGATGCATGAATTCATAACAAATGACACGCTTTTTCACAAAGACATGACCTGTTTTATTACTTCCACCTGCAGCTTAAGGAAGTGTTCCTTCAGTTTTGCCGGTGCTAGACTAGGTTTGCTCAGCTTGGCACTGCAAATCATGCAGCTCGGATGCTGACTCCCATCACGCTCCACTAAACATGTGAATCCATATTGTAAATATTTGTCCGACCACTTTCTTTTTTGCTTGACGTAGTATTAGGGAAAAAAATCACATGACGTACCATCGTGACAGTCACAACGTCGACTACTGCGCGCACAAAATTCCCTGCGGCACAGATCGGCCAAGCGATGTAGTGTGATCACCTGCAGTCAGTGATGGCCAAGCGGGGCATGTCATCATGAATCATACGAGCCGGGTGTGTGTCTGGACCTCCGCCGAACCCCTAACCCTGACTCACCGAACCCCCGGGGCTCGATTAGGAACCATTGCTTTAGACATAATAAAGAGCATGAAGGAAGAAGTTTCTTACCGACTGGCCTGCAGGATGGAGCTTCATGAGGCTCTTGTGTCCTTCTCCCCTTTCTCTGTCCCCTTCTTGGCTCCTTGGTTCCTAGGCTCTATGGCTCCTTGGCTTCTTGGCCCCTTGGCTCCTTGACTCCTTGGCTCCTCGGCTCCTCGGCTCTATGGCTCCTTGGCTTCTTGGCCCCTTGGCTCCTTGACTCCTAGGCTCCTTGGCTCCTTGGCTCCTCGGCTCTATGGCTCTATGGCTCTATGGCTCCTTGGCTCCTTGGCTCCTTGGCTTCTAGGCCCCTTGGCTCCTTGGCTCCTTGGCTCCTTGGCTTCTAGGCTCTGTCCTTCGGTTTGGCTCTGGAACACCCTGCGTTCTAAAAGCACCTAAACTGTTTCTTTTGGCTTACGCATGAAGCTCTTGTCTGTCTGTTCTACTCATTCCGAGTCCTGTGAGCTGTGGAACACAGGTGGAAGTGGTTTGTAATAAGCTGTTGATGGTTTGTGGTAAACCAGAGAGGACCAGGCTGACGGCCGGCGTTAGCGTTCAGGGCTGCTGACAGGCGACGGTCTGACAGGTGTGACTGAAGGAGCAGAGAAGCTCTTTGTGTCCATGCTGCAGACCTGCTGGTCAACCTGGTTCTTCAGACTTTTTATTTATTTTTAAACCTTGTGGCGCAGTGCTGCAACCTGAACCACTGAAAATATGCTAGCGTGATGCAGTCAGCAGGGTGGCTGCCTGGAGCTTGGAGCGATGGAGGAAACGCACCCAACAGGTGGATGCTGGTTAGAGGAGGGACCCTGGAGGCGTTAGGCACCCCCTGTAGGGCCTCCATGGTGAAGTCTGGTGTTTAAACAGATAAAACAAAACCCAAACCTCCACCTCCTAATTGACTATAAAAGTTGTCCAAATTTCAGGCTGATGCTGAACTGTAAAGCAAATGCCCGAAGGGCGCCTGGTTACTTACAGATTAATATAATTCATTAAACCTTCCCAAGTAATTTATTTTACTAAATATGCTTTTAGGTATGTAGTAAACTGTTTTACTTATGCGTGAGTTCTAAAAACAGCAGCTTAAAGAGCCAACTCAAACCTCACCAGTCATTTCTTTCCCATCTTATTAAAAGCGCTGCAGTGCTGTCTGCGGCCACCAGGTGGGGGTAAAGGACAAGCGCTGCAAGCAGTCCGTCTTACGTAAGAGACATTTTTTACGTAACATCGCTGTCGTGACATCCAACCAATCGTCCCACAATTATTCACTGCACTTGGCTCTGATTTCTTATTTTTTTCCTCTAGTCACATCCTCAAGAGTCCTTTAAATGTGTTTTAGGATATCTATGCCTAATTAACCTCTGACCAACCCAAATCTATATTAATATCATGTTGGGGACACGCCTACTCTGATCTATCCCCTTTATCAAATGGGTTGTTAGAGTATAAAGACTAATCAGTAGCCTTAAGCAGAGCTTTAAAACCAGATTAAAAGTAGTAAGTGGGTCAATTTTTAAAATCCAGGACTTATTATATCCTTTTCTTCTTTATTGTGATGCATTATTTGCCAGGTGTAAATGAGTAGTAGGAAAACCTGAACTGGGCTTAAGAGATGAAAGTTTAGATGTGCAGCAGTTTGCTTGGGAGCCAGCAGAGCAGAGCCCCACTGGCTTGTGAAATTAATTAAAAAGTCAATGAAAATGTATGGATTGTGTGTCGCCTACATGACAGAAATGACAGAACTAATGGGGTTTCTTTTAGATTTTTCTTGGTTAAATGTTATTCTTTTGCACTCCTCCCACGAGAAGAGGAAAAAAGCTTATAGTTACATAAAACCTGTACATTTATTTGATTTAACACCTAGACAGCATGACCACACTCACACATTTATTTTGAATTACAGTAAATGAATAAATATACAATATACAATATTTTACCCAAATGAAACTCTTAAACAAACATTCGGGCAAAGCACCAGGGATATTTGGCGTAGCTGTGGCTACGGTTTAATGACCCTGCTAGTTATTATTATGTTTTAATGGCAGACAAAGAGGAAAAAGAAACCGTCAGAGTGGTTCTCACATCAGACTATCTGGCTGGTCATCACTAACCTGGAGCTCCGAGAACCTTTCAATAATATCACCTGAAAAGTGACCCTGATCACTGATAGATGACCTTGGACAGGGCAGGGTCGGGCTCTGCTGATGACGAGGTGCAGCTGCAGGAACATCTTTGGCAGGCCTTGGCTGCAGAAACTGACGCTGGCATCAGTCTGCTCACCACAAGTGTTCTGGAACCTTGAGGTTTGGTAGAAACCAGGAAAGAAGGTTCCTGGAACTGTTTGTCCCTGGAAGTGTTGTTGAACAGACTATTACCACACCGGTGAAGCTAGTGTCGCACCTTTGACCCAGTCTTTCATCAGTCAGTTAAACAATCATGCCCAGCGAACGATTTGAGGGAAAAAAGACAAACAAGGAAATAGAAAATACCAGCCACACTGGAAAGAAATGAAGAATCTAAAAAGATTCCAATAAGGTATCAAAGAGAGCAGGAGAGCAGAATGTTGCTGCTCATGCGAGTGAACGGACGAGAATTACAGTTTTCCTCTCTTCCTCCCGACCGAAAAGCAGTTTAGAAGTCTGTACAAACAAAAATATATAGATATACACACACACACACACCTGCTCATTAGGAGAGCTAACATCACACAGAGGAGGCAGCCTCGGAGTGATGCAGGCTTCAAGTCTCTCGCTGTGGAACACTTGGTCACGTGACTCACACCAGCCAGGGATTGAACCAGCAAAGAGCCATTTAGCAAACAACCCACAGCAACAGTGGCAGCAGCGGCGGCAGACGAATGAGCAAGCCCGGGAGTGTTTGGAAAGGCTACACTGGTTTAATAAAACTTGGGATGACACTTGCATAAGTGAAACGTGAACCCAGTTCAGGAACTCCTCACATTTCAGCTCTGCCTGTAGTTAAAGAGTCTTTTTCTTCTAGGTCAAAGCAGAAGCACACTTTGAAGTCTCGCTCTGTCCATGCTAGCTCACAGTACACGTGACATGCAGGCTAGCTATCAGAAATGGAAAGGGCGGCAGGGCAGCTCTTAATACCACTTTGTTTCTCCACAGTCTGTGTTTCTCCACAGTCTGTGCATCAACACGTAGGAACGTGGCAAGACTTTCAGACCTCATGTTTATGCATGGCTACACCTGGGATCTTCTCTGCATGGTGAGAAAAGCCTGTGGTGAAGTGTCCACAAATAGACTCCGGACTGCTTTTACGGGAGGGCTGATGGATGTCGGTGAACCCAGAAAAAAGTGTCGAGCTAAATGAAATCTCTTGCCTATACACCTGATTCACATTAA
>CAAE01014527.1:139712-159622 GCA_000180735.1 Tetraodon nigroviridis | reverse complement strand
TGATAAAAAAGGGGTATCTATCTATGTATCTATCTATCTATCTATCTATCTATCTATCTATCTATCTATCTATCTATCTATCTATCTATCTATCTATCTATCTATCTATCCATCTATCTATCTATCTATCTATCTATCTATCTATCTATCTATCTATCTATCTATCTATCCATCTATCTATCTATCTATCTATCTATCTATGTATCTATCTATCTATCTATTCAAGGCCTTGGCTGTTCCATTTTTTCTTCTTTTACTTCCCTTTAAAGTCTTTCTTTGCAGTATTATTATCTGATCTGATTATCTGCTCATTGGTTTTTGTTTTAAACCAGTGGTTCTTAACCTTGTCGGAGGAACTGAACCCCACCAATCTCACATGCACGTTCACCAAACCTTTCTTTATTGAAAAATAAAATGTGATTTTTTTTTTTCCAAATTCAAGATATTGGTATATGTTTTACTGGTGCACAAAATGAACCGTGCATTAACATCACTGTGTTCAAAGAACAAAGACATGACCTGTTTTATTACTTCCACCTGCAGCTTAAGGAAGTGTTCCTTCAGTTTTGCCGGTGCTAGACTAGGTTTGCTCAGCTTGGCACTGCAAATCATGCAGCCCGGATGCTGACTCCCATCACGCTCCACTAAACATGTGAATCCATATTGTAAATATTTGTCCGACCACTTTCTTTTTTGCTTGACGTAGTATTAGGGAAAAAATCACATGACGTACCATCGTGACAGTCACACGTCGACTACTGCGCGCACAAAATTCCCTGCGGCACAGATCGGCCAAGCGATGTAGTGTGATCACCTGCAGTCAGCGATGGCCAAGCGGGGCATGTCATCATGAATCATACGAGCCGGGTGTGTGTCTGGACCTCCGCCGAACCCCTAACCCTGACTCACCGAACCCCCGGGGTTCGATTAGGAACCATTGCTTTAGACATAATAAAGAGCATGAAGGAAGAAGTTTCTTACCGACTGGCCTGCAGGATGGAGCTTCATGAGGCTCTTGTGTCCTTCTCCCCTTTCTCTGTCCCCTTCTTGGCTCCTTGGTTCCTAGGCTCTTTGGCTTCTAGCATTCTAGGCCCCTTGGCTCTATGGCTCCTTGGCTCCTCGGCTCTATGGCTCCTTGGCTTCTAGGCCCCTTGGCTCCTTGGCTCCTTGGCTCCTTGGATCCTTGGCTCCTTGGCTCCTTGGCTCCTAGGCTCTGTCCTTCGGTTTGGCTCTGGAACACCCTGCGTTCTAAAAGCACCTACCAAACTGTTTCTTTTGGCTTACGCATGAAGCTCTTGTCTGTCTGTTCTACTCATTCCGAGTCCTGTGAGCTGTGGAACACAGGTGGAAGTGGTTTGTAATAAGCTGTTGATGGTTTGTGGTAAACCAGAGAGGACCAGGCTGACGGCCGGCGTTAGCGTCAGGGCTGCTGACAGGCGACTGTCTGACAGGTGTGACTGAAGGAGCAGAGAAGCTCTTTGTGTCCATGCTGCAGACCTGCTGGTCAACCTGGTTCTTCAGACTTTTTATTTATTTTTAAACCTTGCTGGCGCAGTGCTGCAACCTGAACCACTGAAAATATGCTAGCGTGATGCAGTCAGCAGGGTGGCTGCCTGGAGCTTGGAGTGATGGAGGAAACGCACCCAACAGGTGGATGCTGGTTAGAGGAGGGACCCTGGAGGCGTTAGGCACCCCCTGTAGGGCCTCCATGGTGAAGTCTGGTGTTTAAACAGATAAAACAAAACCCAAACCTCCACCTCCTAATTGACTATAAAAGTTGTCCAAATTTCAGGCTGATGCTGAACTGTAAAGCAAATGCCCGAAGGGCGCCTGGTTACTTACAGATTAATATAATTCATTAAACCTTCCCAAGTAATTTATTTTACTAAATATGCTTTTAGGTATGTAGTAAACTGTTTTACTTATGCGTGAGTTCTAAAAACAGCAGCTTAAAGAGCCAACTCAAACCTCACCAGTCATTTCTTTCCCATCTTATTAAAAGCGCTGCAGTGCTGTCTGCGGCCACCAGGTGGGGGTAAAGGACAAGCGCTGCAAGCAGCCCGTCTTACGTAAGAGACATTTTTTACGTAACATCGCTGTCGTGACATCCAACCAATCGTCCCACAATTATTCACTGCACTTGGCTCTGATTTCTTATTTTTTTCCTCTAGTCACATCCTCAAGAGTCCTTTAAATGTGTTTTAGGATATCTATGCCTAATTAACCTCTGACCAACCCAAATCTATATTAATATCATGTTGGGGACACGCCTACTCTGATCTATCCCCTTTATCAAATGGGTTGTTAGAGTATAAAGACTAATCAGTAGCCTTAAGCAGAGCTTTAAAACCAGATTAAAAGTAGTAAGTGGGTCAATTTTTAAAATCCAGGACTTATTATATCCTTTTCTTCTTTATTGTGATGCATTATTTGCCAGGTGTAAATGAGTAGTAGGAAAACCTGAACTGGGCTTAAGAGATGAAAGTTTAGATGTGCAGCAGTTTGCTTGGGAGCCAGCAGAGCAGAGCCCCACTGGCTTGTGAAATTAATTAAAAAGTCAATGAAAATGTATGGATTGTGTGTCGCCTACATGACAGAAATGACAGAACTAATGGGGTTTTTTTTAGATTTTTCTTGGTTAAATGTTATTCTTTTGCACTCCTCCCACGAGAAGAGGAAAAAAGCTTATAGTTACATAAAACCTGTACATTTATTTGATTTAACACCTAGACAGCATGACCACACTCACACATTTATTTTGAATTACAGTAAATGAATAAATATACAATATACAATATTTTACCCAAATGAAACTCTTAAACAAACATTCGGGCAAAGCACCAGGGATATTTGGCGTAGCTGTGGCTACGGTTTAATGACCCTGCTAGTTATTATTATGTTTTAATGGCAGACAAAGAGGCAAAAGAAACCGTCAGAGTGGTTCTCACGTCAGACTATCTGGCTGGTCATCACTAACCTGGAGCTCCGAGAACCTTTCAATAACATCACCTGAAAAGTGACCCTGATCACTGATAGATGACCTTGGACAGGGCAGGGTCGGGCTCTGCTGATGACGAGGTGCAGCTGCAGGAACATCTTTGGCAGGACTTGGCTGCAGAAACTGACGCTGGCATCAGTCTGCTCACCACAAGTGTTCTGGAACCTTGAGGTTTGGTAGAAACCAGGAAAGAAGGTTCCTGGAACTGTTTGTCCCTGGAAGTGTTGTTGAACAGACTATTACCACACCGGTGAAGCTAGTGTCGCACCTTTGACCCAGCCATTTAACGTCAGTTCAAGGTCATCTTTCTTTCATCAGTCAGTTAAACAATCATGCCCAGCGAACGATTCGAGGGAAAAAAGACAAACAAGGAAATAGAAAATACCAGCCACACTGGAAAGAAATGAAGAATCTAAAAAGATTCCAATAAGGTATCAAAGAGAGCAGGAGAGCAGAATGTTGCTGCTCATGCGAGTGAACGGACGAGAATTACAGTTTTCCTCTCTTCCTCCCGACCGAAAAGCAGTTTAGAAGTCTGCACACACTCGTTTACACATTACCACACACACACACACACACACACACACACACACACACACACACCTGCTCATTAGGAGAGCTAACATCACACAGAGGAGGCAGCCTCGGAGTGATGCAGGCTTCAAGTCTCTCGCTGTGGAACACTTGGTCACGTGACTCACACCAGCCAGGGATTGAACCAGCAAAGAGCCATTTAGCAAACAACCCACAGCAACAGTGGCAGCAGCGGCGGCAGACGAATGAGCAAGCCCGGGAGTGTTTGGAAAGGCTACACTGGTTTAATAAAACTTGGGATGACACTTGCATAAGTGAAATGTGAACCCAGTTCAGGAACTCCTCACATTTCAGCTCTGCCTGTAGTTAAAGAGTCTTTTTCTTCTAGGTCAAAGCAGAAGCACACTTTGAAGTCTCGCTCTGTCCATGCTAGCTCACAGTACACGTGACATGCAGGCTAGCTATCAGAAATGGAAAGGGCGGCAGGGCAGCTCTTAATACCACTTTGTTTCTCCACAGTCTGTGTTTCTCCACAGTCTGTGCATCAACACGTAGGAACGTGGCAAGACTTTCAGACCTCATGTTTATGCATGGCTACACCTGGGATCTTCTCTGCATGGTGAGAAAAGCCTGTGGTGAAGTGTCCACAAATAGACTCCGGACTGCTTTTACGGGAGGGCTGATGGATGTCGGTGAACCCAGAAAAAAGTGTCGAGCTAAATGAAATCTCTTGCCTATACACCTGATTCACATTAAAGCCATTATCTCTGTTCATCGACTCAGCCTGGATCTATTTTTCATAGCTGTGAAGCAGCAGCGCGCCGGACGACAGAGCTTAAAGCAAACGCGCGAGTTCATCAGGAATCACTCAGTCAAGTAACAGTGAGACGCCAGAGCTTCTTATCTACGTAACCTTTACAACTTTTATAAGGGTAATCCACTCGTCCATTATCTGTTAAGCACCACATATTCCCAGGTAGGTTTCGGAGCTGCTGGAGGCCACCCCAGCAAGCAGCAGGTAGCACGCAGGAATACGTCCTTCACACTATAAAGCAGCTATGCTAGCAGTTTACACAGACATTGTGTTATGGTTTGCTAAATTTAGGACCCAGACGCAAAGGAGGTGCAGTCATGTCAAATAAAACAACCCTTTTATTGGGCAACGACAAAAGGGTGAACGGAAGCGTCGAAATGGGAGGATGAAAACCATCTAAAGTGGGCAGTAATCTGGCGTCTTCGCAGGTGAGCTCTTCTGCGGAATGTTCAATAAAAAGGTCTCTGGGGCTAACCCTAACCCTAACCCTTTGGAAGAAGGGAAAAAAGGCTTTCGTGAGAATGAGGATCTGGAAAGACATGATCCAAGTCCCCCTGCTTCAGACGAAACGCTTGGACGCTGGTGGACAGGCAGCCGGTCCTCAACGACCCACTAACGAGTGAGATGTTCCACAGTGGAGATCTGGATCACCACGCCCTCTGGAGAACCAAAACTAAACAGCGACACAAAGACAGAAGCAGGAAACTGCAGAGTCCTGCCGCGCAGGCTCAGAATGGAGATTACTGGAGATATCATGGGGTTTTCTCTGATCAATTATAGCGCTCTCATCTCAGCTTGTCTTATTTTTATACCGAAACAACTGATAACCTCAGTAAGTTAAGTAAGTACATTTTATCTGTGTAGTAATTTTCTCAAACAGAGGTCAGAAAGTGCTTTAACAAAGATAAAAAGTATAGTAAAACACAAATAATATAGTAAAACACAAGATAGAACAAGAATAAAAATAGAAATATGAATGAAATATAGTAAGACTGAAGTATTAAATGTGGAAGGAGGTAATCTAGCAGCAGCAACTGAGGTCGGAGTAACTAAGAACCTCTTTGATGAGTTTGGAGAGTATTTTAAAAGCATCTACAATGTTCAAGGTGCGAAGTAAGAGGGGAGTAGAAGCCAAGATGCGACAGCTTTAAAAGACCTATCTCTCCGGGTTTTTAACGGGTAAGCGGGACCATCAGCAGCTTCTGACCTGAGGACCCGAGATGCTCCGGGATGCGGCGAAAGGCTTAGGAAGCTCAGATAAATACACGGGGTCTGACCTCAGAGCACAAAAGGTCAAGGCTAACATTTTTAAGTCGACGTGGTACTGAACAGAGAGCCAGCGCAGACTTTTCAGAACGTGAGTGATGTGGGTCCTCCTCTTAGAACGTGCCAGAAGTCTCACAGCTGAATTCTGCAAACAGACCAGCTCTTTTTCATTTAGGCTCGTAAAAAAGAATAGTCGGCAATAGTCTAACCACAAGGAGACAAATGCGTGCATGATTATCTCCAACTCTTTTGGGGAGATGATAAATCGGAGCTTAGGGATGTTACGCAGCTGAAAGAAGCAGTTTTTTGGAAGCTGCTTGCATTGATTTTCGAGCGACACTGACTCATCAAGACAAACGCCAAGATTTCTCATTGTAGATTATACTGAGGAGCTCAGGTTGCCCAAGTGCTGCTTAATGCCATTCGTGGCACTCTCTGGGGGTAGCAAAGAGGGTCTCAGTTGTCTCTGAAGTTAGCTGGAGGCTTTTGTCACTTAGCCACTGCTTCACATTAGACAAACAACTAGGCAAGAAGCTCAATTTATGTGCCTCTGGTCCCTTAAACGAGCAACTGTAACTGTAGATCATCAGCAAAGAGGCAACAGGAAACATTAAACTTCTGGACGATCTCACCAAGAGGAAGGATATACAGGAGGAAGATCACGCCAAGAACAGAACCTTGGGCACACCATAAGCTAGGTCAGCAGGTTTCGACCTTTAGAGGTTGACTGACACACAGAAGCTTCCGCCAACCAGATGAGAAGAGAACCAACTCTGGACTGGTCCAGACATACCGACCAAGTCCTGCAGCCTGTTATTCAGAATAACCGGTGTCAAAGGTCGTGGAGAGGTCCAACAGGACAAGGACGGGGCATTTTCCTGTGGTTACAGATGTCATAATGTCACTAGACACTTTCAAAAGGGCAGTTTTCGTAGAGCGGTGCACACCAAAGCATGACTGAAAAGTATCATACGAGTCTCAAGAACAGAGGTAAGCTGCCTAGGCACAACCTTCTCTAGGACTTTGGACAGAAATAGAAGTTTGGATATTGGTCACAGCTTCTAAATTTACAATGGTCTATGGTCCTATTGAGAGCTAGAAGATGGTTTTATTTTAGTATTGCGATGTCCTCCAGTGTTACTAATTTGAAAGAGGGCCACTTATGGCTTGGAGGACTAGTGTGGGCTGAGCAACACTTCAAAGACTGTGGTAAATCACTTTTAATGTCCCGTATGCTATTTGTGAAAAAGTTCAAGAAAGTGTTGCTATCAGCTAGGCTGAGCATGGCCGCTGGGGGCGCTGCAGAGAACACAGTGGAAGTTATAGCGTCAAAGAGGGTTTTTACTGTTAGATGTGATACGTTGGGCAAAACAGGATGATCTTGCCTCGCCTAGCATTTTATTTAAGGAGGAAATACGATCCCCAGGACAGTCTGTGGACCTCAAGGTGAGTCTTTTTCCAGAGAGCCTCAGTTTTACAGCAGAGTCTTCTGAACTTCATCACATCTTCAGTCATCCAGGGACAAGGCTGCTGGTGAGACGGGTTTCTGAGCTTGAAAAGAGCCACTTCATCGAGGACTGAGCCACGGAGCAAGTCAAAGTGAAACAATGGGCTGACCACATCTGCACAGTCAGTTAAAAAAGGAGGATCAAGGCATGAAAATGATCAGCTGCAGACTCAGTAATGGCTCTCCTCGGTGCCCAGCTGGAGACTGGCAAAAACTGCAGTGGGGTATTTAAATCAAGGAAACACAGAACTGTGGTCACTCCAATGGGCATCATTAACACGCAGATGTGAAACGTGGAGGCCAAGAGAGAACACGAGGTCCAGGGTGTGACCCTCAGCATGTGCAGGGCCTGATATATGTGTGAAGTTAAACATTTCCATCACGGAAGAAAGACTCACAGCTGGGACAGAAGTGTCTGGATCAAAAGAGAGGTTGAAATCTCCAAGAAGTAAAACTTTACCCCGGCTGTCGAGAGGTTTTATAGTCCTGTCCGACTCGATGGTGAGGTTGTTGCGTTTATGTCAGCTGCGCGTTTCAGGATTGACCTGAACCAACAGCCACAGTCTCTGATTCCAGACGATGGAGAATGCACAGAGAAAGCAGGCTTCCAAACGCATCCCGAGAAAGGAGGGGGATCTGCCACCGGAAGCTTGGATAGAGGCGAGGAAAGCCGAGTGACCACGCAGCCCTCCTAATCTTCACCTGGACACCAGCTCTGCAACCTCTTGTCTGCTGTGCTCTTCTCTTCGGGTTACCCAGGACGAGCAGACGCACAAACAGCAGAGGAAAGGTCCTAGCTTTGATTTAGTTTGTCCGCAGAATAAAAGGGAGATCAATCATAGGTCCGGGTGGCAAAGGCGCATTCACTGGATGCGAGGGCTAACACTGAGCAACGACACGGCCACACACAGGCGCCATCCTGATGGATGCTAATTCAGAAGGTTTTCCATGGAAAAGATATTGTCCTGCACACCTTACAATCATGTGACTCAGTTCACCATCAGGAGGCTCCCACTTGGTTTAAAACACACTCACACACACACACACACACACACACACACACTCGTCCTCTATAGCAGCAGAAAAAAGAAGAAGTTTGGCTCCATGCTGCAAATCAGGGGGAGTCTCTCAGGGAGCATGAAAAGTTCATCTGATTCATTAAAAAGAAAGAAGAAATAAAAAGCTCATGTGAGGAATAAAGGCGTGCGTGCCTCTCGGGACCTATCTTCTGCTTCATTTGCATTAGGCGCCGTACATCAAAAGTCACACACAGCCTCTTTAAATTATTTAAATGTCGCTTGCTGCAAAGTCGGCGGCGGCTTCTGTCCGAGGCAGATGCCGACAGAAAGCTCTCTTTATCAGCTGTGCCGGTCAGCGCCGCTCCCCTCTCGCCTGTGGGCCTGACAGACTCAGTCTATAGGACGTCCATACCTCATCTCTCCGGAGGATATCCTGCTGACAGCTGCAGAGGGCTGAGGGTGATGTTCCCCATGAAAGATGAGCTGCTAGCTCCACACTTTGGGGGGGGGGGGGGGCCTATAAAAAATACACCACGGATGTAAACTCAAAACTGAGGATGCTGATATATTGAGAGCAGGCTTGTATATCTGATTTTAGGTTTAAATTTTGTGCATTTTGGTTTTTTCTGCAGCATTTTAGGAGGTTTTCTTTCTCTCGTTCTGTTGCATTGCAGCAGATGTGTTGAGGATGATAAATGCTGGTTTCCTGGTAGAGGAGAGGCAGCTGTTAAAGATCGTTGGTGTAGTTGTTACGGATGCGAGTCTGGATCTGGAAGCGTTTAGGCTGTTGTGTTTCCTTCCGGGGCCGTGCCAGCCTGGCCTCCAGCCCAGCCGCTGCTCAGGAAGGGCTTCCCAACGCTGGACACCACCCTTTGCTTCACCACGCCTCCTGCCACCAGCTGACAGCGCTCAGCTCATCACCGCAGCGTCTTTAAAAAGCCGGCAGTTTCTGTCAGCTAGTGTTTTTATGTTTTGATGATTTGTTCTTTTCAGCATCAGCTGCTTGTGATTTAGTTTTGATTTAGTTTTATTTTGGAGCGTGTCTCCTCCTCTTTTTAAGTCCAAAGCGTGGCTCTAGAGTTGCTGTTTCATAAAAAGAAATGATTGTTGTCCAGTCAGGTTTTTTGACCACACCACAGCACTCATTAGGCTGATAAATGACAAAATATCTTAATACTGATGCATGCAAACCTTCAGTGTTAGTACTACTGGATCTTAGTTCATCATTACTAGACAGACTGAAAAAGTAAGTCAGACTTTTTGGTTCAAGGCTAAATTGGCTAAAATCTTTCTTGGAAGGTCGTGAAATCTTTGTCTCACTTGGTAATTGTAAACCTGAGTGAAATAAGATGACGTGGGGTCCCTCAAGGCTCCAGTCTTGGGCCACTTTTGTTTGATATCTATGTACCCCCATTGCTTAAATCACAGAAAACTACAACATTTCGTACTAGAAGGACACACAACTTTACATCTACATCATCATATGACTACAGTCCATTGCAGTCTATCCAATAATGCTCAGTGGGCGGGCCAATTTTCTCAGGCTCAATACAGAAAAAGCTTAGTCATTGTTTATGGGCCCCAAATTACAAGTGGCCCAGTTGACTAAATGATACTAAAAACCACCAAACAAGCTAGAAATATCAGTGTAGGTATAGATTCAGACCTGGACTTTAGCAGCCACAGCTAACCCTAACCCTAAAGACTCACTAAATCACCCGAGAATCATCTAAAACAACATTGCCTCAATTACAGTATTTCTGTCTGAACAAGACATGGAAAAACTTGTCATTTCTTTTTAGCAGATTAGATTACTGGGAGGGTGTTTCTAAAGTTTTTAGTAAGAGATCAGTTTAGCAGCTGCAGCTTATTAATGAAACATCTGCCAGGGCCTTGACCAGCAACGAGAACATGGACCACATCACAACTGTCCTTAAATGGCTGCAGTGGCTTGAGGATGGAGTGTAAAATTCTGGTACTGGTCTATGAGTGTTGTGTAGTGTTGTGTACCAGACCTAGCTTCTGTAGGCTCTTGACAGTCCCAGGCAATCCAACGCTGAGGAAGAGGTCCTGGGGCCTTAAATAGACCAGCTGATGCCGATTGCTCCTAGCTGCGTCTGTTCCCAGCCACAACCAGGGCCCCAGGAGACAATGTCTCCAAATGGTCTCTAGCTTTAAGGCAGGCCAGAGCCGCCGGCTGGGAAACATCCAGACCTCTCAGGTCACCAGGAACAGGCCTACTCAGGAAGGTTGTGTGTGTGTGTGTGGGGGGTATTTTGCTTCTCTGGTCCTCACCTGTGGAACAAACTCCCGGAGAACCCAAGGTGAGCAGGAATCAGTTCATAAAAATTGGGGCTGATTTTAAACTGTTGACGGTTTTCGTCAAGCTTGTTTTTTACATTTTAAATTACCTCCATTGTTTTCCCATCTTTGCCTGTAAAGCACTATGAACTATCTCGTCTCCTAGCTTAAGCTCTCAGAGTTACGGTTGCAACCATCACCCCACTCTGACTCTGGAGAAGCAGAGGAAGAGGATGGAAAAGGTTTTTTTTTTTAATTTAAAGGATAGTATTAGGTTTTTTTAAATAAGTAAAGGCTCTGTTATCTAAACATCTGGAACATGTCTCATCACACAGACTCTGCAATTAGTAACATCAGTTTTAGGGCAACTGCGCACCCTGAGAAGGACACAAGGTGTCTGTGTGTACGTCATTGGTGCAAGTGAGATTAAGAAGAAACCTTTTTGTGGATGGATTCTTGTTGTTGCTGGCACACGAGGATTAGGAACAGGTGCAACGCCAGGCCAATAAAATTCAGTTCAGTTTCATTTATTTAGCACCTTTTACAATCAGAAGAGGCTCTCGGTGCTTTACAGATGCAGAAACCCAGATCCTGAACCCCCCAGGGAAGGAAAAACTTCCTTTTATCAGGAAGAAACCTTCAGCAGGACCAGGTGTAAAAACGTCAGTTACAATCCTAATGAAAATCTTATTTTAGGTACACACTGTCCCAGCAGAAGCTCCAGCTCCACTAACATCAACCAATCACCATCAGTCCTTTCTGGAGCAACACCAGACACCACAGTCAGGCCTGACTGGAACGCTGCACCAGAGATAGAAGATGAAAGCAGACTGGGATTTCTGTTTCAGCATCGGAAGAAGACGGGAGACGGAGAAGGCCAACAGGGAGAGGAGAGCGCTCCAGCTAAGAGTTCAGGTGCCGACCATCCATCCATGCACCAATGCATGTATCCATCCATCCATCCATCCAACTTCCTGTGCACACACACACACTCACACACAAACATCTGACATCCATTTCCTACCAGATGCATGGCAGTGTGACTGTAGCCGTGGCGACCATGCTAAAGAGAGCGGTGCAGCTTCCCTGTCAGCTTGTGAAGAGACAGCGAGAGAGGGAGAGGGAAAGAACAGCGTGAGAGTGGAGGAATAAAGCAGAACTGGGTTGATTGTAACACTCAAACATGCACAGGCTGACACACACCTAAAAGTCCCTTTAGGATGAGCTCAGAGGGGTCAAAGGGCGGCCAGCACCCTTCTCGCGCCTTCCTGTCGCCTGAAAATGACCTCGTTTTAATTCAGCTCTTGTTTCAGGCTGTGAAAAAAAGGTGGCAACAGTCTAAGGTTTCCCACCTCAATGGGGTCCCGTCGACACCATGACGACAGCGTTAGTGACAGCCGGACCCCCAGCAGGGTCTTACAGTGACCCAAATTCAGACTGTAACCGTGATGACAGAAGACTTCTGAAGGGTGGGAAATGCATTTTGAGGTAAATAGCTGGTTCTAGGTGCGACATGCGACTCTTTGGACTCACCAGGGTGCAGCGGCTCCAGCCAGCATGTCCTGCTGACTGCTGCTGCTGAGGATGGTGTCCGGCTTCTGCCCAGCTGAGGAACCCTGCTGTGAAGTTCTGCCAGGTCCCGATGGTGGAGGAGGGAGCTTCTGGTGACAGCGCCCTGTTGGTTGTTTTAAGTGACGGTCCTCAGCATCAGCACCTTGTGGTGAGGCTGTCAGAGAAGATCTGATCTGTGGGCCGGGTGGGTGCTCAAAGGTCACCTCTGATGTGACGAAGTTTTAACCTCCAGCCAATCTTCCCCGTCAGCTCCACGTCCCAGCAGGAGACCCACACCCGCCCACGCCGGTCCGCCTTTGCTTTCAATCTGTGCGACATTATGCAAACCCTGCTGCTCACTTACCCGAGACCGTCTCTGGGAGCTTGGCCTTAACGAGACAATCACGCTGACGATCAGACTGACATTTCAGACACCCCGGCTCATCCATCAACGGGAGCGCTGGATGCATATTAGACTTGGCAGATTATCATTTAGAAGAATTCACGGTTCGTTGTGAAGCACTCTCAGACCACTTCTTCATTCACCTTTGCAGCTGCTCTCAAAATAGTGCACGTTTGGAATTCAATTAATTTGCCCTTTTTTCCACTGAAGGTCTGGGATGCGGAGATGCTCCAGACTCGATGCTCGTGAAGCGAATCCACTCATTTGACTTCATTTTCACTTTAGGGTTTCTGTCCGTGCTTGTGGTCACGTGGTAGCGGCTGAACAGCTGATGGAAAAGATCCCTCCCTGAGCCTTTGCAGCTGGACCACGCCCAGAGAAGAGAAGGAACAAGAAGCAGCCCAGGAATGCTGATGCAGCTCTTTAGCTCTGAGGTACAAACAGAAACTGCAATGTTTAAAGACCCAGCGGATGAGTCCCAGAGAGACAGAGCTTCAGGTGGGGCCGACTGACGAGCAGATCGCCCCACCCCTCCTTTACCTCACACACCTGTAGCTGCAACCTGCAGCTAAAGCAGGACAGTGTGTGGAACTGACCCAGAAATATCCGCTGATGATCTGAAGCGTGCGTGACGGCGCTAACGTTGCCTCACTGACAGTTGCAGGAGAAGCTGCTGGAGGTGGAGCGTTGACACGGGGGTGACGCGGCTTCCTGCTGCAGCCGAGCGTAAACCCATTAGTCTCTCACCGATCTGAAGCTACGTAAAACACGAGCTCAAACCCTGTAACTGTGAGCTGTCAGATGTGCAGCGACAACTGTGCTTTCAGTCAAAACCGGTCAAACATGTGGATCCGGCAAGGAAATGAGACACGAGTGCCAACCAGCCGCAGACCACGACAACCACAGGGCCTTGAACCCCAGGCTGGGGCGGAGCCAAGGACGCAGGTGAAAACAATCACGGGCGAAGCATGTGATCAGAAAAACAACCTCCTGTCCCAACAAACAAGGACAGGCAGAGACAACAGACCAAACTGGGAGAACACACAAACACTGTTGCATGACAACCCCGTAACACTGCAGCAGTCAAGCTAGTCAAGCTAGCCGACGCCAGGGGAAGAGCTATGGCTGGCTAAAGGGAGGCAGAAATGCAAACGACAACCTTTATTTTGAAATACTCTAAATGTGTCAGATTTTGACAAATTTATATTGTGTGTCAGCTCATCGTAACACAATTTAATTTTTTTTTCTAGATTTCAATAAAATGTTCAAACTCTGGTTCCCAGTTCTCCAATAAAAATAGGAAAATAGATACATTCATGGTAGAAATCCAAGAACAAATCCATGAGAGATTTGCTGTCATCAGAACAGATCATGGCTTTTCCTTTTTATCTGTCTTGTCCACACACACTCTCTTTGACCTGATTCTGCAACCTCTCTGAAGGCGCCATCAGGCCTGTCCAGGAGCATTTGGCCAGACTTTCATGATGCACAACAACACACTTCAAAACTCCAGAAAAATCCAGCGTAACTTTCTACACAGACATGATTGCCGTGGCATTAAAAGAACTAAACTGAAAACAACGGCCGCTCTGCTCTGATCTGCTGGTAGGCCTGGTGTCTGCAGGCTGGCTAAGGTCGCAGCATCGGAAGGGGAGCCCTCTCCTCGGAGCGGTTGGGATGGTGGCTCTAGGTCACGCCGTCCCCACGGATACAGGTTGCCAATCACATCCTCTGGCTGGGGCATGATGGGAACGGCTTTAATTTGCTCCTGTTGTGCAGCCAAGAGGGGATTATGGCTGTGCCCGTGTAAAGTAGCAGCTGGTAGATACACAGGAGCTGTACCTCTCAGCGTTGGCGCCATCAGGTTGTCCTCTGTTTGGATTCAGCGTGTCAGAGCACCTTCATCTCTTGTTTTTTTTTTTTTTGCTCTTCACAGAGTGGCCAGAGCTGCTAATCAGGCTCACCTGCAACCCAGACTGCTACTAGCGCTGCTAGGGATAGGTGAGCACATTAGCGCTGGCACCCCATAGCATGCTATTTCAACAGAAATTAAGGAAGCCGATGAAATAAAGTTTATTAGCTTCTTCAAGGTTGAATGATGAACAAAGAAACATCCACATTCCTCTCTATTCGGACGCTTAGTGGCGCTACACAGGAATAAAAACCATAAAAAAAGCAGAGAAGGCAAATGCACCGTTTCATTTGGGGGTAGGCGTTAAAGCACTCGGTCTGCTAGTTACCTCCTCTCCCTTTTTTCACAGCTTTGCGATAGCTTAAAAGCGCCCCCCCCACCGGTGCGCCACTCCCACCTTTAGCACACTCGTGTGTGCTCGTGGTCTGTAAAGTACACTTCAGGTCCTCTCTAACCACTGTCAGCTCACGAAAAGGATGATCATTTCCACCAAACTGCATCAATCATGACAACTACAGCACAGAAACATTAGTATCGAGCTGCAAAAAGTCAAAAATAGTAGTAATAAATCCAGAAATACACACACACACACACACACACACACATCTGTAAATGTTGGTCAAAGGGAGTTTGATAATGCTCCCAATGTTTATGTATACTATTTTACTTTCTTGCTTATTTATTTTTACATTCATTTATTCTTGTTATTCGATTCTTGGAGCCTTCTGAACCATCGCTGGACGTTCTGAACTATCGAACGATTGAGATGAAGCTGAGCACCACTGAGGTCTGAAGCCTCAGAATGTACAGCTTGTGTTGATTCCTTCCTCTGCTAGTTTTATTTATCGGTGGCGAACAGGTCTGAATGCAGCTCTCACAGTTTAAAATGAACCAAGGGTAGCAAAATGCTACTGTAGCAGAGGCCAAGAGGATTCAAAGTGGAACTAAAGGTGTATGCAGCTAAAGGCCAGCAGAAGTCACAGGTGGTCCACACAGGAGATCCAAGAACCAAAGCAGGCAGGGCATGCCGAGGTTGGACTGGAGCAGAAGAGCAGGGAAGCTGGAGCAGGAGTCCAACACAGGTGACCAAAAAAGAGCCGCAGGTGTAAGCAGGTGAGTCAACCAGCTCAGACCAGCCCTGCTTCTAGAGAGAGGGAGGGTTAGTCCTCAGTGCCTGGAAGAAAAGAACGGAACAAGAACGTAAATGAGGCTGAACCATCATGAGGCCCGTCAAAACCCAGCTACCACCCTAACTGGACCCGCTACAGTTCGCGTACCGTCCGAACCGCTCCACGGACGACGCCATCTCCACAGCCGTCCACCTGGTCCTCACAGACCTGGAAACAAGGACACTTATGTTCGAATGCTGTTCATCGACTTCAGCTCAGCATTCAACACAATCATCCCCCAGCACCTCACCGAGAAGCTAAGCCTGCTTGGACTAAACCCCTATTATACCTAATTCTGATGATTATGATTATTGCAAATGACAGCCAATATTTACTACAACATCTACACCACACGCTGCACCCGTAAGGCCACCGGCATTGTGGCCGATTTCACACACCCCTCACACTCACTCTTCACCCTCCTGCCATCTGGGAAAAGGTACCGACGCTTTCTGGCCCACAACCAGACGGACCAACCGTTTCTACACACAGGCCCTCAGGCTCCTCAACGGAAGGATCTGAACACACATAGACTAAAACCACGGAAAAACCATACAAACCCCGGATTTAACATGTCATTACACATGATTATTATTATTAAACTCTGCTGTAAATGTTCTGGTTATAGAGATGAAGGTTTGCACTAATCATTTTCTGCTGCCTAAATACCACTGCTGGGTATTGTGTTTACAATGATACAGATGCCCTGCCACTTTGCTAAAACCATGTTTACAATGGTTTTAGTACACCGTTACTTTACTGCTATTGCTCTTAAAACTGCACATCACTTTGCTCACAGCCTGCACCGTAGCCGACGCTTTAGTTCATGTACTTGTCTTGTAGCGTGATGTTAAATGTTTGTCGCACTTGTCGTCCTTGTGTAGTCCTCGTTGCCAGAGAGGAAAAGACAGGAGGCAGAGCTGAAGGTGGCGGAGATGAAGATGCTGAGGTTCTCTTTAAAAGTAACCGTGTTATAGTTTTGCGGTAATCAGGACTCAGATGCAGAGGACGTGCAGTCATGCAAAAATAAAACAACCTTTTTATTGGGCGATGACGAAAAGGTGAACAAAAGGTGCTCCAAATGAGAGGATGAACGAAAACCAAAGCAGGCAATGATCTGATCTCCTTCCCAGGTGATCTCCTGCGGTATGCTCATTAAAAAAGGGCCAGGTGGTGACCCTTTGGAAAAAAGAGAAAAAGGCTGTTGTGAGGATAAAGATCCAGAAACACACTTCTAGCCAAATGCTGAATCAAAGTATCACACTTGCGTTCAGACGTTGGTGGACAGGCAGCCGATTCTTGAACACTCCACAGATTAGTGATTCCTCCCAGGTGCATCTGTCACCAGCAGGAATCTGGATCACCATGCCCGGTAGAAAAACAGAACCGAGAACATTAGAGGGAGTGCACCTGTTAGAGGGTTTGGAGATAAAGTCAGAGAGGCCAGACTGAGATAGTTTGGACATGTCCAGAGGAGAGATGGAGGATATATTAGAATTATTCAAGGCTGCACCCAGGCGCAGAACACCGCAATGCTCGTTGGACAAGGTTTATTGCAAACGACAACTTAAAGCGCTCCCAAAGGAGGATAACAAATTAAGGCAGCCTGTGACGAAAACACCGGGGCAGAGAAACCAAACACAAAACCAAGCTAAGACCCACACTCACAACAACTCCACGGAGTGTTCTTAAGCAGATGCAATAACTCCACTGGTACACAACGAGCTCACGCCGGTTACCAGGTGACAGTGTCTTAAGTAGTGTGGTTGATGGGTGATTCAGGACAGGCGTGTCACCGGCTGGACCACAGGTGGTAGCCTGTGTCCTCTGGTGGAGAGAACAAGAGTCGGACGTGCACCAACCAACAAAGGTCAAGAGCGGCAATGTGATGATGCTGAGTCTTGAACTGCCAGGCAGGAGGCCTAGAGGAAGTCCAAAGAGGAGGTGAGGACATGAAGGTAGTTGATACGAGAAAGGAGGATGCTGAAGACAAAGATTAGACGGAGGCAACTGATTGGCTGTGGCCACCCCTGGAGGAAAAAAAACGAAAGAAAGAAGAAGACATTTTAGTCGTAACAGTCACAGTTCAGTAGCTGTAGTCATAGTTAGTTTACCTCCGGAAAACCTAGTTATGAACATAAAAGATCATATTTCACATGTCCAGCCTGCGTTTTGGTGCGGTCCCTAGAGGACGGAGTCTGATTTAGACGTACGACTGCACCCTGAAAGAAGAACACTTCACAAAAGTAAACTTTAGAAAGCGCGAAGCTCCACTTTAGAGTAATTCCTACTTCAATAATTGATCAGTAGCATTTTTTTTGGTCTTAGTGGCTTACAAATAAAATAAAAATCCGTTCCCCAGGTGGAAAGACTGGACGTCCTTTTGCAGAGAAAGAAAGTGCAGGCTGAAACATCACAGTGCTCAGACGCTTCCGCTGCTAGCTGCTGCTTCCAAATCCCCATATTTGATTTCACTGGTGAGTAAAATAAAAACGAGGTCAACTCGTGAGCCAGTTTTTGAAGCAGCATTGATGTATGACTGTGTAGAGGCCGAGAGGCTACGATGACCTCAGCTAGCGTGAACCTATTAGCATATTTTTCAAAGAAACATGAGAGCTCATTATGATGCAGAACAACCCCTCTGAAATGTTAAAAAGAGCTTATTCGATTAGTAATTAATATTCAGTCAGGCAAAACTGTGTGTGATTCCAGCCGCACCATCGGTCCAGATTGTCAGTGACTGCTGGACTCACCAGACGATTAAACCGCCTGCTGATCTGAATGTGATCATGAGGAGCGATTGTCCCCGCTATCCGATCCTATTATGATGCAACAGCGGGATGTCTGTATCTGCTGTCATGCAGGGAGGCTCACTTCTGCTGGGTGACCCAGTTACTCTGGCACGCTATCGCAGGCTGGCTGTTGGGAAGCTCTCCACCTCTGGTGCTGTCAGCACATCCTGAACTTCTGGCCCTCTTTGTCCTGGAGACAAGGGGCCTCTCTCTGTAATCCCATCAGACTTCCATGCTCATGAATTCCAGGAAAGGTGCACCCCTGCTTGGCTGCAAAGTTGACTTCCATGAAGCTTGTCCCCAGATGGAAAGAGGAAGTGTGAAGCCTGTTCCAACACGTCTGCAGCAGCACAGACGTGGAAGAACGTGGGAAGAACGTGCTGCTGCCACCAGCTCAGACCTGACTTAGAAGACCTGTGTGAAGGAGATGAAAACTCCAGCAACCACAGCAGTAAGTAGTGGAAGCAGGGTCTCCAGGTGCTGTGAAGAGCCACTACTATTGGTGGAGAGCCCCACTCCTAGACGGGGCTGGGGCCCCGAGCTGGGGCCCAGCAAGTGTTGACAATAGTTCAATCAACTGAGATTAGTCTGCAGCAGCAGTAGGAGACCTCTCTAAGAGGGCCCCACTACACACTCCACCTGCTAATGTTGACCCCATAAAGGGTGAGGGCACAAGGACCTTGGGGAATTTGGGGCAATTTACCCTCTTATTGCTTTTCCTAGAGAATCAGAAAAAACACAAATAAATCTCGTTGTTAGATTTATTACCAACCATTTGAATCAATATCCAGTGCAATGGTGTTCTTTACCTCTCATTACGCATGCTTTACCGGGAAAAATATGCTAATTTTAATTACAAAATGGAAAGAAAGTATATGATAAAAGTTTGTGATCATCACATATTTATAGGATGTCTTTAGCGGTGTGGGAAGGGAAAATGATGACTGTGGTTCTCCTGGGAATGGCCCCCTCCCTCTGTCTCCTCTCCACGTCCCTGATTAGGATGTCAAGACGCTCTTTCCCTTATGGTTGTCCTAATTTGTGAGCGTGTCAAAACACCCTCATCTCACTTGTGCGACCAACTCAAAATATGCAGCAAATAATAGTAACAACAGCGGTAATTAGCGTTGCTATTACCAGGAGTAGCCACGGTAGTAAGAGCAGGACTGCTTATCTGAGGGACCAATGTTGAATCCTTGTCACGTGTGTGTGTGTGTATGTGTGACACACAGCCGGTGGACATGTTGTGCTAATTAGCAGCTGTTGCACGCATTCATGGATCTGTTAGCTGCCCTACATCCTCACACAGCTCCGGTCCTTCCTGTGAGTCACTGACTGGTTCCATGTGTTGTGTAACAAAGAGCCTGAGGACGACGCAGCGCCATCAGCGCTGTGACGCATCCCTTACAAGCGAGCAGCACATCAATTGCACCTTCAATGTTTTGACACGCACTGAATGCTCATCACATCACGACTCATATCAGTTTTTTAACCAAAAGAGGCCATTTACAGGAGGTGTCAGGCTTATTTAAACTTTATGAATTACAAATAAACACCCGAAAACACGGACTCTGAACACTCTGAATGGAGAGATGAATTCTTTAGGCGTGACCACGGATCCGCTGCTGGGTAAGCACAAGGGAA
>CAAE01014527.1:107507-138833 GCA_000180735.1 Tetraodon nigroviridis | reverse complement strand
AGTGCAGCCACACGGCCCTTTGTGGAATTGTTTGGACATCCCTGGTTTAAAGGGATAAATGGAATATAGACAAGTTCTTTCAGAAAAACAACAGATTTTCTTTTCATGAAAAGCAGCCAAAAAAAAAGTTTGGGTGGAGAAGGATGGAGGGATGAGACCGCCGTAGTGGCTCAGAAAAAGTTTACCCCCTGTCGGGTTTACTCCACCTCTCAGACTTCCGTGGGATCATCGCTGACAGCTTTTTGGTTACTGATTTTTGTCCCTGGTTTTACGACAACCCAGCGGCCCAGCGTTCACCAGCAGCTCCCATTTATCAGCGTTCCAAAAGAAATTAAACTCACATCTCACTCGAAGAGAAGGCTCAGATGAGTCACAGTGGAAAGAGTGACTCAGACATGACACCAAAACTCTGATTAAAATCATTTGCTATGTTGATCTCCATTTCTGTGCTCATGAACAGAACAGCGGGAATACAGATTTGGCTTTTAAAAAAGAAAATAATTCAATCTCATCTTTCTAAAAGCCATCTACACCCGTCCACCCACTCTGAAAACATCCTGAGAGCTCATGTTAAAGCTGTGCCACGAGCCCGTCTTTCCACAAAAGTGACATTCAAAAGGCTTCACCTTCAATTTAGTTCTCCTCTCTTTTCACTTCCCAAAATGCAGCCAAATTGTAAACTTGGATTGCCCGACCCGTTTAAAGCGGCTGACAAACTCAGTGATGAAGCCAGGAGCTTGGCAGACATAAACACCTTGTAAAAATAGAGAAGGCTGGTCCGGCTCATGGGAGGTGTTGGATGGAGTTGGCAGACAGAGCTGGCAGTGAGTGGGCCACCTACAGAATGAGGAAAGCAGCAGGTCCAAAGCGGGATTACACATGGCCTCCGTTTCACACCTAGCCCTCATACAGCAACGTGAAAGTGGGAATACAAAGGTGTAACCACACTTTTATACCACACAGAGTTTGGCCGCTGTTCCAATGTACCACAATCTGGAATTTATTGTGTGTGTGTGTGTGTGTGTGTGTGTGTGGATAAATATATATTGGGATGATTCTGGCAAGATGTGCATGTTGAAAGTGTAAACCTGGGCACAATATTTGTCTTCTGAACTCTGATGAGGACGGGGAATGAGGCTTGCTTTCTGAAGCGTTTGCTGTCAACAGTGTGACGGCACACAGTGTTTCTCAACATGCAGCTGAGGACGAGTCCGAATTAAAGGTGAATTCTTTTCTTTTTAATTTACTGTGGGAATGCAAACACAGACGTCATTAGGTGGAGGTCCAGTTGAGAACTCCTTCCTGGAGTCTTCACATTGCTGTCTTTATTTGCTCAGACTTTGGGCTGCTGCGTGAGGGCTGGTGGGCTCTTCCTCCTGATTGGTTTTGACATCTTGACTGATCGTCTTGTCCTCGTGGACCCGCCCAGCCTGAAGCGTTTGCTGTCAACAGTGTGACAGCATGAGACTCGCAGCCTTACTGCCAACCAGCAGCACCTTGCTGATGAAGACATCACATGACGACATCCAGTCAACACGCAACGCAAAGATGCAAGAACAATCCTTACGTCATTTATGTGGTTTGTTTATGAAAATGTCAGAAAACGAAAATTAGATGAGTTCCTGGGTAGTTGTAGATCCGTCCACACATATTTTCTTTTGCTTCTTAAGTTGTGACATTTATCCTTTTTCTGTATTTTTATTTACATCAATAACTATTTGTATCAATAATCTCAAAGATGCCAAATGCTGCGTTTTTTTTTTTTGGTTTTTTTTTTTGCAGTTTTGCAGCTAAATATTGCCCGGCAGCCTCATCTTTTACATCACTTGGATTTTGTCTTTGATCCTGTATCACTTTCAACGATCTTTTGATGTGAGGGTTGCTGTGACTGATTGAACCTTTAATGCGTCATTAGATTAGTGTGATTGTAGCCTTGTGTTTGAATGACCTGCTTTATGTGAGCGAACAATTGTGTCATTCAGGAAGGGAAGCGACTCGATGCTGCTTTAATCATAATTTCTTTGCAGCTGAATGACCTTCATCCAACATACATTCCTGTTAGAACCATAAAGCTTTTCATCCCAGGTTCTTATGTCAGGCATGAACTCACTATGCAGACGCATAGGTCATAAGGTCATGGCCAGCTGTCCCTTTGTGATCTTTCCTGAGGAGATGATGATTCATGCTTTCATAGCTGCTGTGTCATGAAAACGAATCTAGCTGCAAAGCTGTAAACACTGCTGCGGCATGCGTGAGATGGTTTCCATAATAAATCCGGATTACCCTTATTTCATGAGCTGCTGAAGCCCAGTGTAATGAATGTCACATCAGAGGCTGAAGGCAAAGGGGAAAATTTGTCTTTAATAACTGGGGTCTAAGAACTCTGACGAAAAAAAAATCCAACCTTTTTTGCACTTTTTCCTTATTACCTACATCGTTATTTTAAATATTAACCAAAGAACTTTTCTGCCCCATTTCTTTGAAAAGGGTCATCCTGTTGGAGTCCCCATTTTTGAGCACTGCTATTCAGGACAGACACGGAATTTTGGATTTTCAGTTGTCATCAGTAGAGTTTCAAGGGTTTACAGAGCACTTGTTGAAGAGCTGGGACAGACCCGTGGGTTCATGCTGGGACAGACCCGTGGGTTTGGTGGGACAGACCCGTGGGTTTGCTGGGACAGACCCGTGGGTTTGGTGGGACAGACCCGTGGGTTTGGTGGGACAGACCTGTGGGTTCATGCTGGGACAGACCCGTGGGTTTGCTGGGACAGACCCGTGGGTTTGCTGGGACAGACCCGTGGGTTCATGCTGGGACAGACCCGTGGGTTTGGTGGGACAGACCCGTGGGTTCATGCTGGGACAGACCCGTGGGTTTGCTGGGACAGACCCGTGGGTTTGGTGGGACAGACCCGTGGGTTCATGCTGGGACAGACCCGTGGGTTTGGTGGGACAGACCCGTGGGTTCATGCTGGGACAGACCCGTGGGTTTGCTGGGACAGACCCGTGGGTTTGCTGGGACAGACGCGTGATTTTAGTGGGACAGACCCGTGGGTTTGCTGGGACAGACAGACCCGTGGGTTTGGTGGGACAGACCCGTGGGTTTGGTGGGACAGACCCGTGGGTTCATGCTGGGACAGACCCGTGGGTTTGGTGGGACAGACCCGTGGGTTTGCTTGGACAGACCCTTGGGTTTGCTGGGACAGACCCGTGGGTTTGATGGGACAGACGCGTGATTTTTGTGGGATGGACCCGTGGGTTTGATGGGACAGACCCGTGGGTTTGGTGGGACAGACCTGTAATTTTGGTGGGACAGACCCGTGGGTTTGGTGGGACAGACTCGTGGGTTTAGTGGGACAGACAGACCCGTGGGTTTGGTGGGACAGACCCGTGGGTTTGCTGGGACAGACGCGTGATTTTTGTGGGACGGACCCGGGTTTGGTGGAGGCTTTTTTCCTTCAGCAGTTACTGAAGTGGCTCATGAAGCTCCTGAAACTCAGTTTTAAAAAAAACACGATCTGATGAGAACTCAGACATGGAGTGCTTTTCTTCCTGGGTACCCGCAGTAGTGTTTTTATCTTTTGGTTCATTTTGGATTTCTTGTGAAGTCGGTGAACTTCAGGGCTGTCAGCCTGAAACTGCTGCAGAGTGAAAGGATCATATTTATGTGCCTGTAGGAATTATGCAAGGCATCTTCTTTCTGAGCTCCACTTCAGAGCATTTCTGTCTCTCCTCCAAGTGTCTGGCCTCTGCGTGACACCCTGACACATGCTGGAGAAAAGTATATTTGTGATGGAAAGGAGACGGAGGGAAAAATAAGCTTTCTAACACAATATTGCGCATCATTTAAATCTGGCACAAGCTGTTAAATGGAATGACACAAGTGTGAGTGGCGGAGCTCAGAGGGAGCAGAGGAACCTGCTAACTGTACCAGCGAATAAATCTGCTTTTGGTGATGACAAACACAGACTAGCAAAAAAGTACCCAGACCTTTTGCAGCTCGAAAGGATGTTCTACTTTGTTTTGAAAAAGGTTTTTAGAAAAGATAGTGGTTTCCAGGTATGACGCGCTCGGCTGATAGGACTGAAATCAAATGAAATAGCAAATAGGAAACGTACATATTACTGTAACAGTGCAAAAACCAGAGTTTAAACCTCTGTCTATGTGTGCAGGCCTTGTCACCATTGCAGGTTTACAGGAACCATTCTTGCTGGCAAAAATGGATGGTAGTACCTAGTAGCCACCTGGTCACCGGCGTGGCATCGCTCCGTCACCTGTGTGTCTGTGTCTGCTTGCTGGCTGGTGTTGTGCTTCTCATTGGACTTACCTTGTTTGTTCTCTTCCCGAAGTCTTCCCATCTCGTAGAGAGGGATCTGTCTTTAGTTCCCGTACCTGTGGGGAGCGAGTTTCCTGGACCCTACCCAGAACGTAGCCGGGTTGGTTTTTGGTTCCTGTTTATCCTCTGTTGGAGCGAACGCACGCGTGTGTGTTCAGTTTTGCACCTGGATCCTGTTGCACTGATCCTGAAATGACAGCTGAAGTTCAGCTGTCTAATCTTTCAGGTTGGAACATCAATGATGCCGTGTTCTGGAGTTCCAGGTGAAGAGGTCAGTGCCTACCACCTGACACAGCCTCCTGGGATTGGTCTTTGACTCTGCGGTGCATACCGCAGGCCACCCCCGCTGCCTCGATTCACTTTCCTATGCTCGGCCAGAATGAAAGGTCCCTGACTCTGTGTTTACTTTTTTCCACAAAGGCTGGTGGTCTGGCTCTGGGACCACCTCTGCTTTCAGCTGAACAGCACAGATCATGCTCCTTTTCTATTTGTTCACTATTCTCTTCAGTGCTCTTGAGAGAGTTGGATGCACAGGCAGCTGGTTTGTCATCTTGGAGCTTGACCACACCAGGGCCACTTAGAAGCACTTAAAGGCCTGGCTCTCTGTCAGGGTCAACCTGGGATCTCCTTGGCCTCCTCTATGATCTCACTGCCACCTTTCAGCAGTTGTGGTGGTGGTGTGTTGCTCTCTGAGAGATGTGGTGAAGACTTGGCGGGTTAGTTTGTAATACCCAGGACAGTCTCTTAGTCGGCTTTGGCTGCATCTCCTGCGTGGCCTTCACTTACTGTGCGTCAGGTTTTACATTTTTTTGTGACAGTGTGTGGCCAAAGTAACTGACTTCTGGCATGCAGATGTGACTTTACTGCCATACCTGCCAACCACTGTTAATATTCAGAGGTCATTGCTTGGATTTAAAGCCCAGCAGCCTGACCTGGCATCTAGCATGCTGAAGTATCTTGCTTTGGCAAGCTTTGCGGTGACGTACAATGGTCTGTTGTGTTGCCTCGTTGAGGGGCCTGACTCAGGTTTCGGACTCTCTGCAACAACAAGAACATTTAGTCAGTCTGCGGGCTTTGCAGCTTTACAGATAAAGTTGTTTCCTATTCTGTCAAGCTCATCTTTGAGGCAGCTGCATATAGGACTCCTGCGTGGTGGGCAGGCTGCAGGTATGATGTTGGGGTCAACATAAAAGCATCTTTGGCAGCCAGAGTCTATTTTTTCCCTTTCTTAGACACAGTCACCACAATTTTAGCTAAATTTAGGTCACTACATGCTTATATGACAAAAAACTGGGGGGCACTAAGGTCAACAATGTGGAAGTCTGACAGCAGCTGACGGTTCTGTCTGCACTTTGACTAACATTTTCTATTCACAGACAGCGAATGTCTGCAGTCTGTGAGCTGCATTTCATGCATTGTTTTCCTTTGGCTGGACAGACGTCTGTACTGCTGTGCTGCCCTGCGCAGTAGCTGCAGGTTCTCTAAAATGAGTCTTGGCAGCTTTTTTGTGTCTATGCTGCCTGTGTGGTTCTCTGCAGAGCCAGGCACAGACTCATGTTCTCTGGGATTTCCCAGACACTTCAGCTGCTGCTTTGCAAGTTCGGGGGAGTTTACTTTTTTTTTTTTTTTAGCTCTGTCACCAACTTTCAAATAGATTTGTTCTCACCCTGCATTCTTTTGTGAAACTTTTAATGAGTGTAGACAGGTTTTGCCTTGGGAATGCTGCATACTTATCATCAGGTTTTCAACTTTTTGGCCTCATCTTCGGTGAATGTCCAAGTGTTGTATACATCAAGTCTCTTCTCCACCAGTACACAAAAGGAGAAAGCTGCATTTGTCTGCTTTGTCTTTCTCCCAAAGGGAATTGCTAAACATTAGCACCGCACATTGGCAGAAGTGCCACCACACCTCAGGCAGGTTCGTGGAGTACCGGTTCACGCTCGGAGCAGGAACACCGTATGACTCCACTGTCACAGCGAGAAGTCAACAAAGGATCCGCTGATCTAACACCATCTAATATTACCCTTTGATAAAATATGAACCCTTAAATCACAACAATATGAAGTTAAAGTTGAAGGAGTGATGCTGGTATCACTTTCTTCTGCTTAATAATCTGCATTTAAAGCCACAAATTTATTAAAATGTGGGAAAGGATCCATGACCAAGAATATCCAGCATTTCTATTCTGAGCGAGTTGTGACTTTGGTGGATCCACAGCAGCTGCAGTAAGCGCGGCTCAGATCCAAATCTAAGTGGCAACGGACCAAAGCAGTTCAGCCGCGGTGGCGTGAGCAGCATGACTACGGTATGATGCTGAGCTGGCCCCTCCTTTCACAGCCTGGTGTGAGTTCAGGCAGCGTTCAGTCCCCTTCAGGAGGCAGAGCTGGCGCGCTCCCCTGTTCCTCAGGCAGATAAAGAGAGCAGCGTCATTCATCATCCCTGACAGCTCTCCATCAATAAAACTCTCACATCCGTATTGTGAATTTGGGAATTCCCCAAAGAGCCACTTTATTGCCTTGGTACAGGAGTACATCATCAATCTGCTGTTTGTGGGATATTTGATAAAAATGGGTCGTGAGCAGAAGCATTTGACTTCAGGTCCTTTTCTGTCTTAGTTCTGAGGGGTTGTGGTCTATCCTGCCCAACCAGAATAAGGCGTTGTTGGGATTCTAATAGCAAAATATTCTTTCAGTGCGTTTTCCTTTCACCAGAGAGAAGCCCTGGTCAGAGCGGATCTCCTGCCTCTGGAATCTCTGAGGAGCTATTCTCTACCTTTACCATGACACTTACTTTCGTGCTTTCTTAAATGTTTGCTTTTGTGAGAGCTGCGGAAAACTGCCACATCTTACTTTTAGCTTTGCGGAGGTGAAGCAGCTCACGGTGAACTGAGGTGAGTCACAATAGCGCCACATTCTGCTCAGTTCCAGGTCATTCCCAGAACTGAGGATACCTAAATAACAGTGAAGGTCACAGCAGGAATTCATTCAAAGTTGCAGTTTCCTGCTAATGAAAACCTCATGTCTCTCCTCAGTCTGTAATCGGTCATATCTGCAAGGATCTGCAGACATCACACGCAGAGAAATGCACGTAGGGGAAGTGGTGGTTCCAGGTGAAAAATTAATGCAACCTAGCGATCTCTGATCTGTGTTCCAAATCAGCGGGGAGAGCCCGACACCTAGCTGTGGCTGCGTCAGAGGGCTTGCGTCTCTAGATGGGGCTGAGCGAGATGTGATTCTTCATGTTTATGACCACAGACATGTGGAATTTCCTGTCTGAGGGAACTACAAAGAGCCAAAATCTCGTCATGTTGGCTCACAGGTTAATGTATCAGCGTGACAGATTTGTTTGTTTCATTCTCTTTGCTTGGCTGCAACGCTGTCTTTCACACATGCTTTTCTGAAATCTTGTCAGCAACAAATAAGTGCAAATGTCATACATTATTCAGTGATCACAAACTGTGGCCTCCATAAATCAGCATATTGTTTTGTAAAAGTTCAGGGAGCAATGTATCTAGCTTAATAAAACGATGGAAGGATGCAAGCAGAAGAAAGAAGAGCCTGGGGCAGACTGAGGACATGTTGGAGAGGACGCATTTGCCTCCTGACCTGGGAAAGTTCTGGGGTTCCCTCAGAGGAGCTGGTGGAGCATCAGGGCCTCCCTGCTGAGGCTGTGACCTCACCATGAAGACGTTTCCTGCAAACTTTGCTGCATAAATGTGTATGTACGTTAACTGCTGTAGCACAAACAAGTTACAACCAGTCAGAGGTTCACTTTGACCGATCAACAGAGCAAAACGTAGTCATCATGGTCCTAGTTAGTAGGCTCAGGTCGAAGGGAAAAACCTGAAATGTCAACGTACATGAGAAGAAAAAACTAAACAAACAAACTACGAGGCCCACACATTTAGTGTATGACTGAGTAGAAGTGGGTGTTGATACTGTATCAGCTCCTCTGCCTCACTAGACAGAAGTTTACCCAAGGCGACTCTAATACTCTGCTGCTGGTCACTGGCTAAAGAAAAGACTGCTGTTGATTTGGTAATCAAACTTCTCTTTCTGTCATTTAATAGCTTCTTTTCATTTCTTTTGCACACCCTACAAGAAGCTTTTGTCAAGCTTTGGTCAACCCGTTAAAAAAGGGGTGTGTTAATTATCTGCCACATTATTTCCAACTAAGGTTTAAGTGAGTGTAAAGACATCAAAGATGGAAAGAATAAAGCTTTCGGAGCATTTCCTCTGTGGGAATAAGATGCGAAGGTTTCAGATGTCTCAAGTGTGCTGACTGAAAGAAGAGCAGAAGTCATTGCTTTCATTTTTCAAATCCACATGCATACAAATCATGCCCTTTAAATTTTGGTTTTAAAGTTTTCCTTTACAACAGGATAGAAGTCCCCTTTCATGCTGATACAGGATCCATCTGTCACTGATGATACAAGAATTGTTCTCACTTTCTGTTATTGTTATAAATTCTTAATTTTGATATTCACAGTTCTCAAAGAGAAGAAGGGTTAAAGACTTAGTGTGTTGGTATGCTGCACTCTTTACAGTGTGTCTGTGGAAAGGTCCATTGCAGTGCAGGATTCACAAAAAAAATAATAATTCCGCAGCAAAAAAACCCACAAACCAAAGTTAAAAGCAAAAGCAAACTTCCAGCAAGACACAAAGAAAGTTCAGGCCCGATTTGGTGCAAGCTGACAGCCCAACAGGGCTTAAACACCAGCTAAACCCTCTGAACAAATGAGGGACAGGTGTGCCCAGGAGGTGAAATGAAACCAAAGACAGAAAGTGTGGGCGGCGGGTGGGGGGGGAGTCAGAACACATGACAACCCAGGATGAAAACAAGCCACAACATCACAACATAATGAAGGCACATGTTACTGGCAAAACAGCAGCTCAGGTGAGGAGTGAGTGACAGTTTTAAAGCTGCATGAACCTAAAGGTTCCTGTCAAAGCTACCCAGTGTTAGTAACCGTCTATGTTACCCAGATCGATGCAGTCATGGTCTGAAGTACCCATATCCACGTGGTAACGGTCTATGTTACCCATTTCTACATGGTAACAGACTTTTTTTTACCCATTTCTACATGGTGACAGACGTTTTACCCATTTCTAGAGGGTAATTGTCTATGTTACCCAGGTCTACATGTTAACAGACTATGTTTCCTAGATCTGTGCAGCGATCTTCTATGTCCCCTAGATCTACAGCGCTTGTAAACTCTAATCTTTTAGTTTTTCTAATTTAGACTCTCTGTTAGTCTCTCTCTTCCTCCGTCTCTCTTTTATTCTCTCAGTTCTGTCTCTCCTTTTCTTTCACCCTGCCAGATTTCAGCAGAATTGCGTTCTTTTTTTTAGCCTGGTCCTTTCTTCATGTAAAAAGGGATTTTTTTCCTGCTGCTGTACTTACCTGGGGGGTTCTGGCTCTGGGTTTCTGCCTTTGTAAAGTACTAGAGACAATTCTTACTGTAAAGATCACTATAGAAATGAAACTGAACATAACTCTTGTCTCTCTCCAGACTACGAGTACATTTTTGAACGAGCAT
The DNA here is from genome assembly GCA_000180735.1 of Tetraodon nigroviridis. Classification (NCBI taxonomy): domain Eukaryota; kingdom Metazoa; phylum Chordata; class Actinopteri; order Tetraodontiformes; family Tetraodontidae; genus Tetraodon; species Tetraodon nigroviridis. Next base: position 128,961 of record CAAE01014527.1, on the reverse strand, counting down.
GAGCGCCAGACTCAGAGAACGGTCTTCCAGCAGCAGCAACGGTTGCAGCTGTATGGAACATGTCTGAGCCACAGCATGAACACGCCAATAGCACTGAATTATTCATGCAACCACTGGCCCAATGCTCCAGCCTGATTGCCACATGCACGATTCAAACACTAATAAAACAGCAATTTTTAGAGTTTAGCTCAGATAGAAAGTTGACTCTCCTTTTATCACTCTAATGAAGCAACAGAGCTGACTGTCATGTCACCGGACTAAGGACCCTGAGGGTCACCGTAGCAACCAGGCTGGGACTTGACGAGGCCCCAGAGACGCGGCAGATCCCGAGCAGGAAAGAGCCTCTTCTTGTTAGAGAACACATGTTGTGCTCACATCCCCTGAGTAAAGGTCACAGGCAGACAGAATAATGGCCTCTGCATATTCACGCGTGTGTCTTCATCCCAGAAGCATCCGTTTGCTGAGGAGGAGCCTGGACCATTGATGATGCTCTCGGCTGCTTCCAGGGGAAAAGCTGAGTTATGAGGGACTGCGTTACCATGTTCCAGGGTCTAATGAAGACATCAGTTTGCTGCTGAAGTTCATAACGATTGCTCATTTGTGTCATATTTAAGGAGATTACACAACCTTTGGAGCCTCTTGGCAGCCATGCTTTCTCTTCCAAGCTTCTAACTTTGAGTCCTGTGTCACGGTTTTTAATGGCTCGTTATCGGTGAGCTAAGCTCCGAGCTTACAAACCCAACTGTGAGATGTGGCAGCACACATGTGTCATTTGGATTCATAACAAACAGCCTTTAGGCAAGAGGTGGAGATGAATCCTCATCCATCCAAGCGAAGGTGATCGCCGCTTCTGTCACGTGGTCTGTAGACACCAGTAGAAAACTGCTCTAGATGTGTGTGTGTGTGGGTGAATGGCTGTGTGTTCTTTTTGTCCTGGTTAAATATACTGATCATTTATTATGATAGTAATAAAAGTTTTTATTTATTTATTTATTTTTGGATACGAGCTTCTCCAGATGCTCCTGATTCCGGCTTGACAACTTGATTAAAAATTCTTTCTGCAAACTGAGGGGGAGAATATTACCTTTGCTGTCAGCTGGGTGTTTCTTCTGGCTTCTGGATTCCTAGAATAAATCTGTAATAAACCATCCCGGAGACTTCTCCTCATAGAGATTTCCCTGATTTCTGTGTAAAAGTAGAAACAAGACAGATGCCTTTGGACGGCGAGGACCATTTGGTGTTGATGAATCAGGGCCAAATACTTAACTATCTGCTGAAAGTCTCAGCTCGTGGTCCACACTAACGGCTGAAATCTTAACAAGCCTGAATCTCTGTTTCACGCTATGAAGGGCTGCTTCACTCCTGCTCAATTTTAACACAGACAAAATCAGCTCAAAAGACAAAAACCAAAACTCTCATTTGTGCACTCTCTAGCCATTTCTGGTCAATATTTTTCCAGATTTTCAGATGGGAGGCTGTTTGTGCATCTTTGTCAGAAAGGATCCAGCTGGGCCCTCCTGAGATTTGAGCCCGTGACTCTGAATTAAGGTGTTCATGGCTCCCAAGCCACCGGTCTGGTGCCTGAAGCCAGACTTGTCCCCCCTCTGACAGGACGGCATTGATGATGCCCCGCCCCACCGCTTAGAGCAGGCCGATATTTGACGCCTGACATTGATCCTAAATTTAAAACCACAACAGCCCCCCCTCCGCCCCCCGCCCCCACTGACACAAACCATTTGTCGGGATGGGCTCTGTCATGGCTGATGACTGGCGAAGGCTCCGTCCCGCCCCCACCGTAACCGCCACCTTGAATTTAAACTGGCAACAGCAGTCCTGATTGTAATGCAGAGTAGGCCCCTCCCCATTCTAAAATTTTAGTATCAAACTAAATACATGACACACACACACACACACACACCTAGCAGCCTCTCCACAAACCGGCACTACGACGTGTGCTGATCAGGATTCGTAGTCTTTAAAAAACCTATTTGCACAAAGAAACTCACCAGGGATATTTATGCGTTTAAGGGCGCAGAAAACAGCGGTGACCAAGCGACTCCTAAAGTTTGGGTTTATAATTTAGAAAAATATGACCTCGTGTTTACTTAAATAGGACTTATTAACGAAACATCAGCTGCATTTGCTTCATCTGAGTTTACCAGTATCTGTAAATAGGAGTAAAACCAGCTTTGATAAGGTTCAAAGAAAATCTCTTTGATGTTTTGTAGCGTTTGTGAGGCTACAGCTTTATATTATAAACGGCTATGATGAGACGCCTTGACTCATCGTAACATAGTTTTAATTTTTCTTTTCTATCAGTCAGTGATAATTGTTGGTCCAGAGTCACTGAGCCGAGTTTTGCTCATCATTGTACAAAAATAAATATTTACTTATTATTTTATTAATGGGTTCTGTTTCTTGCTGGAACACCACAGCAGCATCAAATCATTAAAGATGTACAGGAATGAACACAAAAAGGGCCAGGGGAAACACCAAGGGTCCACTTGCGAAAATTACACTGTATAATAGAACCAAAAACGAGAAATAAAACGTTATTCAACCGATGACCACCAACTGACGTCATCGGCGTCCCGACGGCGGAAGACGCGGAAGTATCCGTCATGACGTCAGGCTGCCATGGCGGTGGTACGGCGCCTCGGGAGGTGTGAGTACGCGGCGCTGTCCCGAGCTCGTCCCCGGCCCAAAGGCCTCCAGGAGGCTCCCGCAGGAGCCCCCAGCTGCAGCCAGAGGCCGCTCCTGCTCCGGTGAAATGACTCCAAGCTACATCGCGTCTTTAAATCCTAGTTGTGGGAAAAGGTGGATGCTGGCGGTGCAGGGCGCGCTCGCGCGGCCACCTCCCACCCTGCTGCCGCTGTGTGACACGGTCGGTGCGCGGCTCGACCACGGGAGGGCGCTGTCGCCCCGTCCGGTGTGGGCAGGTGGAGCAGGTTGGGGCCGGTCTTCAGCAGAGCCCTGCTCATGGGCCGTCCTGCAGCGTCACACCGTCACCCTCACGGCGAAGCAGAAAACGGCACCGGAAACATCCTGTTATCTGAGCTGAGGAGCATTTATTGGCTATTTGATACAGGAGAAACTGAGGTTCTGCAACAGTGGGTGGAGTTTTCCACTCATCTTTGTCCTGCATCTTTTCTCCCAGTCTGATCCAACGGTTTTGTTGGGGGGTTGTGTGTTTGTGTGTGTGTGTGTGGTGGCTGTGTGTGTGTGTGTGTGTGGTGTGGTGGAGGGGGTCAGAAAAGCTCTCGTGTGTGATTTGCGATCTGTTTGATGCTTTTGTTGTAATCATAACAAGAAGGTTTATTTTTTGGTTGAAGTTGTACAGTTGATAAATAGTCACTAAATATGAATGATTATTTCACTTTATTGATTTTCTGCAGGTTAGTTTTGGTTTATTTTATTTTAAAACACCTTTCACAGCAGATATTGTCTCTAGGTGCTTTGCTTGAACCCCCAGGTCAACACAGTAGCAACAACTACCTTAACAGGTAGGAAACCTTGAGCAGGACTGAGTTACAAGGAGGAACCATCCTGCTAGAAGATGACTGGGTGAAGGAGGAAAGGAACAGGGAGACTGGAAAGAGGGAAAAAGTGAGAGAGGGAGAGAGAAAAACAAGCATTATTCCAGGTCACTCTTGTCAGCTGGAGGCCGTTTTTTAAGTGGTGTTGAACTCAGTTCTCTCTGTGATCGTCTTTTTCTGCGGCATGTCCAGCTTTACTGTTCGCCACATTAGTAAATCAGTGCAGATTTGTTCCTTTATTGTCATTTTTTTTCAGTTTATCTACTCTGTCTTATCACCTCAGTTTTTTTTAAGCTCAGTAACGAGGTAAAGAAGTTTAAGGTTACATAAAAGTGCTCAATTTTAGGCTGCTGATAATTGATATTTAGTAAACCAGCCTGACTGTTCCACTGATTTAAAGTCGAAGACTGAGCCAGGGCTTCGTGGCTTAATTAGCTCCTGTGCCGCCCTCAGCCAAGCCAGCCCCTGCTCATGCACTACCTCTGGCGCCCGCGTCAGCCAAACCACCATCCCGCGGTGATAAATCCGCCACCTGAGCAGCCAGTCTGGGACCAGACCAACACCGACCCTCAATCAGGAGTTTCCAGTCTGCAGACTCCCGCTCCACCTCCGCTGGGCCTCATTCTCCATTCTTGTCGTCCAGCAGCCCTGCCTCCTGGTGAGTCTTGGCCAGTCTTCTCTCTCCTGGTGGGGGTCCCCAGAGAAGGCAACTCTCTTCCAGACCTGCCGTCCGTGGACAGTTGTCCAATGGGCCAGAACGGGTCGGTCCTGGCCAGAGACTCTCTAACTGTGGCAACCCAGCAGTTCCGGGGACGAGGGAGAGGGACCCTACGAGACCTTGAGGTGGGAGGCACCAGTAACGTCTCCAGTTTCGGAAAAAGTGTTCCTGGGGCCAAGAGATGGTAGGCACTCCTGACTACAGCCGCACCACCAACACCCCTCCTCCCACCCTGGACGATGATTGTGGGGTCGGCCAAAAAAACCATTAAGGGAGGGGTAATGTTAGGGTCTGGTGGTGTGCCCCGTGCTCTTCCTGCAGAGGGCGCTGGTTCCCAGGACCCAGCAGTGGCGGCACACCTGTTGTTGATCGACTCATCAGTGGCTGATTTAGGGAAGCTACCAACTGGTCCCCCGTTGCTGAATAGTCGTTGCTCCTACTCACCTGCAGCCGCCAAACTCCAGAAGAAGTCTAAGTTTTTGGACACCCAGCAGCGGAGCCTTCCTGGGGCCAAGAGGTGGTAGGTAAGAAGAGTTCTACAATTGTTTTATGAGAGCTGTTTTGATTTAATTGAAGCGCTTTCTGGTTTTGCCCATTTGGATGGCCAATAGAGGAGTGTTAGTTTTGGAGCACCAGCTTGGTATCTGTGTTTGGGTCCTAAAACAACATGAATCGTAAGAGAGGTCTTGATAAAAGCAGGTTGGGCATTTCTGAGCCCAGAAAGCAGTGGATTCTGTCCTGGAGCTTACCCCTGCTGACCTGGGCCAGAGATTCTGCTTTCTGGACTGCCGAGGGGGGCCGAGGACCCACGCAGGCTTGGGAGATCAGAAAAGCTCCAACCTAAACCTCGTTGCTGTGAGGCAGCAGTGCTAATCACGGCACCGGCGTCCCACCAGCTGCTGCATCTCCAGTGTGAATGTGTTACCGCACAAGTGTTGTGACAAGAGCCTCCTGGCTTTTTGAAGGGAGCCCACCTGCTGTACGAGCGACAGGGCTGAAGGCTGAGCAGCATCATGTCATCATAGCTTCTAATATTCCTCTCCTTGTGTGTTTTCTGGAGTCTACAGCATCAGGACATGCTGCGAGAAGGCTGCTCAGGTGAAACTCAGCCATAATCTGATAACCGGTTCAGGCAACCCAACTGGATCAGTGGCTGGATCACGGCGAGCATCGGGCGTATTGACGGGGCAGCACTGACCTGGAGGCAGCACTCTTTCTCCACACGTCAGAACAGCTCATAGAGGAAGGATGTCAAACTCAGTTGCACAGGGGAACAAAACCCAAAACACACTTCAGGTCGCACGCCAAACAGGATAAACATTTACTGAACACACTAAAACCTAACTTTTTAAACTTCAGAACTTTTAAAACTTAACTGTTTTGAACATAAATATTAATAAAAACAGACAGAAATATTATTCTGGAAAAAAACCCCAACTTAAACCTTTAATAACCTATAATATTTTGCTCTCCATCAAATCATTTGTTTTCTTTGCTCTTATGTTGTTTTATCAGAGCAGAATATCTGGCATCTTTTTTGGCAACAAGTTGGTTTATGTTTGGTGTGAGGTCCTGTGTTTTGGAGATTCTCAGGACGGTCTGCAGGTGCTCATCAGCGAGGCGACCCCTGCGTGCTGTTTTGTTCGTCTTCATCACTGAAGACGATCACTGTTCGGCAAGGCAGCTGCAGCGCTGCATTATGGGATCTGTAGTTTGTTGTGTTACCAGCCCTTCAAATTGGGCCAATAATAACAATAATATAAAATGATCCCGCAGGCCGGACAAAGTTACGCGCCGGGCCGGATGTGGCCTGTGGGCCGTGAGTTTGACACATTCCCTGCATAAATAACTGCCTAGTCACTGCAGAAGTTTTCTAGGAGCTCCACAGGAGGGAGTGTTTAGGTTTAAGACAAAGGCAACGCTCAAAATGAAAACCCAGAGAGAAAGCGTGCAGAGAAATCGTGCACCCAATGGTTAGCTCCTTAAGTCCCGCCTCCATCCCGTCTTTTGACAGCAGTGCCAGTCGTTTTTTTTGGCTACTTTTTGTTCCATCTCTTCGATGGTGAGGATGTGATTGCTTTCTGGACATGTGCACTAATATCAAGCAATCCTGGTTATGCAGTTTGTCTTATTTTACTATTTCAGTGCTAAGTTGACTTTTAGACCTTTCTAAACAATGTTTGGGAAGGCAGCGCCGTGCATTGGCTGCTACACTCTGCTAGTTTCTTTAGCCATAACTGGGTAAGAGAAAAGTAGGCAATAAAGTGAAATTTGCTTGTAGTTTTCTACAGAGGATCCATTTCCTGGAGCAGATAGATACAAATGTGATGCCCGTTGAGGTGCGTGACGTGCGTCTTTGTGACCTTTGTTGCGTGCCATCCCTCCATCTCTGTTGTCTCTTCTGTCGTTGCTGCCTAGCAGAGCAGAAATGTCACAGAAAATAATTTGAAAAACTGAGAAAAGACTGAATTATCCATGACAAGTCTGCGAAGAGCCTCAGAAAGGCAGCACAGCGTGGCTAGCACCAAGCTATTTGTATTTTTGCTCTGAATTCACTTGATACGCCTCCGTCAACACAGGAAGGGGCTGTCGTGAAGCGTTGCTTGATGTAGGTTCAAACTAGGGAGACCCATTTCTGATTTCTACTCAGAAGAGGGGGAAAGCATGTTAACTGGCTTGAGAGCAGATTTATAAATGACACAGAGCTGTGAGATGGAGAGTTGGCTGCTGGGTGTGTGTGGATGTTAGGTGGCAGGAAGCCTGTTATCAAACAGAAGGACTTGAGCTGTCATTGTTGCGATGATCAGCACATGGCTGCTCTCTCGCACACACACACACACACACACACACACACACACACACACACACACACACACACACACACACACACACACACACACACACACGCTTGTGGTGTAATCGATGCTGATTCCAATGCTGCATTAATCAATACGACCTCATTACCACAGACAAAGGTCCAATCTCTGACGTGAAAAATGCTGAATGTTGAGCCACGGCTGCAGTTCTCCAAAGTTTAATGAAGCCGTTTGGGCAGAGATCATTCAAATGAGTCCATTCATTTCAGATTAGAATCACACCTGGGTTCACTGCATCAAAGTGGAACGCTTTCATCATCGCCTCAGTGTCTCGATGCACATGTAACACCAAGAAAATGTAGGTATTATAGAAAAGGCAAGGAGAAGCCAGCATGAGGTAAACAACAACAACAAAATAAAATAAGAATAAAGTTCAAAAATGTAACATTAAAAAATACAGCTATAAATTGGTCTATGGGAAAGTAAGCGACACACTTACAATTGTTATGTAAGTACATGCTGCACAGCTTGTTTTGCAAGATTTCTCACTTATAAAGAAAGAAGAGGTCTTACATTGAAGGGTACGCTCTGACTGGAAGAGCAAATCCAAAACGCTCTTGAAAACACATTTTAAAATCATTCATATGCATTTAATTGCATGAACTAATATTGATACGTTTTGTAGATCTTTACATTTTGTCGTTGTTTACATCTGTTGTTTCTGAACCAGGTTGGCACACACTGTGGCCTGGATGTTGGGCCGCTTCTCTATGCAGATCTTCTCCAGATCTTTCAGGTTTCGGGGCTGTTGCTGGGTGAAGCACGGCTTCCGCTTCCTGCAAAGGTTTTCTGTTGGGCTCTGGTCTGGAGGCTGGCTCGGACCCTCCAGAACCTTGTGTGTTTTTCGGGTCACGGTCATGCTTGGGAGGCCCAACCACGAGCCGCCTTCTGTCCTTAGGATAGCTCCAGATGGGGCTGGTGTTCTGTAGAAAAGTAAAATACAGATGAATTGTTAAAAGTTGTCAAAAGTCACCACTGTTAATTGGCCGCCAGATGTTCAAACATCAAGCTGGTGTTGTCATGCTTCCCTAATGAGAACACTTGTTGGTTCACTATTTGCACCGCTGACCCTGATATGATTTATGCTCCCAAATTAATTTTCATGGTTTACAAGCCAGATCAGTAAAACATTTGTTTTGAAGCTGTCTTTTAAGGACTCTTTTCTCCAGTTAAAAAAACAGAAAGAAAAGAAATTTGCTCAAACAAACTGCTTTTCGAACTCCAGCCTTGCAGCTGTGTCATGGTGTTTTCTCCTTCTCAGTGCACGTTGTCCCTGTTGACAGCAGCAGCCCTCTTCTCTGTGACGTTTGTGATGAAATGAAATGGATGGCTGGATGGCAGGAATGAAAACGGACAGTCTGTTGTCTCTATCAGTGGCTGCTCTGGTCACACGTCTCCCACTGGAAGTGAAAATATCCAGTCTAATGAGAACACTAACGACCACAGACAGATGGAGACATCATCCCCTTACCCTGCGTTCCCCCTCTGACACACATGTTGTTTCTTAAATGTATTAGGTATTTGTACTTTTTTTTGTATTTGTACCTATATACGAACAAATAGGTTGCTTCCTCAGACCTGTACCGTGATATAGGGGCACCTAGCAGGCAGGCAGGCAGCTCATGTCACAGGCTGTAAAAATAGCAGCTGGCAATCCAATAGCTCTGATTGATGAAGCACGTCCATACTCAGACTGGAACATTGCACTTGCCTGGAAATGATTGCTGGCCTCTCGGCAGGACGGTAAGCACAGCTTTGCTGCAGGATTGACACTTTATGCGATGCTGCGTGGCCATCATCTCAGCTGCTGAAGCACTCAGTTACTAAAGGCAATAACTGCCAATGTGTCTTTTGTGATTCGGGAACTCTTTCTAACATTCTGAGGGAAGATATTAAATATTTTACTTGCTTATTTCGAAGCAAATAACCAACTAAACAACTCCCTTTATTGTCATTCTGAAAAGATATTAGTCATTATTCAATTTTCTGAAATTAGAGTGTGAAAGTGTTGGAGGCGCGAAGGAAACATTCAAAAGAAAACAGCCAATATTGTCTATTAACGGAGATTTGTTCAATCCAACAAAAATTTCATTTCAGTTCTTAAAGCGGAATCATACCGAGGACCATGGGGACATAATATTAAAAATATCAAAAAGACTTCTAACAGTCAGCCCAAACCTAAAATGTCAAATGCTGTTAAAAGAATCTCGTTATACTGATGCGTGATCACAATGGGTCGTTCCTTCCTGGTATTCCGGTTTTCTATTTATTTCTGTCTCTTCTGCAAACACTTGCTGACCACAAACGTTGCACAAAGCTCACTGACCAGGTTTGCGGATGCCGTCTCCCCCGGAAACCATCTTAGAAGGTTTGCTCCAGGACATAAAGCAAATCCCAAGATGGCATCTGAGGTATATGTGGAGATGCTAACCAAAACACCCCTTAGGCACCCAGGAGCCTCCATCCTTCTCAGGAATCAGAAAAAAAAATCTCTTAGTTGGTCTGAGCTTTACACATGCTTGATGGCGAGTCAGCAGTACCCAAGAATCCAAAGTCCGGGCTGTCCAGAGAGTAAAGAAGGTGAAACACTGGCCCTGTGGGCAGTGTCAGCTCAGCCCCTACCAGAGACTCAAATGCATCTCCACAAAATGTGTCAGGAGCAAATACAGCCATTGTGGTCAACGTTAGCAGGGATGATGTTGGCCTGCCAACAAAAAAGAAGGTACCGCTACTTATCTGCCAAGGTTTACGTCTGGAACAGACAAAGAGCAATACAAACGTGGTTTGGAGGCGACTGCATTAGTGCCCAGAAAACGTTTGTGAAACCCTCCACATTCTCTGTGCGTATGTGTGTGCAGGCGTGGAGGGTATATGAGATTGTTTTTAATGCAATGGAAAGCACTTTGAGCTACACTGTATGCATGAAAAGCGCTTGACAAATAAAGTTTGATTTGATTTCATTTGATTCTCCTTTCTCCCAACATAGGGGAAGTGTCTCTGAGTCCCCAGATGGCTCTCACTTGTGTCTTTACCTTTCTGCCCCTCCCTCATTGGCCAGATATTCAGAAAATGGACTCTTTCGCATTAGATCCTTGGTTGATTCAAGAATTTAGATCATTGGCTTTACTTTCAGGACTCTGGGTTCTGGGTTCTGGGGTCTGTCCTAGTTGTATGTTTTATTAAGCAGGCTCAACTTTTAGCATTTAAGGGGACAAGTTAGGGTGTAATAAAAACTGGTCGCCTGACTTAAAAACACTCCCCAACTGTAAATTGTGAACTCATCTACAACCGTTTTCTTATTTTTGATTTCATTCATTCATCAGAGCTTGTCAGGAGGTGAGGTCTGCGCCATCAGTCACAACACAAATGCAATGAAATAAAGAGGCGTTTTTCTGTGTTCCAGCTGGGAGAAGAACGTGCACCTCCAGGTCTTAAGCAGCTGAAAACATTAGCTGCTTTGGGTTGGTGATGTCTCGTATTATCTGGACTCTGGGACACACCATCCCCCACTGGGACTGACTGGTCAGGGCTGGGAAAGTGCTGAGCAGCACAATTGTCATGTATGAAAAATAGAGGCCCAGCGAAGTGGACAGAAATAGCAGCGAAGAAGGCTTGCTTCTGAGAGAGAGAGGGAGAGAGACAGAAAGAGAGAGAGAGAGAGAGAGAGAGTGACACGTGTTGTCTTTCAGGGCTGTTTCTGGCTAGCTGACGTGCCATCAATCTTCAGAGGCTGTTCTCACGCTGACCCTCCCACCCGCTGAACCCAGAACAGCCGGGACAGACAGGCGGTACGGGGGCTGGAGGTGTTGAACTGAAACCCTGGTACGAAGCGCTCTTAAGTGTGCGTCAGGAAGATTTACTACCTATTAGATGACAAAACTATTTCATCTCACTTACTGGGAAGCTTACCAGTACACCCACCAGTCAGGAGAAGACTTCATCATCAGTGATATCCAGATTTCATCCTTACATGCTAAAACTAACTTGTTTAGGTTTTTACATCATCTTAATCATCCTTTTCTCTGCCCAAACAACAATGAAGAGATTGTGCTAGAACTTGTTTATGAAATTTATTACTTTAATAGCATACAAATGCTGCTGTGAAAAACATTCTGGCAATGTTAATTGATTAGTCAGTAAAAACAGTAAAACGGCAACAACTAACCGAAAACGTGACTAACTAAAGTCAGTGAAAGGTGGTCTCAGTGAACCAGCCAGATCTATATCTATTTCATCAGCTTTACCGTTCTCAGTTTAATAATGAATACCTAGACACATTTTGGCCATGTCTCCTAAAATTCCTCTCAGTGTGTGTGAGCAGATGGGTGGCGAGGCAAAGAAAAACATCTTGATTGCTCTCTTGCAGAAGCTTTACCCCATGGTGAGCAGCAGAATGGAGCGGTGGCATCTTTCCATGCATCTTTCAGGAGAGTAAAATAACCCCGAGTGGAGACACCCCATCAATCAAAGAGGGCTGCCATACCAGGGTCCCAGCTGAGGGCAGGCAGGCGGTGAGGGCTGGGGCCGTGAGAGCACGGGCAAATGCTGCTAATGGCGTGTCTGCTGTAGCTGCTGCTCTGTCAGACTGGGAGTCATAGAGGGAGAGTCTCTAGGATGGACCAGCCAGTCTTTTAACAGGTGGCTGAGCTAGCTGAGGCAGAGAGCCTGCAGACAACCAAACAACACTGTCTGGACAAACCCGGGTGGTCTGGCACCTTTACAGAGCAATCCTTTTAAAAAGGTTTGCAGTTTCTAAATCCAAGTTGAGGATTTGTTAAAATAATTGCGTGAAGCCAGCAGGTGGCGATACAGGACATCTCAAGTCCCAGAAGGGCTAGTTCAGGGGCTACTATAGAAGAGTTGGTTCAGAGGCTCTCAGGGAACGGGTGGTTCAGGGGTTTCCATGGAACGCGTATATGCTGTTGCTGGCTGATATCAACGAATGCGTCAACCATTCACAAACCACTGACCAAACCAATCCCCACGCGTGGGAGGCCTGCAGTGATGCTGCTGTCCTTCCCATGTCACACGTGGCTCATTCAGGGGTAAAAACCTCTGCTTTGAGAATGGGGCCTGCTTCTGGTTTCCAGAAATCCCATCTCATGTCAGGTGGCTGAAAATGCAGCTGTGATGTTACCAGCCATCAAGCTGGGGGTATTTTTGGAAGGGTTTTGGGTGGACATGTCATTCTTTAATGATTAACTAGCAGAACTGCTCTTAAAGCCGTCCCTCGGTATTCACTGTGCAGCTTTTAAAATCAATTTGGCTGGCCCATTAGCAGTGCTGAATTGATTTTATAGGGGAGAAACTGATGTCAGATGAGTCTATAGCACTGTGAAGCGTCTGCTTTTAATTGGTCATATATTAAAACCATCACAAAATCAAAGGGGCTTTAATGATTCCTGTCGATTACAGCGTCTAGATCTAAAGTTAAAATGGCAGCTAAGATCAGTCTGCCTGTGGCCCACAGCTGGGGATGTGGTTTCTTCCCAGCTGCTTTTTTTCTACAAAAAGAAATAAAGGGGAAAAAAAGGCACCTGGACAATTTTTCTGTGGGAATCATCTTTCATAGATTTGGCAGTTGGCTTTGTGAGCCTAAATCTTTGACCACTGTTATTGTGCTCCATCGATACCAGTTTCTCCAGGCGCAGATGGAATACCTGTCTGTGGCACGCTGGCCAATTACGTGCTCTCCTTGTTTGATTGATCCTCATGCTCGGCTAAAGGCTCTTTTTACCCTCGGGCCTTCTTCCAACAGGTCCGGGACAAACGTCGCTCTCGAGATCTTCCTTGTGAGCATGAAGATTCTAAATCTGTGTGGAGCACTTCTATTTTAGAGCATTCCTATGTAGAGATGGGCAGGTTCTCCTCTTTCCTGTATAGCTTTGCTCAAGCGTCCAGGCAGATCAAGAGCATGTCTCATCAGGGTAGATGGACACAGTGGCTTTTTGATTCAGCTTTACTAGAATATTTGAATTTGCAGAAAAGCTGTAAAATTGAATTATTTGGTTGTAATAAGCAAATGAATGTTAAGTTACATTAACAATTAATCGGGCCCCTAGATGGTAGTCAAAGATTGGTTTTCAAAAAGTTTTTTTCTGGATAAAATGCTTAAAAGGTGTCACTTTTCTGATGCCTGTTTGTAAGTAAATGGGGTCTTCAGTGCCTGAAAACTGTGCTTCAGTTGCCTCAGCAACCATTTTTGCGCTGGCAAAACAGCACCTTCATATGTGATTGACAGTTGCAGTCGACATTGGAGACTCTCCACGCTAGAATGCAACATGCGAGTGTGGTTGCGTCGCACCATCACAGCACCTACTAGTGGCCTGAGAGGAAAGCAACAGCATTTTTTAATGTTTCTTGTGTTTGTGTAGAACACTCCTTTTTAAAATATTTTATCTGAATGCTCAAATTTGTGTGAAGTGGTAAAAAATGCCGTTTGAGCAGGCCATTCTCATGAAAACGGGCCTCAGGGTAATGAAAGCCGCTTCTGTGTCATCCTTGGTTCTCGACCAAATGCACAAAGAAAATGCCCGTTTTTGAATCAATCCAGCAACAGCAGTGGAGTAAAAACACTGAGAATTTAAATTTCAAAGTTACAACTAAGCCTGTAAGTCAATTTCAAAGTGTGAAGAATAAAAACCAACATCAATATAATTTCTATTTACTATCACCCAGAAGCTCTGTAGCTTCCTATGCTAAAGCTCATCCTAGCTAAAGATAGGTTGTTTTCCTAAAGCTTCTGGACCCCTCTTACCCCAGGACCCCCCAGGGGGGAGGTTCCTGGGGGGGTCCTGGGGTAAGAGGCTCCCCTGCCTCTCACACAATGTCCCCAAGCCCTGTGGGAAGCACTGAGCTGCCAATAGATGACAGCCAGTGGGGCGTTTGCTTATGTGGCGCAGTGGGTCACCACTGTCGCCTTACCTCACGTGCATCTTGTATTTCAGCATGTGAAACCACACGCGTGGAGAATGTTAGTTCGTTGTGGTTTGTTCATGGTGCCGACTGTCTGCTGTGGCGCCACATTAGTGGAAGGTCCGCAGGACCAGAACTAACTGCTGCAGGATCCAGCAGGCCACCTGGGACTGTTCACCCAGACAGATGTAGATGTGCGGAGATGTTTCCGGTTTAGCCCCTAAAGAAGCTCCTGGTGGAAAAGACTGATCCTCCAGCCAGTCAGCCAGCTGTTTAAATGCTGTGTAAAAGGCAATGTACAGTGTGTGTGTGTGTTTCAGGTGGTAAATATCTGAGCAGTCAGACCCTGCTTTGCAAGGAACCTGTAGAGTCTCTTCACGCCTGTTGTCAGGCTGCCACCATGCTGACTGACTGCTGAATGAGGTTCTAAAAAAGGGACAACATGGACAACAAAAAAAAGACATATTTAACAGAAGAAGAGTGGGTTCTGGACCTGGACCTGGACCTGGACCTGGACCTGGACCTGCCTTGGTTCAGGCATCTTTCTGAGCTCCGCTGCTGCCTCCACACAGACTCTCCTGAATCGCAAAAAAAAAATCCACCAGATCTGCCACCAACTGCAACCAGAGTGAGTTTGTAAACTTTCATCGGGACTAAAAGCTGCTTTCTGACCCAGTCAAAAACTTCCAGGCTCTGTTGTGGGAGAACTACTGTACACTAGCCATAAGCCTGAGGAGGCAGAAAAGCCTACAAACACACATCTTCCTTTTCCCTCAGAATGAAGCAACAGGTACAGCGGCGAGTGGCCGCCACGCCTGTCCTGGTCAGGCAGAAGTGTTCAAAGTGTTCAGCGACTCCCAATGGAACGTAAAGCAACTGTGACGTTTCTAGACAGCAGCCATGTTTAGCTGGAGGAGTGTCTCCTCTAACTCTACCTTTAGAGACTTCCCTCAGCAGTGAAATGACATCTGTGGCTCTGACAGCCAGACTAACCCAGAGTGGACAAAAGCCCAGAGGACACAGCCAGTAAACTAGATTCCACCCATCGCTCGTCTGTTCAAATTAAAGTATCAATAGCCTGTGAAAAGTGGTGGAGGCCAGTCATGCATCCTGAGTTTAGGGCTCATTCAGTTAAAAAAACAGAAACAAATCGAAAAGGAATAATAATTAAAACTGATTACAAAAAACAATGTTGTGTGCTGACAGCATGCTGGTGATGGAGGACCGTAGATGTCCAACAGCAGAGGTTAATGGCCCAGGAAGGCCAGCAGTGATGTTGGAGTTGCTCAGGGCACGCCCCCCTCTGTGCAAACCAGAGGGGGGCGTGTCTGTTGTTTTTTAGGTCGTATTCCTTCACACTAATGACCTGTTACTGTTCAGCACTCATCTTTAATGCAAAACATATGACATTACCTCATGTGACCCGGGACTCTCATTAGCGAGGGGATGGCTGTTTCATAACAAACTGGTTCAAAAGACGAAACACTGGGATCCAAACAGCCTTCCTCAGGTTTGTCAGTTCCTGGGAGCTTTGCTGTGAGGCACACAGAGAGAATAAAAACTGCCCAGTCTGCTTAATCACATCACGAGTGATGTATTTCAGCTCTCGGATCATAAGACACCCTCATCTGGCCCACCCTGCTGAGTGGGCCCGGATTCCTGTCTGGAACCTCCAGCAACACGACATGATTGAAACTGTTAATCTGTCACATCCTTGCAATGATGATGATCTATTCACACCACACAACCACTTTCTTCTGCTGAAACAAATGTCTTTGGTTGGGCAGAAGTCTGGACTGACTCTCATCCTGCTCCGGAAATTTTATGGGCGGACACCTGCCTTTACAGTACAAAGCTACTGGCTGAGCTGGAGACGGATGATGTGTGTGTGTGCGTGTGTGTGTGTGTGCAGTTTAGGGCTAAGGTATGGTGGCTGTCGGAGAGTAGCTGGGCAGGGCTAAAGTCAAGACCTGCAAGACATAATCAAGGCATTTCCAGCCTGGACGCTCATCAGCCAAAACCGAGAGATTTAGTTCCACTTCAGTTCTCCTACAGTATTTTATGGAGAGTAAAAGACGGTAAAGTGTTTTCTATTGTTGGTGCTTAAAAAATGAAATCCAT
Source organism: Tetraodon nigroviridis (assembly GCA_000180735.1). NCBI lineage: Eukaryota > Metazoa > Chordata > Actinopteri > Tetraodontiformes > Tetraodontidae > Tetraodon > Tetraodon nigroviridis. Next base: position 112,795 of record CAAE01014527.1, on the reverse strand, counting down.
TTTAAAGAAAGAATACATTATCGACGTGAGCAGCAGCCAAACTGGTTCCATCTTCCAACAGTGCTGAACTCACAAGCACGTTAACATCAGCCACTGACGTAAACACAGCGCTAACGCAGGCGACCGGGGATCAAATGGTAAAGATGCAAAATTAGCGCATGTTTGTCTGTTTCAAAAGTAAACACATCAGGATTATTATTTGGCCACAAAACACCTGAACTTTGGTGCTGCTTCCATGTCAGCGGCGCCTGTGTGTGAGGCCCACACAAACATAAACACACCACACACACACACACACACACACACACACGCGCGCGCGCGCACGTGCGTCTGTGAACCGTAACTGCTGGCCGGCGGGTGGATCCGAGCTCATGGAGAACATATGGGCTCAATTAAATGGAGTTTGAGTCTGGACCGACTCCACAATAGAGACAGGCAGAAGAGGTGGTCTCGGGCCATTTGGCAAGGCAACCGTGGGCAGCCGGCCTGTTAGCGACACCGAGGTATCAGGTGTTAGCCAGCTAATGATCCAGGGCGAACTGATTGGCTGGCTGAGGCCCCACGTGTCCAAGCTCTGAGGACACAGCAGCAGGTGAGCACACACGACAAACGCTCCATTCAGAGACACCCAGCAAGTTTAATAAACGCTGTTTTCCTTCTGAGAAAAGTGCACATTCCTGCTCCATGCATTCTCAGAAACCACGTATCAAAAATTACACTGAAAATCAAAACTTATTTTTGGTTCACTGTCAAAAAGATTAACAAGCATTCTCAGTATCAGAAGTGTAGCAGTGTAATAGTAAAAAAATAACAGTCCTGGTTGCATGTTTGCCCAATGAAATCATGGTTGACAAAAAGCTAACTAACAATAGCACAACAATCTTGATATTTGGCAAAAAAGCAATTTTTTTATGCTTTTGGTAGAATAGTCAACGAGGTGATTGAGGTCATTCAGTTTTAATATGCAAAGAACTACAGGAAGTTCAATATTGATATTGTTTTCTGTTGTCAGCAGAAATTCCATTTATAGTGAAACATGAGAATATAGTATGTGAAGAGAGTAATAACATGTGTTATAACCGTAATATGACTTTGAGTTTATGAGTCATCCACAGACCAAAGTGAGACAGCAGCACATGAAGGAGTTCTGAACCATAGTTTACTGACCCCAGCGGAGCGATCCATCATGGAAGGAAAGAATGAAGAAAGAAAAGAAGGGAGGAAGGAAGGGAGAGCGAAAGGATAGAGAAGGGAAGAAAGAAGGCAGAGAGGAAAGAAATAAGAAAGAATAAAAGAATGGAGGGGAGGAAAGAAGGAAGAAAGGAAAGAAGGAAGTTATAAAAGGAAAAAGGAGGAAAGAAGGCAGGGAGGAAAGGAGGATGGGGAAGGGAACGAAAGCAGAAACAAGGAAAAAAGAAAGAAGAAAGGGTGGAAGGCAGGAAAAACGGAGAAAGGAAGGAAGACAGGAAGGAAAGAAGAAAGGAAAGAAAAATGAAAAGGAAAAAAGAAGGAAAAGAAAGAACAGAAACACATGAAAAGAAACAAGGAAAAGGCAAAAAGGAGGGAAGAAAGGAAGGATGAAAGAAAAAAGAAGAAAGAAAACAGGAAAGATGTAAAGGAATGAAGGAAAAAAATAGAAAGGAAGGAAGAAAAAGGGGGAAAATGAAGGTAAAAACACAGAAAGGAAGTAATTAAGAAAAGAAGGAAGGAAAAACAACAAAAGTGAAAGAAAGGAAGAGTCGGTTAAAGAGAGCAGGTGACAGGTGGGCGGGATCAACCTATCTCCACGTGTAAATGTTGGTGAATCGGTGCTTTGGAACTGCGGAAAAGTGACTTCATGATCGACACGTCTAATGTAGACGAGCGTGTTTAGTGTTCGGAAAAACGCAAGGATGACGTAGTGTTTGTAGTCGGGAATATCTGCTTCAGGTTGTTTCCTAAAGGTAAGGCTGTTGATTTGAATGTCTATGCAGTTAAAAACCCCTGTGTATTTGTGTGTGTGTGTGTGTGTGTGTGTGTGTGTGTGTGTGTGTGTGTGTGTGTGTGTGTGTGTGCGTGTGTGTGCGTGCGCGTGTGTGTGTGTGAATGTGTAACTGGAGGTCTCGGGCATGAACCAGCCTTTGAACTGCTCCCCGTTTGTTGCGAGCTGCGGCGCCTCTTTGCACCCTGCTCCGGATGAAAAGCATCGTTGTGTAAAGAGATTGAAATGAAAATCCTTGTGGAAGCAGCAGGATGGGGGGGTGAGGTGGGGGGGGCGGGACTTTCCTGGGAGATGATCTGATTGGAAGAGCAGAAGCTCCCCCGTGACCACCTGCTGTCAGCACCTTTGTCCCAGGATCACACACCGTTCTGGGTGACTGCTCTCAGAGCATGGCTGCAGGAATGCTCTCAGCTTCCCGCTGACTTTTAGATCTCTTTATTTTCTCTTTCGTTTCGCTTAAAGTTGGCTGCGAAGGATGGAGGGGCTGAGAGGCTGAAGGTTAGACTCCTCAAGGGAGCTGCGTGGCAAGCAGGAGCAGAAGCAGCCACGCGTCTGTGAGGCGCTCATCGTTCCTCCAGCTGCTTTTAGACTGGAAACACAAGTTTTCCTCAAGCATGTTTCAACGCAAACCTTTCCCACCTTCTCCTGAGGCTGTTGAGTCGGTGTAGCGAACTGACCAACTGGCTGCTTGGTGGAAGAGTTTGTCCTGCCTCTGCTCTCCATGAACTTCCAGGTCTCCTGGAAGCGGCTCGCAGCCACGACTCTGCGCCGGGATCATCTTACCCGCACGGCTCAGCTTTGTTATCGGAGCTGCGCGACTGAAGGACGCAGTGCCCCCCTTTTATCCACCTTAATGCATGCAAGATGTCCAATCAAGGCAAGGTCTGCTAATTACAGCCCCTGTAGCAGACACAGGAGATCCCTCTGATCAGGCGGCTCTCCCCCAGGCACCAGATCTTTTGAGGAAAAACCTCAAACTCCAAACCTTTGGAGGGAAAACCTCAAACCGGGCCTCTGCAGAAGCTTGAAGGCCTCGAAGGCCCCTGTTTACCCCATGAACAGGACAAAGTGGGACTCTGTTGGGTTTCGGAGCCGTGATTACTCCTCATCCATGCTCTGATCCTCAGTGATGCACTGGTATTGTGCTGCATGTGTAGCTGAGGTGCTAGAGGCTGCAGCAGCTCACCTCGTCAGGAAGATCATTGTCCCTATTGTAATGTTGTAGACTACATTGTCCCCGCTGACCCCCACCTCTTTCTTGCAGGTGGGCCACAGGATTTCTAGCTAGGCCACTGGTCTTCATGTAGCGATTTATAGGACAGGATGACGCTCACTGCAGTGGAGACATGTTTGGATCCTGCCTAGGATGTGTGGCTGCTTTCTGAACTAAAAATGATCCTGTGTGTGTGTGTGTGTGTGTGTGTGTGTGTGTGTGTGTGTGTGTGTGTGTGTGTGTGTGTGTGTGTGTGTGTGTGTGTGTGCCTACAGAGCTTCAGATCTGCAATCAGCAGACAGACCAGTGTTTTCCCACAGCAGCAACTGTAGTTTCTTCTTTTCAGAGCCGATTTGAATATTAGCAAGGGCCAGTTGCATCTTCACAATATAGAAAAGAGGAAATGTAAAAGATCTGGACACAGCACAACCACATATATGCAAAAAGTGGGACAGTCTGGGCTTTAGATCTCAGTACTGTCCAAGGTCAGATCTCTGTGTGCAACTGGACTTGTTAATGTTTCCTCAAAGGCATTTTGCCTCTGCTCCAGGGGGCTTTTTCAGCTCCAAACTCATTGAGGGTAGAGTTTGAAAGTACAGGCATTGTAGACAATTAGCATGCTAATGATCTGGGTGGTCACCTGAGATCATTAACAGTGTCATTTTTTTTCCATTTTTAAGGTAGCTTTTCTGGGAGCGGCTCAAGCACTGGTTCTGGTTCAGATACTGGTACTGGTTCTGGGACAGGTTCAGATACCGGTAGTGTGACCTAAATTCCCGATCACTGGGATTTAGGAGCGGTGGACTCAGCTGCCTGCTGCGCTCCTGGCTGGGAGATCTACCTGGATGGCCAATTTGCTCACACCATCTAACCAAATGGGTCCCTCATACGCCGCCATCATGTCCTTAATGTAACCCGCCAGTCCATGCAGAAGCGTGTCAGCAGGCCAGACACTCCGGCTGGCTGCAGTCCGAAACTCCACAGCTCAATCCGCTACTGTAAATGCAAACATTCAAATTAATTAGAAATGATTAGTGAACCAAACTCAGAAACCATCAACCTGTTATGAATATGATTCTTTATTAGGGTTAGTAGTAATGTTGGGGTTGGAGAACACACTTCAATCAAGCAATCAATCAATCAATCAATCAATCAATCAATCAATCAATCAATCAATTCAATCAATTCAACCAATGTACCCTATTTCAATTAAATGAGATAAGAATAATTTTGTCTCCCAAGGTGTTTTGGGTGCTTTTTTTCAGACACGTCAATCTACCCGATTGACGTTTCAGCTACAAAGGGCTCCTGGGTAATGCTAACCAACATATCTCCGCATATACTTTCTATGGCTCTGTTGTGTGCTGCGAAATACTGCTATGTATTCGGTTGTGGTAGCCCACAAATTCACTAATTCAGCAACCCCCAACCTTTTTTGTACCACCAACTGGTTTAATGTCAAATGGCATTTTCAGGGATTGGTCTTTTAGGTGTGACGGAATAATACAACAAGAGAACATGTTATGACCGGCATGAAAACTGCAGTATTTTTTATATGTAATAATAAACGTGAGTCAGATTTATGTTACAAAGAAAATCCAATAATTTTTCCCACCCAAAAATTTCAAAATAAAATCAAGTACTTAATGGTCAAACAATCTCCTCTTTTCAGGTCCAGCAGACCAGCTTTGTCCACCGCAGTAGATCTGTAAGTACTGCACATTCATTGCAGAAAAGAGGGGTAAATTGCTGAAGCATTAGCATTTAAAACATGAACGCCACGCTGGGACATCTCCACTCTTATGCCTGTGTAAAGACTGTCTCTGCACCTTTAAACCTTTTAATGCACTGCAAGTACACCTATGAACATGGCATACTCAAAAAGACTCAGGGAAAATCAGGGAAACAGCATTTCACTCTCACTTATGCACATTTGTGGAGCTTTTCACAGAAGCAGACTTTCCTTTTACACATTTGCGAGGACATCCAAAGTTGAGGCAAATGTTACTGGTTCCTGCCAGGACTCTGTCACAGCTGGGGTGCTGAATGTGAGAGGAGGTGTTCAGCAGCCACGTCTAAGCGCAGTGCACTGCC
>CAAE01014527.1:98151-106342 GCA_000180735.1 Tetraodon nigroviridis | reverse complement strand
AATTCTATCATACTCAAGGCAGAGAGACTTTCTCCAGACAGTCCCCCCTCTTCTTTTCTTTTTAAAGAATTTGTGAAGTGCAAAAAAACCCCCCAAAACACAGGGGCAGCAGTCCAGCCCAGAACTCCCTCTTCCCAGCTACTTTGAAGGATGTCCGTTGAACAGGGGCCATCCCAACTAGGTGCCCGAGCCACCTCATCTGGCACGTTTTGATGTGGAGAAGCAGCAGCTCTACTCCAAACTCCTCCCAGATGACAGAGCTTTGCACCCTATTTCTAAGGGAGAGCCCAGCCACCCTACGGAGGAAACTTATTTCAGCCGCTTGTACCCATGATCTTGTTCTGTCATTCACTACCTAATGCTTTTGACCAACTCACCACCAGGTGGTGAATGGTTGATAGCTCCGCCCCTTCTTCACCAAGGACATATGACCATAAATCATCATCCATCTCCAGGTCTCACTGTCGCTGCCAACGTGAGGGTTGAAGTCACCCAGGAGGACGAGGGAGCCCCCAGAGGGAGCGCTCTCTAGTACTCCCTTTAGAGACTTCAAAAAGGCTGGATAAGCTGAACTGCTGGGGCCACTGGCTCAAACAGCAGTCAGGATCCGTCTCCCCAGCCGAAGGCGGAGGGAGGCTACCCTCTCGCTCACAGGGTAAACTCCAACACACAGGCACTGAGCTGGGGCAACTCTTGAGGTGAGGCTGACTATATCTAATTGGAACTTCTCAACCTCGTGCACTGTTTAGGCACCTTTCCCATCTGAGAGGGGATATTCCAAATCCTCAGAGCTAGCTTCTGCAGCTGGGAATCGGATCGCCAAGGTCCCTGCCATCGTACGTAAGTGTCTTTGTTTTCCAGGTGTGTGAGGGCCAGGCGGATGGTTGTGGAAATAGTGTCGTCTATGGAGCGATTCAGACACTATGCAAACTGTAGCGGGTCCAGTGAGGGTGGTAGCTGGGTTTTGATGTGCCTCATGACGAGCCTCCCAAAGCAATTCATCACAATGGGTGTGAGTGGGTGAAGGAGTCGGTGAAGACGTGCGCTAGTTGTTCTGCACATTCTCTGAAAGCTTTGCCAGGGGTGTTGTCTGGTCCAGCAGACTTCTGTGGGTTGACTAGGGGGGAGGCGTCACTTCCACAGACAGGTGATGTCTTGTAATTGGTGATTCTCTGAATGCCCTGCCACATGTTCTGAGTGTCTCCGCTGTCCTGGAAGTCACCGTGGATAATCTGGGCATATGCTCGCTTCGCCTTCCTGATGGCGCGGGACAGTTCGGCTCTGGCTGTTCTTAGGGCTGTCCTGTCACCTGCTCTGAAGGCGGCATCCCTGGACTTGAGCAGTGCACACACTTCCGCTGTCATCGCTCAGTTGGAGCGTGTGGTGATGATCTTGGAGACAGTCACGTCGTTGTTGCACTTGCCAATGTAGCTGGTCACTGACGATGTGTACTACTCCAAGTTAATCGGGTCGTCGCTGGTTGCAGCCTCCCTGAACATGGCTCACTCAGTGCACTCAAAACAGTCCTGAAGAGCTTAGATGGCTACTGCAGGTCAGGTGTTTACCTGCTTTAGAACCGGTTTAGAGCGCCTAACGATCGGTCTGTGTGCAGGAATTAGAATAACAGTAATGTGGTCTGAGTATCCGAGATGGGTGGAGGATGTTCTCCCAGTGTTCTCCTGAAGTCAACGATCATCTCCTTGGTCTTGTCGACGTTCAGGGACAGGTTTTTGGCTTCACACCAAGCAGTTAGCTGTTGGACCTCCTCTCTGTATGCTGACTCGTCGTTCTTGCTGATGAGACCCACCACGGTCGTGTCATCGGCCAACTTGATGATGTGGTTGGAGCTGTGCGCTGCTGCACAGTCGTGAGTCAGCAGTGTGAACAGCAGGGGGCTGAGGACGCAGCCCTGGGGGGCCCCGGTGCTCAGCGTGGTGGTGCTGGAGGTGCTGTTCCCGATTCGGACTGACTGAGGTCTCCTGGTCAGAAAGTCCAGAATCCAGTTGCAGAGGGAGGTGTTTAGTCCAAGCAGGCTTAGCTTCCCGATGAGGTGCTGGGGGATGATTGTGTTGAATGCTGAGCTGAAGTCAATGAACAGCATTCGAACGTAAGTGTCCTTGTTCTCCAGGTGTGTGAGGGCCAGGTGGACGGCTGTGGAGATGGCGTCGTCCGTGGAGCGGTTCGGACGATACGCAAACTGTAGTGGGTCTAGTGAGGGTGGAAGTTGGTTTTTGATCTGCCTCAGGACGAGCCTCTCAAAGCACTTCATCACGATGGGTGTGAGTGCGATGGGGCGGTAGTCGTTGAGGCAGGAGACTGAGGACTTCTTCGGCACGGGGACGATGGTGGTCGCTTTGAGGCAGGTTGGAACGACGGCGCTGCTGAGAGAGATGTTGAAAATGTCGGTGAAAACATTCGTTAGTTGTTCTGCACATTCTCTGAGCACCTTGCCAGGGGATGTTGTCTGGTCCAGCAGACTTCCGTGGGTTGACTCCGAGTAGGGTTCACCTCACCTCAGCAGTGGTCAAACAGATCACCTGGTCGTCGGGAGGAGGGATGGTCTTCCTCGCTGTGACGTTGTTCTGTGCCTCGAAGCGAGCATAGAATTTATTCAGTGCATCTGAGGAGGGAGGCATCACTTCTACAGGCCGGTGATGTTGTCCTGTAGTTGGTGATGGTCTGAATGCCCTGCCACACGCGCCGAGTGTCGCCGCTGTCCTGGAAGTGACCATGGATTTTCTGGGCATGTGCGCGCTTCGCCTTCCTGATGGCACGGGACAGTTTGGCCCTGGCTGTTCTTAGAGCTGTGCTGTCACCTGTTCTGAAGGCGGCGTCCCTGGACTTGAGTTACCCATGGTTTCTGATTGGGGCACGTGGTGATGGTCTTGGAGACGGTCACGTCGTCGATGCACTTGCTGATGTAGCTGGTCACAGACGATGTGTACTCCTCCAAGTTAACCGAGTCGCCGTGAGACGATAACATCAAAGGTTTTATGCAGAAAGTTCTACTTTAGAATTCATTCAGAGAAGATGTGGGATATATCTGCTTAAAACAGCAAACATTAGGGGGGTTAGAGAGACACCGATGATCTTCTCAGCTGTCCTCACTATCCTCTGGAGGGTCTTGCGGTCCGCCACGGTGCAGTTCCCAAACCAGACGGTGATGCAGCTGCTCAGGATGCTCTCGATAGTCCCCCTGTAGAAGGTGGTGAGGATGGGGGGAGGGAGGTGGGCTTTCCTCAGCCTCCGTAGAAGTAGAGGCGCTGCTGGGCTTTCCTGCTGATTTTAGTGGTGTTGAGAGACCAGGTGAGGTTCTCCTCCAGATGGACACCAAGGAATTTGGTGTCCTTGACGATCTCCACGGAGGAGCCGTTGATGGTCAGTGGAGGATGTTCTCCCGGTGCTCTCCTGAAGTCAACCACCATCTCCTTGGTCTTGTCGACGTTCAGGGACAGGTTGTTGGCTTCACACCAAGCAGTCAGCTGTTGGACCTCCTCTCTGTATGCTGACTCGTCGTTCTTGCTGATGAGACCCACCACGGTCGTGTCATCGGCCAACTTGATGATGTGGTTGGAGCTGTGCGTTGCTGCACAGTCGTGAGTCAGCAGTGTGAACAGCAGGGGGCTGAGGACGCAGCCCTGGGGGGCCCCGGTGCTCAGCGTGGTGGTGCTGGAGGTGCTGTTCCCGATTCGGACTGACTGAGGTCTCCCGGTCAGAAAGTCCAGAATCCAGTTGCAGAGGGAGGAGTTTAGTCCAAGCAGGCTTAGCTTCCCGATGAGGTGCTGGGGGATGATTGTGTTGAATGCTGAGCTGAAGTCAATGAACAGCATTCGAACATAAGTGTCCTTGTTCTCCAGGTGTGTGAGGGCCAGGTGGACGGCTGTGGAGATGGCGTCGTCCGTGGAGCGGTTCGGACGATACGCAAACTGTAGTGGGTCTAGTGAGGGTGGAAGCTGGTTTTTGATCTGCCTCAAGACGAGCCTCTCAAAGCACTTCATCACGATGGGTGTGAGTGCGATGGGGCGGTAGTCGTTGAGGCAGGAGACTGAGGACTTCTTAGGCACGGGGACGATGGTGGTCGTTTTGAGGCAGGTTGGAACGACGGCGCTGCTCAGAGAGATGTTGAAGATGTCAGTGAAAACATCCGTTAGTTGTTCTGCACATTCTCTGAGCACTTTGCCAGGGATGTTGTCTGGTCCAGCAGACTTCCGTGGGTTGACTCCGCGTAGGGTTCGCCTCACGTCAGCAGTGGTCAAACAGATCACCTGGTCGTCGGGAGGGGGGATGGTCTTCCTCGCCGTGATGTTGTTCTGTGCCTCGAAGCGAGCATAGAATTTGTTCAGTGCATCTGGGAGGGAGGCGTCACTTCTACAGGCCGGTGGTGATGTCCTGTAGTTGGGTGATCGTCTGAATGCCCCTGCCACATGCGCCGAGTGTCGCCGCTGTCCTGGAAGTGGCCATGGATTTTCTGGGCGTGTGCGCGCTTCGCCTTCCTGATGGCGCGGGATAGTTTGGCCCTGGCTGTTCTTAGAGCTGTGCTGTCACCTGTTCTGAAGGCGGCGTCCCTGGACTTCAGCAGCGCGCGCACTTCCGCAGTCACCCATGGTTTCTGATTGGGGCGTGTGGTGATGGTCTTGGAGACGGTCACATCGTCGATACACTTACCGATGTAGCTGGTCACAGACGATGTGTACTCCTCCAGGTTGACCGAGTCGCCGTTGGTTGCAGCCTCCCTGAACATGGCCCAGTCGGTGCACTCAAAGCAGTCCTGGAGAGCTGACATGGCTCCTGCAGGCCAGGTGTTTACCTGCTTTAGAACCGGTTTGGTGCGCCTGACAATGGCTCTGTATGCAGGAATTAGCATAACAGTGATGTGGTCTGAGTATCCGAGGTGGGGGCGGGGCTCCGCCCGGTACGCGCCGGCAATGTTGGTGTAAACAACGTCCAGCGTGTTCTTCCCCCTCGTTGCAAAGTCCACATGCTGATGGAATTTAGGGAGGACTGACTTGAGATTTGCGTGGTTGAAATCTCCGGCGATGATAAACAGTCCGTCAGGGTGCGCGTTCTGTAGATCGCTAACAGCCCCGTAAAGTACAGATAAAGCCTCCTCTAGCGTTGGCGCTGGGAGGGATGTAAACTCCAAGAATAAAGAGTGTTGTAAACTCCCCGTGGTAAATAAAAAGGTCTGCATCTGACTGTCACAAATTCCACGAGCGGAGAGCAGTATTTTGAGACTAACACAGAGTCCGTGCACCATTTCGTGTTAACGTAAACACAAACGCCACCGCCACGGGTCTTACCGCTCAGAGCTTCGTTTCTGTCGGCGCGAAACGAAGCTAGCCCGTCTAGCTGGATGGCGGCGTCCGGCACTCTGTCGCTGAGCCATGTTTCTGTGAAAACAAAGACACAGCAGTCTCTGAACTCCCGCCGTGTACCCCGTTCGAGTCGGATGTAGTCCAGTTTGTTGTCCAGGGAGCAGACGTTTGAGAGTATGATGGACGGGAGAGCCGGCCGGCTAGGGTTTGTTTTTAGCCTAGCACGGATACCCGCCCGCTTGCCTCGTTTCCGCCTCCTCGCGCACCGCTTTCGCCGTCCCCTATCCGGGTCACCGGCGTCAGGTGGTGCCGGTGGTTTGAGGCCTGGTCTACGTAGCAAGCCGAGGTCGCGGAGTTTCTGGAGGTCTTCATTATTTAGTTTGTTGTCTTCGTTTTTTCTAAGTCCAAGAAGTGTCTGGCGGTCGTACACATGAACACCTTTTGGATTGGCGTCCATGTACCGTTTGTGCTCGGCTAGGATACACAAATAGCACCATGTTTGTCCGGAGTGGCCGCTGCGTGCTACCGCCGCGCCGCCATCTTGGATCAGATTTCTATCTATCTATCTATCTATCTATCTATCTATCTATCTGTCTGTCTGTCTGTCTGTCTGTCTGTCTGTCTGTCCGTCCGTCCGTCCGTCCGTCCGTCCGTCCGTCCGTCCGTCCGTCCGTCCGTCCGTCCGTCTGTCCATCTATCTATCTATCTATCTATCTATCTATCTATCCATCTATCCATCTATCTATCTATCTATCTATCTATCTATCTATCCATCTATCTGTCTATCTAATGCAGCCAGGGATTGGACCGCCAATGTCCCTTCTTTCGGCTGCCACCCAGCTCACACTGCACCCGACCCCTTTGGACCCTCCTGCAGGTGAGGGGCCCACTGGTACCATGTAGCCTCTTTAAGCTGTGCCTAACCGAACCCCAAGGGGCAAAGGCCTCGCCATCGTGCCCGGCCCCCAGGCCTGGCTCCAGGAGGGGGACCAAGTGACCTGCGTCCAATTGAGGGAACCTCAGGCCAAATATTTTTTTTCCTTAATAGGGTTTTTATCCCATCCATCCTTCCACCCATATATCCATCCATCCCTCCATCTATTCATCCATCCATCAACTCATACATCCACACATCCATTTATCCACTCATCCATCCACTCATCCATCCACTCATCCATTCATCAATCTCTCTATCTTTCCATCATCCTGGGACAGAAGGATAAGCTGTGACACCCATCCAGACCTGTGGACCAGATCAGCTGAGTCATCAAAGAGGAACCTTTGTGAGAATGTAGATCTGAAGGTCGTGACCTGAGAAGTCCTCAGGTCACCTCAGGTTGAAGAAGTTGGACCTTCTTCAACGTTGAGCCTGTGTTGTTGACCCTTTAAGAGCCTCCACAAACCGCAGCCTGACGTGGGTGCAGGTTGCACTTTGCTGCCTGTGTGTTAGTGGGAGATCGTGGTGTGACCTCAGGAAGATTAGGTCACCTTTCAGGGGCTGATCCAGAGCAAATGGCTGGAGGGTGATAGCAGCCCTCAGCCCCAAAAATAAATACAAGGACAAAAGTGGACAAAGATGCTGAATGTAAAGTAGACACACCTGCTCTGGTGCATGTCCATGGAAATAACAGTCTCCAAGGGTCCATTGGACATTCTGGACATGATGAGGAGCTTCACCAGCGACAGCCAGGGGAGGAAGGCCACATTTAAAGTTGTGCGACGATGTAAGCCATTTCCTGTTCTAATGGTGCGCAGTGACGTCTGCATCACCATCAGATGGACAGCAGCTGTGACAAATAGTTTAGTGTTGCCAAGGTGATCAGCACCAGGGATAGTTTTACGGACATGTTTGTTCTACTTCCGTTAGCTTTGTCTCTGTGGGTGAGTAAAGATGTTTGCGTTCCTAATGAATGTGTGAGTGTTTAACCATTATTATGAAGACAACAGTGGTTCCTCAGTTGTGTTTCATCAATAATTTGCTTGGGTTTAAATTCAGTGAACCCACAGCTTTTCTTTTGCTTGGTGGAACAACAGAAAAGAAAATCAACATTTCTGAGCTTAAAAAAAGAAAAAGATTCTTGAAAAAAATCCTTAGTTGAATAAAAATGCTCACTTCGACTCATTATACTAGTGAAGTAGTATGATACTTGTGAGTGTGAACACACACACACACACACACACACACACACACACACACACACACACACACACACACGCACACACAGAACTTGTTTTTGGTGTATTTGTGAGCCAGGACCTCTGGGGAAAAGCAGAATAAAGCCCTAAACGCCCCCTCAAAAGGACAGCTGACAGTTGTTCAATGAGAGGATGGCGAGGGCTGCTGAAGACTTTCCTGGGGAGGGATTTTCACCGCAGGCAGGCAACATAAATCTGGACAAACACTCCGCTCAGCCTGTTCAGATGACACAAATCGTCGCCTCGTTAGGATCAATAAAGCAGAGCACAATACCGCAAAAGCACAAGTGCAAACTGTGAGGCTTGAATAGGCCCAAGCATGCGTGGGAACATGCAGCTCAGGTTAGAGGAGCGCGCCAGTCCCACCAGCTCTGCCACCAAACAGAAAAAAGGAGAGCAATTGACCCGTGAACTCAACTGAAAGAGAAATCACTCGTTCCCGTAATGACTGCTTTCCACGGATGTGCGACTGGCGCTGCTGAGAGCAAGGACTGAGCCACGAGAGGTTTGCCCGACTCCGACTGGCCTCCAGCTGGTGCGCAGAATGACGAACAGCCCCCCTCCTCCCCTCCCCCGTCAGATCTGAATGTGGGACAAATGAGACGACTCATTAGGCAGCTGAGGTGTTTCTTCTGAACCGGGTCTGGGTTGGTGCAGCTCTTGTTTATTTACAGAGAACA
>CAAE01014527.1:38151-93151 GCA_000180735.1 Tetraodon nigroviridis | reverse complement strand
GCAAGGGGGCGATGACTCAAGGGCGCCGTGTCCTGACTGCTGAGCATCATGGGCCTGTGGCTTTTTATCCAGATTAGATAGATTTAACCTTAATTCACAGAGAGGTGCAGCCATGTTTCCTACTGTTCAATTCCCCGCTCCCGCTGTCTTTCTCCTCTGGTGAACATTCATTGCTTAAACTGTCCAATATTGTTGGGATTTTGGGTTCAGCCAAAGTGTGTGAGAGTGCCTGGAGCCCAGAACCAAGAAGCAAAAATGTAGTCTCGCTTCCGTGAATTTTTCAAAGCAAGCGTCCTTTAAAGCAGGATTATTACATTTATTATTATTTTTTTATTTATGAATAAATTATTGAAAGAAACAGGCTCAGCTAACTTGCATTTTAATTAGTCTTTGACTGCAGGGGGAGAAAAGCATCTTTTAATCTGCTGCCAAGTGCTGGAGCACCTACAGCAGCAAAGCATCTGCAGCCTGGGCGCAGATCAGCTGCAGTGCAGCGTCAGCGGGACATTTTCAGGCCCGTAAACAGAGGCCTTGGTCACAGCAAAGCCCGAGCCATCTCAGAACCTGCTCAGTCCGTGTAGCTCGGAGGCTAAAACGTCATCACACTGGCTCCTGGATCAATCCTGCAGCTTCCCCAGGCTGCAGCGTTTTCCTGGGTGTCGCGCTGATTGGGAGTGACGAGCTTTCGCCTAGAACCTGTCCACCTTTACTCTGCATGCATGATCAATGGATGCTTGTCACGTTCCCAGAGATCCTGGAAATCCCCATGTTAAACCAGCTTTATGGTATGTTCTCATTAGAGGACAGGCAGTTTTTCCCTGAGAAATGTTTCTCACTGTGTTCGGTTTCCTTTTTTGTGCAATGTATGAGTGTTGATGCAGGTGAAGAATGCTTATGAAATTATAACCCTACATAAAATGAAAATGCAAAATTCAAAATGAAATTGCACTTATTTTAATTTTTTTTTCTTTGCCTTTGCTCTACTAATTTATAGTAAAATGACAAAACACCAAACAAAAGACAACAACAGCGAAAAAAAAAAGGAAACTCATTAATTTGTCCCCTAATTTTAATATCATAAGACTAACGGACAAATATATTGTACCACCCTATGGAGCTGCTAAGTGTTTGTGTGTGTGTGTGTGTGTGTGTGTGTGTGTGTGTGTGTGTGTGTGTGTGTGTGTGTGTGTGTGTGTTACCTTGTCCTCACAAGGCCTCACAAACCTTGATCCAGGCTGAATCAACAACGTCATTATTTTATTTGGAAGCCACAGCTTATCTACAGGTGCAAAAGTGACTTACAGATAAATTAAATTTGTTGAGTTTTCTCTTTATTTAAACACTTTGGTAAGACCCCCCTCGCCACACACACACACACACACACACACACACACACACACATCCCAGCCGGGGAGCATTAATGAACCATCACCCATAAAAGCCCATTCACCCTGCAACAGAGACTGACGGCGGTCCTGTGACCTGGAGCTGCTAAATCTTCTGAGCCACCGGTTCCTGCTCAGAAATGCACCATAATGTGTGCGGAGAAAGAAAAGGCTGTAGTTCTGACGTGATTATACAGCCACTCTGCAGCTCAGGAACCTCTAACCGAGAAAGCTCTGCTCTGTCCCAGGCCGGGCCAGTTTAAACACTCTCTAATGAGGCGTTGAGGATTTTCTGTGCGTGTTTGCAGGCTCGGCTGCTCACAGAGATGATCTTCAGGCCCGCCGGCTCCCAGGAGCTCTGTTGTTGTAAACGATGGAGTTGGAGGATGGTGACAGATGAGCGCCTCCTGAAGCTGAGGAGGCAGAATATTTGCCCTTGTCTCCTTTCGCTCAGCCAGCAGATGTCGCGGCAAATCGAATCATTGCTGTGTAACTTCATTATGCAAAGAGGACATTTTTGTGGTCCGTCCCGGATGTTCACGTCAGGACACGTGTGGACATGAGGTGCGCAAATGGTAACTCTATAAGGAACTAAGGGTTAGTGCTGCATCGCTACGTCCTGTCAACCTTGTAAAATATGATTTATTCCTGGCAAAGACTTGTCAAAGGTTGGTGACAGAAAAATCATTCTCACCTGTACAGAACTATACAAAAACGTAAAACAAATACATTTTTTTTGCTGATAAGAAAAAATAAAAACAGAATTTGGAAGCAAATGTTTCAGCAGGTTGTGTTTGATTTCTCGGACAGTGAAATGAGTGTGTAGGCTGGAAGGTGAGCTCATTAGCATCAGTAGCATCAGCAGCACCAGAGGTGAGTCAGGTGAGTCTGCTGGAGCTGATGGGGCCGTACGATGGGGTTTTGTTACCACATAAGCCTTCTAACGAAGCCCCAGTCCCCCTTTAACAGGAGACATGCGTCGCCTTTTTGAACCTACAAGGTCAACAACATTAGTTTGGCTCCTCCCAGAAAGTACAGCACTAGAAATGTTGAAGTCAGGGCTTTTAAAGAGGGCCATTACCTTCGAAACTATCACTCACAGCGCTAGCTCTGTAGCAATGATGTTGTGGTGTCGCTGCTTTTAATTAATCACTCCGGCGGTTTATTAACTCAACTTTATGTGCTTCTCAATTCTTGTAATTAAAGGGAAAGTCACCTGACACACACGATAATGATGCTTAGCCCCATTCAAGAGGTTCTAGAACCACTTTAATAAACCTTAAATCATATTGAACTTAAGTCACTGTATAAGTGAGCTGAGGTCGTATCAATCAAAAAATGCAGCAGAAAAAAACAAAACAAAACTGGACATTAAGTGGCAATTCTTTGGGAAATGTATTTCACAAAACCCAAGAACAGACATTTCATCTAGAAAGGTAAGTTTTTATAATAATAATAATAATAATAATAGAGTATAGAACAACAGGCTAAAGAGGTGTCAGGTATGATAACGTCACACAATAACAGCGATTTAGCTACACAACAGCATAAAAATCATACAAAGGAGGTGGGAAAGGCAGAGTTAGCACAACAAACTATGATGTGTGACTTATAGGCTAGGAAATAGGGTGGTACCGTTGGTCTGACACACTCTATAGGAGAACTGAAAACTGTTTATGAACCAGGTGACAACTGCAGCCGCCAGGGAAAGAATCAGGTTTGGCTGGTAGTTTGTTTTTCTGCTTGTTGGAAGCATCAGACTTTTTTAGTATTTCAGTTATCTGTCGGTCAAAAACCAGCTGAGTCATCAGCGTTTGGTGAGCATCTGGGCAGAGCAGGAGGTCTGTGGTGGAGCTGCAGCCAGGAGGAACACCCAAAGGTCCCAGAGGGTGAAACAGGCTCTCAGTGCAGTCTTCAGTGTTGAATTACAGGCCACACAGGTCACACCATCATGCATCTGTCATCTCACTTGGAATCCATTGTTTTACCAGCAGAACTGTGTTTATCCAGGAAGTGGAGACATAAACTGGGATGGAAGCAGTCGTGTGGATGTGTTCTGGTTGCTCTGCTCAGTCAGCATCTGCTGGTTCAAAGACGGATCCCTGAGTCAGTCATAGCAGAAGTTTCTAGGTTAAC
This sequence comes from Tetraodon nigroviridis, assembly GCA_000180735.1. Taxonomy (NCBI): domain Eukaryota; kingdom Metazoa; phylum Chordata; class Actinopteri; order Tetraodontiformes; family Tetraodontidae; genus Tetraodon; species Tetraodon nigroviridis. The sequence goes on along the minus strand of CAAE01014527.1, from coordinate 89,630 downwards.
CAAGGACAACGATGCCTTTGGTGTGGGAAATGTCAAAACACACACACACACACACACACACACAAGCACACACAAACATCAAAAGCCTTAAAATGCCAGGATGACAACGGAGCATTCGAATCATTTCACCGACAGCGTGGAAGAAAGGAGTGGTTGGAACTGGCCGTCAGACGGCGTGTTCTGGATGACTGTTTTCTGTCCTGCTGGGAGTTCTTCAGCACCGGGTCCGACTGTGTGTTCCACCCTCCTTTCGGTCCTTCTCCTGCTCCGCACCTGTTTCTCTCCTTGCTGTTGTGATGTGTCTTTTTTGCACCCTTAAGTATTTCGTTCTTTTTGAATATAAATGAGCGTTTTAATGCAGCCTTCCAGAGTTGGTCTCTGTCTCCAGTGGACCTCGCACCACCCAAACCTCACCTTTGTGGACGGCCTCCATCACTCCAGATGAAGCCAAATAAAAGAGTCTGAGCCAAGTTAAGCTGTAGGTTTCTGATTGAAAAGATGTCAGCATTGTGTGACGTCTTACTCAGGTACCATGGCAACAGGCTGGTCCTGGGGGCGGATCCAAACAAAGCCTTTCTGTTCTCTGCACCGCGTCCCTGAGAAGTGTCCCGAGGCCTCCTGATCTCTTCATCTCTTGCCCAAACACCATCCTTGCAATCTTTTCTGATTTGCAAGACAGTTGGCATGGAGTGGTAAGGAGGTCAAAAGGTCAGGCAGAGGTTCTTGTTCTGGCCCCAGGTTTGAGCTGATACACAAGCTGTCCTAATCCTCCTCAGCCCAAAGAACGAGAGTAATCTTGGCCTGCTGCACCTCACTTCCTCTGAGAATTGCAGAAAAGCGGCACAGATCCTCCAGTCTAGTCAGAGCCACAGAGCCGCTGTTTGCTCAGCTTCACTGCTGACGTTCACATGTCCTTAAGCTCAGACGGTCTTTTAAAAAGCCGGAAACCAGCCCTACATTCCTCTAATTTGGAGGTAGATGTTGGACAAACTCTATTTTCTGTTTTTGATCCATATTATTCAATCTTAAAACACCAGAAAAATGGTTTCCCAAAACTCTTTTCAAATAAAATCTGCATCTTTAGTTAACCAAAAACCTCCTATACACCCCTCACCTGAATCCACACTGCATACTCCATTGTTTCTATAGCGACTAGGGGCCGTAGTGATGGAAGAGGGCACAATGTGAACTCCGCTGAGTCCTGAGCCGACAATCGCCCAAAAAGACATTTTTAACCTTTTGTTCCCTCTGCATTTTCCATGAATGAAAACATGATTATTAATTTGTCCAGCTCTGTTGTGAATAACACCCCACCGCTCCGTGTCGGGGCTTTAAAATGGTGTTTGTAATCCACATTAAAACCAATCAAAGCAAATGTAATTCACTTTGGACCCAAAGGACCATCTGGGACGTGTAGTTGTGCCAGTTGTGGTGGTAGCCACAGCCTGGCCTGGTTTTCCTATTATTGTGTCAACATCACTTGTTTTTCCACTTATTTGCAGTCAGTTTTTCTTGAGCTCAGCATGTGTGTTTGTTGTTTCCACACACTAATTGCCCCAACCAGGCCCAAGATAAAGGGCTCTGTTTGCTTTCTAGGCCTTCTCTCCTCATCCACTCATCCGCTGAACTGGTCCTGAGTTGTTAAGAGGACAAGTTTCACTTATGAATGAAGGTCAACAAGATTCCACAAAACAGGAGTGGCAAAAGTCACTGACGGCAGCGCCAACCTTTCTATTAGCATCTGGTTTCTTTTCTTTTATTTGTGTTTTTTTTTAAATAAATGTACTTAGCTGATCTTTGGCCCTTTAGCCATGTCTAGGTGGTCCAGGTAGGGGCGGGTCTAGGTAGGGCAGATCCAGGTGGGGACGGGTCTAGATGCATGCTCAGTTCTTTTGAGCAGCAACGTCAGGGCAACAAAATTTCGTAACTGGCAGTCATGGTGTGGAACATCAGCAGGGGGAGGATGCAGATGCGTGTTAGCAGGATGAGTCAGAACGTCTTTAATGGCCGTTCTATCAAAGGATGCTATGTAGCAATGTAGCAGCTCTATTCGCATGTTTTATGGATGCCCCCAACTCTGACACTGATGCTGCTTTGACAGTCTTGTTTTCTTTTATTTCTCAGCTCTGCAGCAGGAGCACAACTGCTGTTATTTCTGCTTCTGCAGCACTTTGCAGTGTGAAGGACCCCTGCAGGGATACAGATGAGGTTGCTAAGATGAGCTTCTGGTTGTCCCCAACCTGCAGCAAAAGGCCCTGCTTCTTTCTCCCCTCCATCAATTCTGTGTGAAAGATTATGGGTTTATTTGCCTCGGCTGTTTAGCCTCTGTCATCCCCTGACAGGAGGGGGTCCTTTGGCACGTGAGCTGCACACTGATACCCATTCCAGGGTTCTGGAGGACAGGGCCCTCTGCCTGACAGCCGCTGCCCCAGCACCTGACACAGCGTCAGGCTAAGGTGCCGCGGTGCCTCGGCTCCGCTTAGCGGTGCAGACAAGCCAGATCCCAGCTCTGACAGGCCAGGTCTGTGGGGAGAGGGTGAGCCCAGATGCTGCTCTGACCCCTGTGCCCTCCTCCATGTTGTTTACCTTCAGCTGTTGGCACCTGCTCAGAGAAAGGAAAGGGGGAAGAATAAAGCAGCAGTCTCAGACTCCAGTACTCCCCGACATTGACAACCTCAGTGCTGAAGACCTCCGCCGGACCTCAGGGGCCCTGAGAGCTGCCAGGAACGGACTGGAGCTTGACCACAGCCGAAGAAGCTTCTCTGGAGTGAATACACAATAGTACCTGACAGGAACAATTTATTAACGGCACTTTTTATATCGAAAGGCTTCAGGTTTGATGCCTCATCCTCCCCTCCCCTTTCCTCTTCACTCCTCTTCTCTCCTTTTCCTCTCCTCTATCGTTTTCTTCTCAAAGTGACCAAATAAATATGGATTACCCAGTCTAAAGGCAGTGGTTAGGTTTCCAGAACAAATGTAAATGTAGATGACAAATAAGCGCACACATCGGGTCAGCAGGCTTTCCCTCTTTTTCTTCTCCTCGTAGTCATTATGGATGTGCTCGTGGATGCTTAGTAATGTTAATGGTCTTATCTCTCCCTGTGGACAATGCTGTGGAGCCAAATACCATCAGTGATGCTGGAAAAGCCTCATAGATCTCCCTCATAGAAGGCTGTTTATAATTTTACAGCCAAACACTCCGTCACAGTAAAGCATGTGTGTGTGTGTGTGTGTGTGTGTGTGATTGAGAGAGAGCACGTGAAAAAATCAACTAACAAACACTCTATAGGCCACGACTACTACAACAATATAACTTTAATAGCGGAGTAAATGTTAGCGGCAGCTCTGCTAGCTTGTAGTACCTCCCGATATGTCTGTGGATCACTTGAAATGATGCTTTTAGGAATTTCAGTGTGGAAGCCAGAGTGGGATTATGAGAAAAAGTAAGAAATTCAATTCAGTTTTGTTATTTTGTATTTGGTTAAATAAACACGCTTTAAGCATTTAAACAAGTTCAGTATTTGTATTATTCAACATTTTTACGGCAATTTTTTACACTGTTCCTGCAAATAAATATCAGCTCCAAATATTGGTTACTACTAATAATCACTATCTGTCCTGAAAACCCTGTGTTGACCATTCTAAAATGGAAATACCTTTGGCTCTCAATCTTTCATGACAGGTCAGGACAGCTCACGTCCTTGCTGGAATCCTTAGCAGGCTGCTCTGCTTCCAGTGGGTTCCAGTGCCTGAGGAATTCTGGAGAATTATTCAACTGCAGCATATTTATGCAGAGACTCTTAAGTGACACACAAATCAGCTGCGCTGGAGTCATTGTTTTGCAAAGCCAACGGCTGCCTTATCTGCGGCCTGCCCTGCAGCACCTGTTTTAGGTCCTTGAAACAAACTTTGCGCACAGACTGAGGTGCTGCTTGGGGAGGAACAATGAGCAGATACTGGGTCCTCACAGCTGACTTTTTATCACTATCCTCACTAACATTTGGCTCTGTGGATGTTCACTTTCATTTGAGCTGAATGGACAGACTCTGGAATAGGATCAACCTGATTTGGGGAAATGAATATAATATTTGAAATCCTGACAATAGGTTTTGAAACATTTGCATATTACATGTAGGATTACAAGCCCAGATTTAATGGCATCCTCACAGACACCCACAGTCATGCCAATCTTAGCCTCATTTACAAATAAATGAATGCAGAAGCTAGAAAACACAAGTATAAAGTGATGCTTGGAGGCTGTTTTGTAATGGCTGTGAGAAGATTTTTGATTACTGTGTGTTTGCCGCACAGCATCCTCACGCTGCTGCAGGAGTTTCCCCACTGAAAACGTGTGTATTATACAGCACATTCAGCTGATTGAACGTTCTCCTGTCCAGGGGCATTTAAAGATGTAGAAACAACACAATATCAGACAGCGCAGAAGGGTTAACAAAGGAAAAGTGGGTTTTCCACACCGGGGAAACCTGCCAGGTCCAGGGCCAGGGCTCCTCCCACCCTGATGCCCGAGCCACCTTATCTGGCTGCTTTGACACAGAAGGCTCCTTACAGTAGGGACCGTAACGCCAGACCAGTGTTTACACCACTGCTGGTTCCACCAGACGCTCTTCCTCAGCCCTTAAACCTGAACACAACCCTGCAATATAGCAATTCCTCCACTTGGGACAAAATCTCACTCCTGCACCAAAGAGGGTGTTCCATGGATGATTAGTCCTCCAGCAGTACCAAGTAGTCGCCAGCAGGGGGGCTGTCTAGCACTTGTACTCCACCAACTTGGTTGGTGCATCAACATTCTGGAAATCCCCCCCCCCAACCCAAAGGCAGGGGGAGAGCACCCTACTGTCCGTCCATCTAAACCCCAATGTACAGACACGAGTCAGGGGGCGATTAGCATTCCCATTGCTTCCTGCGCCTAAGCTACAAATAGTGCACATATAATATGTTGGATCGGTGACTGTATTGTTATTAGAAACGCTAAAAAGCCCTGTTGTAAAACCAAAACCTGCATTTACATGCACACAGGGAAGTCGAATTCCTGTATTAATTCGATTACCTAAAATGCATTTGGACGCTGTAGCTTGATTAAAATCCCCTCACAGAACTCCTAGAAGAGCCCGACTAACCCCTGTTAGCGTGAATGTTTTTTTTTTTGAGAGCCTGTGCGATCTGAGCACGTGCTACATCTTGCTAATATCCCACCTCCAAACAGCTATTCTATAACACCAAGAAAAACAGTGTTACAAGTGTCTACAGTCCTGTAATGTGTCCTCACGTCCACACTCTGGCTACGGTATCTTTCACAGGCTAGCGGAGGTAGTGGAGTCGATCTGAGCTCCTGAATCGGGTTAGTGCAAGCTAACTTTGTAAGACCAGCGTTCTTTTTGCAGTGTTACTAATGGCGTTGGTGATAATTAAACCTTATATCTGTTTTTTTCTTTGATATTAGCTCCAGAGGGGTGCTTGGCTCCACCCACAGTTTGACTACCGCTAACTGCCTGGTGGACGGAGGGTCCGGTTGCATAAATGATTCACGCCAATCAGGCTAGAAACGTAGTCTGATGTCGATGCACGTGGAAACACACTTGCTGACCTTGCAAGACTTCTCTTCCACCTGACCTCCAGTTGCTGAATATTAAATCTGGACTGTGGTCACATGATTAAGAAGGAGTTCACACATGTTCCTGAAAGCGTTGGTTTCTGTTAAAGGAGCTAAAGCATGTGAAGACACACGGTGATATTTAGGCTGCAGAACAACATACACACACATATACACACACACATACACACACACACACACACACACACACACACACACACTATTGGAAAACACTGCTAACTACTCAGGCCAATCTTTTCAGTGCTCATGGGAGGTTTGAAGCCGTTGCCTTTGTGTGACTTAATGAGAGGATAAATAACTGTATACTCTTCCTGCTCTTCTGCACCCATGTCAGAAACCTTTGTCATCCTATAGCTGCGAATATATTCCCCCTGAGCTCTGAGTCAATAAGCCATTACATGCATTAAAAAGCTACTTCTGTCCTTCACTGTCTACTTACGGACTGTAAATAGCTTCTGATTTTTATTCATTGGTTTCTATCACACAGAAATGGTTGGTAAAGTATGTGTCAAAGGCATTTACTCCAGACACGTACTGACAGAGGACGAGACTGCACCTGTTCGCTTCTTTCTAACTTGCTAAAAAGGAAAGATGCCATTTTAAGCAAGAGCATGAAAAGAGGGCAAAATAGGGCTGTTAGAGTGTGTACGATGGTTGGATGGATGGATGGATGGATGATGGATGGATGTAAGTCTGTGTGGTTAGTGGACCACATGTCTTACTATGAAAACCGTTCACCTTTGGTAAAGCTGCAGATCTTCACCGTGAGGTAATCAACAGAGTTTTGTTTTGTTTGTTTTTAATCCAAAACTAATTAATTTACATTGGAATTCAATTAAAGGAGCAGTGGTCACTTTGGGGATATGGTGTTTTTCTCCTGACGGAGTCCGTAATCTGCATTGATCTTTTCCAAACGCTGATACATGAATCACCCCCAGCAGCAGCAGTTTTTGGTGTGTTCTGATTTATGCTGGTGTCAACCGTGCTGTCCTGGTTTCCTCTTATACCCAGAGGAAGACCTGTGTGGTCATCCGGATTACAGCAGTTTGGGGACACCAGGCAAAGACAAGCACTAAATTATAACTTCTTGAATTCCATCCACCTTTTTTGTAATGTGGACATAAAATTGTCTTAGTTGTCTTCTCTAGGAACAATCAAGAATATATTTGTACAGACGAGTCTGCGTCTGCATATACTTAGATACATCCAGCAGCTCTGAAGCGCTGCTTGTCTCTAAATGCCCTCTTTGCTTGTCTAGACAGATTTCATTTGTCTTGACAGGCCTGTTAAACTCATCTTTTGACATTGTGATTGGTTTTAGCCAATTTGCCATGTCTGGGATTAATAAAAGTATTCTGTTCTATTCTAATTTGTTGGTTGTTTTGTGAAAGACCCCAAAAAACACATTTGAGGAACAAATGAGGAGCCAGTACAATAATAAAATAATAACAAATGTGAGGAGGACAAAAAGACGAGAAAGTCACAGACAAAGAAATTCACCAAGGAAATGGATGACTAACACGCCAAAGTGTGTGTGTGTGTGTGTGTGTGTGTGTGTGTGTGTGTGTGTGTGCGCGTGCGTGTGTGTGTAATTCTCCTGGAACCATCAGCTGCTTGGTGTGAGAGCGTCCCTCAGGTGACTTTCTTCATCTGAAGTCAACCTTGTTAGTTTTTGCTCCACTTTTGGATTCAAACTACAGAGTAAGTAGAATGCTAACCCAAGCTACATGTCTTTTTTGTCCTGGTCTTTATTCATCGTCCTACAAGCTGCAGAATGTATAAATATAAATCCATAAAATCTAAAAGTGAGGAACTGTTAAAAGTTTATGGAATGTTTTTCATATCAGTGAAAATGATCACAAAAAAAAAAAACCTTGTTCACCTTGAGGTAGCTACAGGTTGTTTTAGATTAGATTCAAAGCGTGAAGCTCAAAATAATATTGTAATAGTAAGTTCAATGTTTAGGGTCAAAAGCAACAGTGAGGAGTGTCCAACAGAAGGATGCAAACCTCACAGGAGCCTCACGGGTCCACAAAGAGCCAAGCGTCCGCTGATCATGTTGACCATAAAGACCCGTATTTGGATGTAGGTTGTTGTCACAGGTGCTCAGGGTTCACTATACTTGCAGCGCACAGCTTACACGTCCTCCTCCGTGTCCCGCAGAGCAAATAGGTCCTTGGCCGCTCAGACTTCAGAGACATGTCATTATCCAGCCCGAGGCTGAAAAGCAGGTCTTGACTAGAGATAAGTGCAAATTGTAGTCACGACAGCTGACTTGGTGTATTCCAGATAAGCACATAAAGAGCAGTCTGCGCACAATCACAGGGTGTACGTTCACACCTGCTGGGGGACTGTTGAAGAAGGTTCTGTCAGCCCCATCTGCCTTCTCAGAAGCACTTCTGGAGGTGGACCCCCCCCAGCCTTTAAACCAGAGTCATGAAGTCATGAGGACGTTCTCAATGTCGCGCAGAAATTCAACTTTCAAATACACAAACCTATTTGTTACACACAACATCGTGATAGTGCTTCAGATCACGGATGCTTCTCTACACATCCGTCTTTGGGACATTTTCCTGAATCTGCAGCTGTGTCAATGAGGACAGAGTGTGTCTGCGGATCAGACCTCCAGCCGAGGAGTTCTGCCCTGGCCCGTCCGGCAGCAGATGCGGTGGGAATGCTTGTGGCATATCAGGGTGTCAGATTTTCTCACTAGAGACCACTTTGTCTTTAAACTACCTTCACAACCTTCTCCTAATGCTGATCCAGGGTAGATGCTTCCATCAGCTGTCTCTGGGGATCCCTGATAGGCTCAGTAATGTCGTTCTACCTGTTACACTGAAATTTAAACTGACGGCGATGCTGCAGGAAAGGTCAAAGGGTCAGAAACAACTCTGAGAAGGGTCCTCTGGGGACGGCTAAACCCCTGCGTCACATTCCCTTGTTGACGTACCTTGTTTTGATCAAACTCTGAAGGGACAAATAATTGACCGTTTTTGTTGCGACTAACTGACTTCAACTAATTTCACTTTCCTCAGAGGAGGGATGAGCCTAAGGGTCCCACTTTCACGTCCAGTTCACAGTTAACAGAGATTTCAATCAAAACGGGGTGTGAAAAAAATAGAAGGCAGGCGGAGAAGGTCGCCAGGACGATAACACGCTAAGACTTAGAGAAGAAGCGAACGTGGCGGTTGTCACTGTGCTGTTACAAACAACCCATGATGAGAGCGAGGAGCACGAGCGCGCCACAGATAAGAGATTAGTGTCAGATTCTTGTGTAAATTCTCAGGGAGAATGCCGAAGGAGATATTGATCCGGATCTGACAGATGGGAGAAGATAACAACAGCGACAACAAGAGGACGGGAGCTGAGGAGAAGAGCCAACCAACCGATATGGAACCAGAATTCAAGGAAAAGTCACCATCTGAGTCTCAGAGAGCATCCACCACCAGGCCGTCAGGATGCCCAACCCCCCGATCACCCCCTCACCCCCTCGCACCCCCGGCCCTCACCACTGACTCTGGACCACAGACTCTGCCCTGGCACGCGCTGATCTTCGGCTCACTCCTGCATTTTGCTCTCCTGCTGCTTACTTCTTTGCTCTACTACTGTTCATTTCTTTTACTTTTGCACATTTGCTCTAGTTCTCCTCACTACCTCATTACAACCACACTGTTGCTGATTACTGTGTATGGATTTACCACTTGTTTCTACTGTTCATTGATGACTGTAGTTGTTCCTTTTTATGGTAGTTTTTCTTATTTAGCTTAGTTAAAGTAGTTTAGAGGCGCTTTGTTATTTGTTATGCTGCTGCAGTTTGGAGCGGAGAGGACTGCCATTTCATTTATTCATGACAATAAGGCTGACTTTGACTTTTGACTCACGCTCTGCTTCCTCTTAGAGACACAGGTGTCTCACACAGGACCACACGTGGGAACGCAGCGCATTCTGGTTCGCGCAAACATTTTCATGGATTTGAAAAGTCTGTGCCGGGCTTGATTTCAGGACTAACTAAAAAATGACTCTTAGAACACTGGATCAAAGCGCATACATTCATGCATCCATACTTGTTATCTCAGGTTTTTCTTTCAATAGAAAAAGAGGTGGTTGGCATAAAGCCAGAAAAAATGTGATCCGTTTTAAAGAGATCATGTCGGTTTTTATTTTAGACCAACATGGCTCAGATTTATCTCTAGTTCCGACAGAAAAGTGTGTGTTGCTTCCTGCAGCAGCACCTGCGCTCAGACTGCGCTTGGCACCTCCGTCTCCTCAGCGGGCAACACTGTCGAGACCCGCGCGGGTTGGATGTGAGCTGCGCGCGCGTTCCGGCGGAGGACGCCGTCCAGAGGGTGGACGAGCAGCAGCGCTGTGGTCGGCGGGGCCGTGCGCCACTCAGTCACACGAGCCCCCCTGCTGTCCTCCGTAATCCTCCAACATTGTGATGCCTGTGAAAATGAGCGCCTGTGCATTTCTGTGACCTTCCGGCCTCAGTTTCAGTTTCAGCCCTTCAAAGTGACATGTAAGACGATGTGAGGCCAATTGTTTGGAGATTTAATTATCTGATAGGATTGTATGAAGTTTGCAGCTCTTCTTCGGAGCTCCGTCTCCTCAGGTCACGTGTTTGCAGCTCTTCCTCAGCATCTCAGGCGTCATAAAACCAGAGCTGTCTTCATCTCTGTCCGCTGTCAGGTTCCTGTTCTCCGTCACCAATCATCCTGTCACTTATTCAATGCCTTCATATTTTCTTTTCATCTTCTCGCTCCCTCAGGACGTTGGTATTTGTTTCTGTGAAATGAGAGAAAGCATCTGTCTGGTCTGGTAAATGAAAGGTTACACTCATTTCATGCAAACTTAGCTTCATTTTTAGTGTATTTTGAGCAAACGGGTGGAGTTGCTGTAATGTGGCTGTGCAATACGCAACAGCAGGGAACGCAAACACCGATTTCTGAGGCGCAAAGGCCTTCTGGCCATCGCGGATGCAGGACTCTATCGGATACGCCGCCGTTTGCTGCGTGAACACCTGTTTTGAAGCTTGTTTGCGAAAATTGAATCAGGTCCATTAGAGTCCATTATTAATTCTGTGTTTAGCCACAAAGAAGAAGGAGAAGAAGCTGTCTGTTAGTCGTCCTCACAACATGACAGCTCCCCGCGGGTTCGGACATCTGTCCTGGCGGTAAAATAAACCAACCTCGTCTTCCGGAGGCAATGATGCGTCCTGGACTACCTTCTCTGCATCCACCGCAGCACTGAGGACACTATTCTTACAAAAGCACATTAGCATAGTGACAGACTTGTGCTGCTTTCCGCTTTGCACTATTTCACACGTGCTGCGTTTGGCGCCAGCCGGTTGTAAATGAGAAAGATGTGAATCTGTATGGATTTATTCCCGGGATGGATTCAAAGGTGCTGGCTGGCTCCTTGGTTGGGAATGAAGCTGCAGACCAGAAAAGATGACAGGGTTCAAATTGGTTTTACTTCAGCAACATAAAATGACATTGAACTCAAAAAAACCTAAGCTTGAATCATTTTACCTTTTTTCCCACAGATTTTTTATCTTTACATTTCAATTGTCCAGTCCATTCAGCCACCCTCTCCACAGCGTTGCTAATACTTATGCTAATCTCGCTTTGATCTCTTTGCCCGCTTTGATATAAGCTCAGAAAGCCTGTCTATATTTAGACTCATATGTTTTGCTAAGACCATCAAGGCTTTTGTCTCGTTGTTTCTGCTCCTTTCTCTGAACGATGAACATACCTGTTATAACTCCCAAAAGGATGATGATAACGGAATTCTCAGCACTGCAGAAAGATGAGAAAAGACAATACCGAGGTGATGCGTAGGAGACCCGCAGTGTGGACTGACACATTTCAGTTTGTTCCTGCTCATGTCCAAACCTAATCTTCAACCTTTGCACAAGGTTATGTTGTTTAGAATGGCCGTGCACGCACACTAGCCTAGCTCAGACTCTGATCACAGCATGTCTGCCATTACAGGCAAAAAGAAGCAAGTCAGCGAAACAGATGCATGCTTATTATTCTATTCCAGTCAAAGCTAATCAAACAGACCTGAAGAAAAGCTCCGGATATGTTTTGAAAGGGGAAGCATTCGGACAGCGCTCTGTTTCCTGTTCAGGCGGCTCCACCTTGTACCAGAGTTCTGTCCCTGCTGCTTCAAAGCCACAAGCCACTCAGTATTCCTCCACCAGCTCTGCCCCAACCAATAATTAACCCCAATCACGAGATAAAAAGAAGCAGAGAGGCTGGAGCTAGACGTGAGCTAATCCATAAAAATCTTACATAATCCACTTTGTTTCCTGAAAGGGCAGAAAGAACCAAATGGAGAGTGAGAAGTGCACACGCTGGTAAAGACTGAAAGTAGGCAAAAGTTTGGAGCTTGGCAGCGAAACTCAGATACAAACAAAGCCTGTGGTACTCACTGACGAAGGCCTGCAGCCCGAGGAGGAAGGAGTTTTCTTTTTTTTATGGCCAAAACGCAGCAATAAATACCTTTGAAACTGACAAATTGCCTCGGATATTCTCAACTTGCTGTTACTGTCGCATCCAAAGAGCACGGCCAGGAAAAGGACACATGTGAGACCTGGAGGCGCTCGAGCACAGGCAGTATGTCTGCTGTAATGTCAGGAGATGAATCCTGAATCCCTAATTATGGCACAGGTTGATGTTTTTCATCAAGGCGATGGCTCCCAAGTAACCTACTCTGGTTCCTGCTCTGACTGGATCGACCGTATTTTTTGGACTATTAGTCGCTCCAGGGAATAAGATGCATTTTTTGTGTTTTCTGGTTTTTTTTGTGTTTTTACAAAAACTGAGAACAGACCTTTTTTCTAGAAAGGCAAGTCATAACAATACCAATGGAATATAGAAAAACAGGCTAAATAGGTGTACGGTGAGCTAATGAAACACATGAATGGTTATTCCGCTACCTGAGATGCTGACAACAAACTGGATCATAATGACATTTATTTAGATAACTAGATCACAAAAAACCAAACCAAAAAAACCAAACAGCACCTTCTAGCGCATTCGTTAACAACAGCATCAAGTGGAAGCGCAAAGGCGACATCTTGGTTGAGTTGAGAACATTCTGACGTGTCCAGCTGAGGATGACTGCCCTTCGTTCAGAGGTTCCGTTCTTCCCTGAGTCCACCCTGCCATTGGCTTCCAGTCCTTCTCATGTTTCAGGTGTCTGGACTTCGGGATTAAGGCCAAACTGAATGCAGACTCATTGTAATCACCTTAAAGTAAACAAGGCTGTTCAGGAACGATGGTGCGCTGCCGCGATGGGAGCGGCGTGCTGAGTAACAGAGCACACGTTTTCCACAACATTCCGCTATGTCTGACTGACAGAATCCAGTCATCTTATTCGTGTGAACCAACGCACATCTGTGTGTTTTTGCGTAGCGAACCTCTGTTTATCAAGGTGGAACCCAGTTGATGCTTATTTAAACACAGAATTATGGTTCCTTTTCTGGGTTATATCTTCATAGCTAAATGAGATGGTGTTATGTTAGCGCCCCATTAGCCGGGATGAAACAGCAATATTCTGCTGTTCCTGTGCAACCAAAACTAGAACAAGCAGAGCAGCAAACACAACTGCGCGCTTTCCTCTCTGTGTATCCTAATTAGAGCATGCCGACGTCCTGCTATTCTTCCAGATCTTATAAACTGCTTCTCATAGTTGCGACCCAGAGGTACACGTGCATTTTAGCGCAGGAGAAATCTGCCGTGGGATGATTGCTCTTTTACATCCAAAAACTTTGCAGACGGACTCCAGCAGAAATGTGATTATATCAACAAAATGGTGTCAGGTGCAAATGGCTTGGAGCTGCCCGCAACAACGGCGCTGGAGTTTCCAACACTTGAGATTTCCTCTGGGAGCGCCATTCCATATTAGCAATCTATAAAAAGAAGCAAATAGCCTGCTGGTGCAAGCGGACCGCAGCTTGACAGGGCCTCTGAGCTGCTCCTCGTGGTGGCTATTAAAGCTCCGGGTGGTGTTTTCCTTCAGGGCCTGACAGGCAGACTCTGGCCTGCCCCCACCCTGAGCACTGGCTGCTGGGCTTGTCCTGCGCCGTGCATACTGATGTGCATGAGGGCTGCCCAGGAACGACTGTGTGCTTAAGCATTTGCAACTTCTTTGCTCGTGTCAGCAGTCAGGGACTGAGCCCCGCTCAGGGCTGCTGGCAGGTCAGGGTGCTGGACGGCTGCATGCAGATCGCCCATGGTAACCAGGACAGGTGGCTGCAGAGCGTGTGTGTGTGTGTGTGTGTGTGTGTGTGTGTGTGCACAGTATGGACAGTAAAGACTGTGAGTCCAGAAGACACACGCAGCTGATTGACAGGCGCAGGGAAAGAAACAGACACAAGGTTTTAAATGTTACCCTTCTGCTTTCCTGGGTGTCTGCACATCTCAGAACACCAGAACACAGCCGGTGATTAGTTACACGGCACGAATTCATCTCCACCATGGCCCAACCAGCTACAGAGCTGGAATTAATGTCCAACAAATACTCATTTATGTGGATATAAACGCAGAGGCCAAGGTCGGACTGGTTTTTCTCTGCTTTGGCCTGTTTAGAACCTTCAAATCACTGCTCACGTTGCTGAGCCATCGTATTTAGGGCTCTCCTCTTCTTCCTTTTTTGATTTTTAACTGTTTCCTTTCATCAAATCTCTTTAAGTTCACTCTACCTGTGCCTGTGCATTTATTTGCAGGTTCCTGAAATCTGCAGCAGGAATTCACATCACGTAGGTATGAAAAACAAGCGTACCAGTGTAAGGTGCAGCTGAAGAAATACACCTGAAAAAGACTTGGCTTAAACACACACATTCATTTTGAGCAGCTGATGCGACACTTTGAAAATCTCTGCTCAGTTATTGTAGTTACCGGAGACGAAGTTCACTTGTTTGTGTCATAAATACACTTTTCTAGAATCCTGAGCATGTCTGCAAACGTGTGTGATACGGTTGTTTTCAACCGCTAACCGCTAACCGCTAACCACTACACTGTATAATTTAAAAAAAAGGGGGTTTGAGGTGCTTGACAATAAGGTGAGAGGAGTCATTAAATTCGAGGCTTCTGCTTCACTAAGTGTACCACCTTGCGTGCTCACTGTTGCCATGGCGCCCTCTAATTAGAGCCTCATGTGAAAGTGACTCTGAGCATTAGGGCTGTTATAGTCCAGTCCGACAGTAATGGAGACGTTATTTTCTTGCCTTGTTCTTGCCAAAGTTATCGGCTGTCGAAGGAAAGGGTAAGTGTGCCCCTTCGCGCCCATCCCCCTGTCGACTAATTTAGATGTTTTGGGCGTATCGATGAAAGAGAAGCAGTTGTGTGAGAAGCCATCGCCGTCGTACGCCTCAGCGTGACCTTCCAGAGCTGCGCGACATTTACTGAAGTGTTCAAGTGAATCTGTGCAAGACAAAACTGAGCAGTGAGATAAAAACATAAAGAATCAAAACGACAAATTCTAATTAACTCACTTAAATCAATATTGTACCTGTTAGTCAGCCCTTATTAATGTGCTCAGGAAAATGATGACAATATTTTAGTTGTGCAGATGCAGCAGCTTAATCTGGAACCAGGAAAAATGAAAAGCCTCTACCTCCAAATTCTTTTAAAGGCGGAGGCTTTGATCTGTAATTCACACTGAATTTTGGGGTTTTACAGCAGCTGAGTTCATAAGTTCAGTCTTGTTCTTAATTACACTCCAACACATAATTACACTCTACACATTCCAGCATGTGTTACTCTTCCTGGACAAATCCAAAAATATCTGGACACACACACACACACACACACACGCACACGCACGTGTGCACGCAGACACACACACACACACACACACACACACACACACACACACACACACACACACACACACACACACACACACACACGCGCACTGCTACCTAAAGGAAGCGCCTCATGGTCGTCCCCCTTCCGGAGCGGCGCATCCCGATTGGCTCCCGCTGTCGGCCAGTCTCGCCCTGATTGGTCGGCGGACACGCTGCTTTTTCGGACGGACAGCGGCGGCGCGGCAGGCTCCGCCCAGCAGCGGCGGACGCTATTTGAGCGTCGGACGTGGAGGCTGGTGAGCGTAGATCCGCTTCGGTGGCGTCGATGGGAAGCACGCAGGACGGTGGAACAGCGAGAGACGGTCGAGACTGAAATCCGCGGCTGCATCATGGTGTCCAGGTCCCTGCCGTGTCTCTGGATTACACTTTACATCCGCCTGGGCTGTTTTCTGGGAAGCGGCGACGCGCAGAACGCCAAGGAAGGTAAGTTGGTAAAGTTCGCGGACCAACTCGAGGATCGAGCGAGGACAGCCTGATTTTGTACCGATTCATTTATTATTTTCTACTCTTCCTGTGAGTCGACTGTTGGTTGTTTTCGGCGTGGTTGGCGCCAAGCTGGTGTGCGGGGGGGATGACAGCGCTGCTCCTTGTCGCGGTTCGCCTTTACGCACGGCGCCGTCGGCACCGGAGACCTTCCCCGGTGGTCCGCCTGTCAGGACGCACGGCGCCGGGCCGGGGCCGGGCCGGGGCCGGGCCGGGGCCGGGCCGGGGCTCCTGAGAGCGACGGACGCTGTGCGCGGAGCCCGTTTTCCAGAAGCTGGCAGCCCGTCCGCTGCTCGCTTCCTGCGGGGGAAAGACCCTGATGCGGCGGCTCTTTCCTCCGCTCCCCAAATCAAAGCCGTGACAAACCAAAAAAGACATTTCCGAAGAAATGAAAAAAGTAGCAATTCATTTAAAAAAAAAAAAAAGAAATGTGTTTGTTAATTAGTACTTTTACTACTCGTCTGTTTATTGGTATTTTACCAGGCGTAAAAACCCAAAACCCAGCGCCATCCTCACAGCGCTGAGACGGCAGGAAAACATCGCGGTGCGGCCGGGATGTGTTCCCTCCGGCTGGTAATCCCCGTCTTGCTGTTATTTTCTGCTCTTTTTGTCAGTCTCGGGCACATTCCGGCTGGAACGCGCGTTAAATGCGGAGACGCCGTCGGACTGAAGCCTGGTTTCGCTCACGCAGCTTCATCTGCGTCTTCGCGCGACTCCGGGACGCAAACAAGATGCTTTTACGGCTCTCTTGTGAAAACTGTCTAGACAAAAAAAGAAAAATACCAACAGGCACGTGTGCCCGCGCTTTATTCACTCCTTGAATTAGTCATTTGCTGCAATATGGAGATTTTTTTCTGTCACAACAAAGTCGTCCCGCAGGTTTGGGGGCCATCCACCACCGCGTGGCTCTTTTAATGTTTTTGGTTTTTGCTGCCGACAGAAATGAGGTCATGGTTTTGCCGACTCTAGATATGTAGCCGTGTATGTATATATGAATGTATGTGTGAGTGCGGCTGTCAGGAGCAGAGTTCCACTGAGATTTAACCACATGCCTCTCTGGGTTCTCCCGTCACTAGTGATCCTGCTGGACTCCAAGGCACAGCAGACAGAACTGGAGTGGATCTCATATCCTCCCAACGGGGTGAGTGTTCAGCACACACATCACGTCTGTGCTGGAGTCAGAAGAAGTGTACGACTCCAGTAACGGAGCCGGAGCACAAGAGGATGTTATCGGCTGCTAAACTTTCTGGGTCGTTCGGAGCACAAAGGCCCCGCGCAGACTACTGCCAATCTGAGGAAAACCACGGGGCCGGCAAGCGTTTCAGGAAATAACAGAAGCAGGGCAGCATCGGCTTCACTCTTCCTTCAAACTGATTTTTTAAAATTCTGTTTTGTTCAGCTCGCGTTCTGGTGCCAGGTCCCCGAAACACTTTCACACTTTTCCCCCAAATTGGCTTTATTTTTCAAAAAAGCATGCGCGCCTGCGATGAGCTGGGTCCACGGCGTTCCCTGCCTCGGGCCCGGACGCAGCTAGAACAGGTTCCAGGCCCGTTAGGAGATGAGTGAAGGACGGAAAACCTGCAGCAAACAGGCAACCTGAAGGCAGTCAGGCAGCTTGGTTATTCAGGAATGATTCCAAAGTCTGACTGAGCTTTGGCGCGGAGCGAAATACAGCACTGACGCGCGTTGTGTGCTCTTTCAGTGGGAGGAGATCAGCGGCCTGGACGAGAACTACACACCCATCCGCACATACCAGGTCTGCCGGGTGATGGAGCCCAACCAGAACAACTGGCTTCGGACTAACTGGATCGAGAAGGGCAACGCTCAGAGGATTTTTGTTGAACTCAAGTTCACCCTGAGGGATTGTAACAGCCTGCCTGGCGTGGTGGGAACGTGCAAGGAGACGTTCAACTTGTATTATCAGGAAACCGATTCGGAGGTGGGCAGGAGCTTACGGGAGAACCAGTACGTGAAAATTGACACGATCGCCGCTGACGAGAGCTTCACCCAAGGCGACCTGGGCGAGAGGAAGATGAAGCTGAACACGGAGGTGCGCATTATTGGCCCACTGTCCCGACGAGGCTTCTACCTGGCCTTCCAGGACGTGGGCGCGTGCATCGCCCTGGTTTCGGTCAAAGTTTACTACAAGAAGTGCTGGTCCATCATCGAGAACCTCGCCACCTTCCCTGACACCGTCACAGGCTCGGAGTTCTCCTCGCTGGTGGAGGTGGAGGGCACGTGCGTGAACGACGCAGAGGAGGAAGCAGACAACTCTCCCAAGATGCACTGCAGCGCCGAAGGGGAGTGGCTGGTGCCCATTGGGAAATGTATATGCAAAGCTGGATTCCACCAGAAAGGAGACGCTTGTGAACGTGAGTGCCTTCTCATTCCAGGGGAACCGAGGGGGCGGGCGAGGCGGGCGGCTAAAAGTTAACTTTCTCCTGTTGGACATGGAGAACCGGGGCAGAATTCCGGGATGTTGTTAGTATTTTTTTTTTTTTTGCATGGAATTGGAAATGAGTCAAAATCCTCAGAGAGTTTCTGAGAGGGACGCCAAGAATAACCCAGCGAGTGTTGACGGGGACAAAGGAATGGGACAGTTTAGACATGCGCGGTTGTGGAGGCAAATGCGATTAAAGCGGTCAGATTGACGGCAGCAACGATGGATAAAGTCCATGTTGAGTGGCCTGACTGGAGTCTTTTGAATTGAGTATAAAGCTTTTAATTTAGGAACGAGGCTCTGTGGACACTGGGATTTAAAAATGACTGAAATCGGCTGCTCTCTTGCTAGCTGACAGGCAGCAAAGCAAAGCTCTTGAGGAATTCTGTCTGTCTGCGTCGGCCAGGCGAGCCTGACGGAGTGGGGAAACAAATAGGCGCTGCGCTGTGGCCTTCAGGCCCTGGGATGTTTATGAGGAAGGCGAAGAGGAGGGGCTCTGGCCGTCCTGCCCTGGACGGGCTCCGCAGCGCCGCGGCGCAGCTACAGTTAACAACAAGGTGCTTTTTGTGGCTCTAAATGCTCAGAGGATTATTTTCAGGGGGCACCTGACATGAAAGATAAGAATCAGCGTGGATTAATGGGGGGACTTGGGTCACAGCACTTAAGTGGTCTGCCTTGTTAGCCAGGGCTTTTTCCTTCCTTTCGTAAACTACAATGTAAGGAGCTTATGTGGAGCAACAGCCAATAATAATTGAATGGGATGGATTTAAGGCGAATGCGCGTCTCTGGCAGGCAGGCCACTGCTCCCTGCTGGCGGCCATGGTGGAGTCTGAGCGCCAACGCTAGCGTTCTGCCTCTGGGTTTCTTTGTTGTTGGTGGTGTTTATGTGCGTAGATGTGAGACGCAGACATGATGTTTGGAAAGGAAGAATTTAATTCCATTGCACAACAAGCTGCTCCAACACCTTTTGTGACAGTGCTTTTTAGGACTGCAGCAATCAGTTCTTTATAGTAATAGAGTTCAGTAATATTCCATTATTTATATTGTTGATTATTTTTTTCCCCACTAATTTTATTAAAAAGCATCCATAACATTTTTTTGTTCGACTGAACATGTACAAAATTAGTTTAAACCTAGATACAGAGTTAATTTAATCTGCCTTTTACAATTTAACTAAGCTTTCTTACTTTACTTTGTACAGGCATTAACAAACTTAATACAGCACTTTATTTTTCCGTTTATTATTGTTATAAGTATCTCGAGCAAATACTTAGCCGAGTTGGGGAAACGTGCTAGCTAGCAGTGTAGCATTGATTTACGTTGTGAATCAGCCTTGTCACAGAGCTCTAAGCAAAGGGTCTGTTAGCAGACTTCTCAGTCATGGATCACACTGATTTCTGTTAACTGGTGCTGATTATTGTTAGCCTTAGCTTGCTTTGGAGGTGCTGCAGCAATGTTGTGCTATTATGCTTAGCTAACAGCGTCTTTCAGTAGACACGTGTTTTTTTTTTTACGTTAATTTTTTTTGCAGTTGTTCACGGAGAAGCTAAAAGTTTTGTCCCTCCCTTATAAATAATGTGTTTTTATGCCAACCTAAGTGTAGGTGTAGCTAGCCTGTAGTTCTCTAAAGCCTGGGGCCATTTAAAGTGCATGAGTATTTGCGCCCCACCTTTATAAGCTTTATCTCTGCTGAGGCGTGAGAAGCCTCCGTATTAAAGGGGAGTTCGGCTAAATAAAATGAATCAAGCAGCACCATCAGCACTTCTCCTCGCGACCTCGCTGACATCCAGTTGTCCATGCAGTTCCCTTCCCCCAAGCATCCACCTGACCCCAGCACCGTTTACAGGCCTTCCAAAGTCGCCCGGCTGCTGCAGCGGAGCCGCCATCGCATTTGAATCCGGACAACGGCGCTAAGGCCCAAAGCCTTTCTGTAGCAGTGATCTGGAACCTTGCTGGTGCTTGATGAACATTAGCAACACAGCAGTGATTTATCCTGATTCCAAACGCAGATAAGTTTGGGCCGAGCTGGTGAATATATCTACTTCAGGAGAGGATGTGGTTCATTCTAATTGTACTAATTCCCATCTCCAAGGCCCCCCACTGAGTGCTCGCCGGTCCCAGCAGCAGCAGAGAGAATCCCTCAGCTGACGTCTGGACAGCTGGAAGGGAAACCCTGAGCGAGGGGCATGTGACCCTGCACAGAAAGCAAACGGGGGCGGTGGCACGAGGAGCCGTCGTCCGTCACCCATTTATTCCAGCCTTTTTCTGTTGGGTCCAGCTCTCATGGGGATTCAGCTCACACCTCTGATTTCCATAATGAGGCTGTGGAGCAGTTGTAGGAGGCGGCCCTTTGGTGCATTAAACTCACACCTTATCAATCAGCACGGCATCAGGACGCATGAGCACCTCCGGACTCCCGGCTTCCTGCCTTCATTTGAAATGCTAAACGTGCCTTTTTCCTCCCTCTGCAAGCTGGGCCTGGCTGCCAGCCTCTCCTTGAGGTCTCCTGACACTTTAGCTGTCATGCTCAGCCCCTGGGGGTGCGGGTGGATGGGGGTGGGGTTGGGGTGGGGGGTTGTGGAGGAGGGGGGTCAGTCATTCATCAGTGTCCAAGTAACTTCTGTCCAACTCTGTGACAGTAGAGATGGATGATGCCCTCGTATACAGGATGCTGTTTCCCCTCATTAATCCTCTTGTTTGCGTGCAACTACCACCAGGGGTGTCTGTTTTCTGTTTCCAGACAAAACTTGCTTTTCTAAATGACAGTCAGCAGCCAATCATTTCCTCAGTATTGGTTAGTTACTTCCACAGTGGTGGGATTTGTCCAAACAACAGATATTCCTGGAATTGCAGGCGAGGGCAGCAATCGATTAGTTCAGTAAACGAGTATTCTATGGATTATTCTGGCAATTACTCAAGGAATCAGATAGAAAATATACTGCGCAAACTGCGCTTTTTTTTTTTTTTTTTAACATTTTTTTTTCTTACTGCATTGAAAAAAATCCACAATACAAACTTAGATATGCTATTTTACTGACTGCTTATACAATTTAACTAACTGAGGTTTAGGCTTTAACAAACTCACTGCATCACTATAGCGCTCGATGTTAAAATATAATTTTTTAAGGAAGATGCTAGCTAGCAGAGTAACCACCACATTGATTAAAGCCATGAATCAGCCTTTCCACAACGCTCTAAACAAAGTGTGTTAATTCTAAAACATGGATCACACTGATTTCTGTTAATTGCTGCTAATTATCATTAGCCTAAGCTTGCTGTTTCCGGGCCGCTCTGTAGATATCAAGCAGAGGCCGGATGTTTCTTTAGAGGTGCTGCAGCAGCTAGCTGCATCTTTCGGTAGACACAATGCTTTACGTTTTCTTTTCTTTTTAATGTTAAATTCTTTGTGATCTTTGCCTCACATCCATCTTTAGTGGTGTAGTAGCAAGCCCGACAGAAATGACGATCTTTGCTAAACCCGGAGCAAAGTGTAGTCGGCCGAATTTAAACAAAGCTTTGACACAAATGATTTCCATCCAAGGTTTGTAGTCATGGAATTACTGGAACTGTTGGAGTAATGGTTTCGGCCCTGATGCAGGCCACAGGCCCCTCTCTCTGTCTGAGGACTCAGTGGCTCCAGTGGGACCAGTAGCCAGGGCCAAAGCAGACCAGCACATGAATGGGGACTATTTTCACAACAGCACAAAGTGAAGGCAGCCCAGGCTGTGGGGCACTTCAACTGGCCTTTTTCAACACCCATTCCACCGAAACCAGTCAGGAAGAGTGACATTTACTGGCAGAGATTGCTACACAAAGAGGTAAACAGACATGGGGGGGGCGCAGGGGGTGGAGGTCTGAAAGACAAGGCTCCTCTTTTCTGACGGTGATGAATGAGTGAGGCAGGGGCCTTTGCATCTGCAGAGGTCTCCTCAGATGACACGAGTGACAGCTCGGCTCCCTCATTTCACCTGCCCCCCCCCCCGTAGCAATGTTAGCAAAGCGTTGCTGCAACAAGTCATAAAGATGTGACAGGCGTGGCTGTCGTTGTTTTAACGGACCGGGCTCTCCACTACTACCTGCTCATCCTCAATCAGAAGTTTGTGGCTCTAATTCTTCTAGTCTTAGTGGCAATTTGAGGATTAGACAGAATGTTTAAAGTCACGCTAATGGCTGATGTTGTTTTTCCATTAGAAATCATTTGATAAATCCTCTTAAATTAAATGACAACCACAAAACTGTTTCCCAAAAAAAGCCACTTGCAGCTCCTTCGTCAAAATACTGACCTCCTCGAATATTTGTCCCAAAGTAGCTTTTTTAACCGCAGGTTCATGTCATATCCTGACACTCCAGATAAGGAGCCAGGAATTATCTGCTCCAGCTGGTTGATCCACTCACAGATGGTGGAAAAAAGATCTGGTCATTACAATGAACTGTTGCATCTCAGGCACGAGACAATATCCAAAAAAATGACGATTGTGCAGCGCCGCATTGTTTTAGCGATTAAAGGTAAAAATAATTCCTGCACTAACGACAGCTGATTTTTCTAAATTGGTGGATTTTCTTTCCATCTGGTGGTTGCGGCTGCAGGTTTTTGGGATAAAACCTCAGCCGGTCTAAATTTGCGAAAAAAAGGGGGGTTAATGCTGACTTATCCTAAACAAAGGTCATGGAATCTGACCTTGCCAGTCCAAATTTGAGACCCTACGTTGCATCGTATGAATAGAAGGCGTCAAAGTAAACAGGCCCCGTTTCACACAAAGGCACATGTTTAGCTGCCTGGCTTGCAGACGAGACCTGTGTGACACCGCGTCAGATGGCGTTTTCACCACGGCGACGGTGAGGGTCTGTGGATGGGCCTGCCTGGGGTCACTGGACATTAACTTCATTTATACATGGCTGCAGATCAACGCAGCGTCACAATGGAGGCCTGCCGCTGGTGTTTAGCAACAGCAGCGCCCCGGCTGACAGGACACTGTCAGGACAGAAGATGGATGATCGCAGCAGTTGACCCCTGAGCACCGCAAGAGTCGCCTCTTGTCCCTGCATGACAAAAGAGCCCCCTCCCCAGGGCGCAGCGGCCTTCATCTCCGCTTGCTCTAACGGGTTCAGACATCTTTATCGATCCCAGCTTCTACAGCTCTCACGCTGGAAGCTTTGCCCTTTCACTTCTCCAAACTGTGGCGCAGACCTCTTTTTTGCCTGCTGACTGTTGAGACGGTGTGATCAGACAGGCGGACGCGGGTCAGGAGGTCAGGAGGCGGCGTCTTTGTTGTGTAGGCTGGCGGCGCGAGGGAGAAAGTGAGGAGCTTTTAGGTCTTTGACATGAAGAATACGGAGATGGAGGATCTGAGAGGGTGGAACATCTGTCAGAGACGGTGGAACATCTGCCCTCCTTCTCTCCTGAACCAGAGGGGAGGACAGTGGGTTACTGCCCATCAGCCGAAGCCCACGACCACTCTGCGGTCATGCTGTGGCGGGACGTTTTTGAGCTGGGTTAAAGATGATCTCGGTGCTGCTGCTCTTCTTCCTGTTTCCTTGAGCCCAGAGGTGGGCAAACTAAGGCCCGAGGGCCACATGTGGCCCAATAAACTATTTGATCCGGCCCGCAGAGCCTTCACAATAATTAAAAAAAAATAAAAAAATCTCCATAAGCCAAATCAGGAGGGTTGTCAGCCTGATGGGTTAAAAAAAGATTCGACCCCCATGGGTCTGCTCACGCATGGCCACCAGTTGGCCTGTTTTAGCAGGCGGTCAGCCACGGGGGCTGGGACAGGCTAGAGCCAGCGACAGCCACATACCTTCCTGTTGCTGACTGGGTAAAGCTGTGGCGGCAGTTTCCTTTGATCTGCAGGGGATTCTGGCCTGGGAAGACCTTTGGGCTTTGATCTTCAGAATGCAGAGGACCACTCCACACCCGTCTGTCAGCGCAGCCGAGCACCTAGTGCATTAAAGGGAGCCGCCTGGCTGCCTTTCAGGGCGCTCTCCCTTGTTTCTGAGTGAGTTAAATGAACTACACAAAAGACGATTAGGAGGGACAATTTCGCCTGTCGCTGAGAATCCATTTCAGAAGGCAAAGGCAGTGGGAGGCCTTCAGGAACCGCGCAGCACTTAGGGATGCTTTGCGCAGATGCAGCTGCGGCTCCACAGAAGAGGCTGGAAACCCACTGATGTAATGAGCTTAATCTGAAAGTTCCCTTCATTTTCCAGCCCACAGCAGGAGAGCTGAAACACCAACCAGGTGAGAGTTCTGCCTCTGGGACGCCAGTCCTCCACTGGTGTTCCTGGAGGAGCCACACCAGTCCTCCACTGGTGTTCCTGGAGGAACCACACCGGTCCTCCACTGGTGTTCCTGGAGGAACCACACCGGTCCTCCACTGGTGTCTCTGGAGGAGCCACACCGGTCCTCCACTGGTGTATCTGGAGGAGCCACACCGGTCCTCCACTGGTGTCTCTGGAGGAGCCACACCGGTCCTCCACTGGTGTTCCTGGAGGAGCCACACCGGTCCTCCACTGGTGTCTCTGGAGGAGCCACACCGGTCCTCCACTGGTGTTCCTGGAGGAGCCACACCGGTCCTCCACTGGTGTGGCTGGAGGAGCCACACCGGTCCTCCACTGGTGTTCCTGGAGGAGCCACACCAGTCCTCCACTGGTGTGGCTGGAGGAGCCACACCAGTCCTCCACTGGTGTGGCTGGAGGAGCCATCAGAAGGTGGGCGCAGTCCTGATTGGCTGGCGTTTCATCGCTCTCTCTCACATTGCCGGTCTGTCAGCCCTCCCGGTGCAGATACGTGCGCCCTCAGAGCGTGCACGTGGTTGATTTTTAGCGTATCTTCATCACCATCTCGCTTTGATCTCTGCTGTGGACGTGCACGCAGCCACTTCCTTGTGTTCTCTCCATTCAGAAGCTAAAGCTGCTTGCCCTCCAGCACAGTGCACAGGAACGCTGATCTTCTCCTTGTTTCTTGTGGAAAGCTGCTTATCTCCTGCTGAGCACAGATACCTGAGAGGATCCAGCACCACACAGCATCGTCGCCTTCAAACCGGTCTTCTTCTCCTGAAGCCTGCGGGACACAGGCGTTAGACACCAGCGGGCTTGGAAGGAAACTCCGAAGACTCTGAAGTCACTGAAGTCGACTCTGTGTGCCCTGAAGAGCTTTTTCTGATTCTCCACTGTGTCCCTGAGCTGGATAAGGGCCGCCCGGCTCATAGGTGGCAGATTCACAAGTAAAATACAGCAAAACACACCTGCTGCGCAGAACAAGCAAACAAACAAACACACAAAGGAAGCTACAGGACAAAGTCACTATCCACGCCGAAAAATTCCAAGCCTGTCGGATTTTTGACTTTAAACCGTGTCAGTAGATCAAAGCTAGGCTATTTTTGAAGGCTTTGGTGTTTTTCTTCTAGGCTGGAGGTGTGCTAATGTGCAGCATTTGTCGGTATGATGCAGTGTCGTCAGCGCTGCGTTCAGCTAATAACTCGTTTACGGTGCGCCGCGCAGACCTTTGCGGAGATCAATGGCGCTGCCTGTTTGAAGCTGAAGTGTTTTGCCTCATTGTGTTTCACTGCCAGCGCTCACCAGATACACAGCTGCTCCCTGAGACGGCTGAAGCTAAAGCACAGTCCAGCATGAAAGGAGTGGCAGACAGCAGAGATTGCGTGCACACACACACGCGCACACACACAGAAAAAGAAAGCTACGTGCTGCTGACAATCCTCCCTGCGATTTTATTGATTGACTAATTTCCTCTCTGAAATTGTCACCACACACTCTTGAACGAGCCAGTTTGGATCCCAGCGCAGTTTTAGATGATGAGAAAATCAATCCGCAACAGCTCGTACTGGCAAAGAATAAAACAAATAAAAACCTCAATAACAATATTATTAATGGTAATAATAATAATGATAATAATGATAATAGTAGTAATAATAATAATAGTAATAATAAAAATAATAGTAGTAGAGAAACAGAACATTTCAAGGTTTCTTGGTTTTTGTATTTTAGAGATTATAAAACCTAAAACCATCTGAATTAACTGTTTCTTAGATAAATCCTGTGTTTTATGTTGAAACTGTGCCTGTGTAAACGGATATTTTAATGTGATTTACAGAGATTATTACTTAAACCACTGGAAGCCATTTGTTATTTTATATTGTTATCCACCGTTATCGTCCCTGGAAAGAATCCGCGGTGGGCGTTCTCAGGTTCATTTTCCTTTGTTAGATTTAACGTTTTTTCCCACATTTTCTCTTTTCTGTATGTCAGCTAGCCGAGTTCCTAACCCTGCTCTCACCTGCAGAGCTCCGACCTGCAGCAGCAGCTCTTCCCCCTCGTGGTCTCGCAGACGGGACCGATACAGGCACCAGCAGCAATACAAGGTTACATGGTGATCAAAGCCCCTTGGCCCTTGATCTCTAGAAGGCCCTCGGAAATTCAGAACATCAATGGAATGTAATCACCTGTTTCTTGGCCCATTATCAACCTTTTTTGAACATTTCACGACATCTTTTTCCAGTTGTTTAGCCCACAGTCGGACAGTGAATTCATGGATGTGCTAGCTGGAACTGAGCCGTGGGTGATTGCGGCTCATACTGGGGTAGATCAGCGAGGCCTCGCAGGGACGCAAACATCACTGACACCTGAACGCTGTAATTCCTACATCTACACGAATATATAACGTCCTGTGGCTTTGAGCTGCTATCTGTCCGCAAGCAGTCGGAAATCTAAAAACCAGATGCGTGACAGCGATGGATGGGAGTGCACATCTGGGAAGCCGCCCAGCTGCGCAGCCTTGCAACCAGAAACGTCCCTGCGTTTTTGGACAGACTACTAATTAAGCCTGCTGCTATTTTAGGGTTCCGTCTGTTAGAAAAGGCTCAGATTCAGTCATGAGCCAAGCGGCATAAACGTGAGCGGATGTGTGATTCCTCCCATTCTTTTGGACGGATTAGAGTTGCGCTCTGTTAAACGCAAATAACCCCAAGGACCCCAACCTCAATGCAGTGCAAGTGCTTTGATTAGAGCTGCAGGAGTCCAAAAGCACCAGAAGCCTCCTTATTCAGGACTCCTTGTACTTCTGCCGGTTTTGCCTGATGAAGAGATCAACACATAACGCAAAAAAAGAGCGAGACAGCGCAGAGGATGTGTGCAGACGGAGGATTAACTACAACCCTAAACAAAGAAAGTGATGGTTTTTGTGTCCAAAGCAGGGTAAGGCTCTTATCCTCCTCTTCCTCACCCGGGCGGACGCAGAGCAACTGGAAGGAATTCAAACGTGAGGAAGGTCAGCGAAGAAGAATAAGAAATGCACCGAGGTTGTGGGACCACTAAGAAATCCCGGTTTTCAGCGTTAGCTTGCGTGTGCCTGTAAGTCAAAGATAAGTGCGTTAGCTGGATTCTGTGGGCTGTTTGCGCTGCGACAGAGACGTGAGCGTCAGGGTTACAGCAGTCATAGTTTGATTTCCTGACTGCTTGGAGGACTTTTGGCCTCATCTTCCTCGTGTGTGCTGCTAATCAGAGCACTTGGGCGCCGCAGCTACGACTGCGATCAGACGGCTGGAAGAACGCAGCTCGCTTTTCACCTTTTCTCCCGACTGTAGAGACCTCCCAGCAGAGGAGCTTTGAAGCTAGCTGGAGAACGTAGCGCAAAGGCAAACAGAGCTGCTGGCTTATCGACAGGCGTGGCAGGAGAAAGTGCGCTGGTCCAGGCCCTGCCGAGGGGGGTGGGGGGCCCTTCAGGGTCATTATCAGCGTCTGCGGGGAGTGTTTACACAGCCTCAGACGTGCTCCAACTCCCAACCGCTGCCTTGCTGATTTTCATCAGGAATCTACTGGCGTTGGCGCTGGTCGGGGTGGGATTATCCCAGCTTCTTCAGGCTGAATGAAACGTCCATTGCTGTTGTCCTTCTCACCTCGGAGCTGCAGCCGTCACATTCCTTCTAGAAAAAAGGAATAATAAACCTCGCCTGTTTCAAAACAGGGCTCGTTTCCCCGACTCGCTCATGAAAAATGCATTTTTGCCGATGTTGCCTTTCGTATGCAGAGGCATCTACAGAAGCAAGGGCTTCGTGTCGGTCAAAAAAAGGGAGAATGAAAGAGAACGCTGCGGTGGTGAACCCAAGTCTTCCTCGCTGGTGTTTTAAAGTCTGCTCTCAGGGCACTGGCTCCACTGATCAGAGGCATCTGCTGTCAAATCTAGGACACCCTGGGTTTTTATTTTTTCACGAGAGCTCCTGATTCGCTCTGTTTATTTACAGCTCTCCAAACGTTCATTTCGACTGAGAGTTTACTTCCTGTGAGGTTTTGGTGTGAAATGACAGCGTGAGCACAAGCGGCGCAGCCTGTGTGTGAGCGGTGAGGTGCGTTGATTGTCCTGCTAACGGGTACGGCGTGCATCCACCTTATCTGCTGCAGAGAGCCTCCTCTCACAGATAACACGCTTATAAACACGTTAGGTCCTTTCACCGACCTCAGCCTGGCGTTCACACACACACACACACACACACACACACACACACACACACACAGAAAGAAGGCCTTTTTGTGCTTTCTCTCCCCCCTCTCACCTTTTCTTTGTTTCCTCCACAGCGTGCGGCCGTGGCTTCTACAAGTCTTCCTCCCAGGACCTTCAGTGCTCGCGCTGTCCGGCACACAGCTTCAACGACCGCGAGGGCTCGTGGCGCTGCGATTGCGAAGACGGCTACTACCGAGCCCTGTCCGACCCGCCGTCTGCTGCCTGCACCAGTACGTCTACCACACCGCACATCACCTGACTTCTCACTGGAAACAATCACATGCTCGTCAGTCCAGCCTCACCTGTTCTCCAGCAGTCCCTTGGCCTCCTCCCGTATCGTTTTAGCCCTGCTGGCTGGTTCACATGTCTGCTTTCTGTCTTAGTTACTTGCTAATAATGAGAAGAGTCACTTCCTGTTTCCCGTGTGAAAGCAATGACGGAAAGTAGCAGCAGCCTGCCTCTGCGTCTCCGTTTGTACTGGCCGGCAGCACCTCGGCGACGCCGCTGGTGTATTCACGCCATTCAGCAGAGGGGGGGGCGGACTGAGGCAGGAGGTGGAGCTGCTCAACTCTCCGTTAGTTATATGCATATGGCACCTTTTACAAAATAAATTGTTTCTAGGTGCTTTACAAAGGCAGAAACCCAGAGCCGGAACCCCCAGGTAAGCACAGTGGCAGGAAGAAGGTTTTTAACAAGAAAAAACCTTCAGCAGGACCTGACTTCAAAGGAGGAACCATCTGCGTGAAGGAAAGCCAGCTGCATGAAGGAGAAGGGGAAGACTAGATAGGGGAAATAAAAGAGAGAGAGAGAGAGAGAGAGAGAGAGAGAGAGAGAGAGAAACAAACATGCAAACAAAG
Source organism: Tetraodon nigroviridis (assembly GCA_000180735.1). Lineage (NCBI taxonomy): Eukaryota > Metazoa > Chordata > Actinopteri > Tetraodontiformes > Tetraodontidae > Tetraodon > Tetraodon nigroviridis. Next base: position 59,828 of record CAAE01014527.1, on the reverse strand, counting down.
CAAACATAATCCAGCGTAGGCAGGTTGTTATAGCAAGGGAACAGCATAGGCAGGTGCTGACAGTGGGGCTGGGTTTGTTTCTGCTGTTCTGCGACTGGTTGGCAAAGTTTGCACCGGTAACCGCCAGAGAGGTAATCCTGTGTTTTATCTGTGTACTTTCACTCCGCTGATAATGTTTCACAAGGCTATCAAGACAGTGCACACGCGGAGTAGCGCAAATAACCTAAAGACTTGTTTATCAAAATAAAAGCAAAGGTCTCAGCATTGCTGCTCCACGTCAGGAGCAGAGCGGATTTCTCCTAACGGCTCCGAACTGGGCCCGGTCACGAGCGTTAATGTGTGTGTGATGGACTGCAGGAAGTCATTATATAATGCGCTGACTTGTTTATGCATTACATCATCTTAATAAAACAAGGGATGTATGGATTAAGGCTCCGTCGCTGAGTTCGCCAACCATCCTCAACAGCCTTTAACCCTAACCCTTCTGACATTCAGCCATGAAGGGAAGGCAAACGTTCCTACTTCTTCGTATCGTCCTTGGGCTGCTCCCAGCTGGGCAGTCACCTTGACCAAGAAGAGACGTAATTACCGAAGTTGTCTAATGCGCACTGCCATTATTCACTTTCATTAACTTCGGCACCACACCTGACGACCCCATGCCGTTGTGTGTAAAGATGTATTTTTAGGATGTATGAACAGCGTCAACCTTCACCACAATCACCAGCACAATTGCATCCAGTTTTCCAGTTTGCTCCAGTTTTCGGTCAAGTCAGGGTGACCAATAATCACCATAATCCCCCTTTTTAAGCACCATGCAGTGCAGCAGTGACAAGTAATTGAAAAGATTTTTTTTAGGCTCACATAAATCTTTTGATTGACAGAATCTATTTTTACACATGAAACTAGCAGATCCCAGGCCAAAGGTAAACAGTGGGATGGATTTCCGGCATACAGGGATTAAGAACGTTACTGTGGATTCCAGCGGACATGAGACCAAGATGTCATTTGCTGAAATGAAAAGCTAAATCCAGGATGAATAAAAATTGGGGAAGAAGGCTGGAAGAACACGGTCCTTTGGACATTTGGTGTACTGCAAACTTGCATTTGTTGGTCAAAGACCTCTCTCAGGACCTCGCTAGGGCTGGAGCTGCAGCCGCTGCGAGCAGCGCTGCCACCGGGCAGCTGGGAGGGGTTGGGAGGGGAGCCCCCGTTCCCTCCTGCCCCCTTTTAAAAATGCGCCGTGTCAACAAGTGATGGCTATCCTCTGCTAAGCCCCTGCTTGATTAAATGAACATAGCATTCGGCCGCCAGGCTGCAGAAATTCCGGTTTATTCCGCTCAATTTCACTTCCAGGTCATTCCTTGTTGTTTGCGCTCTCTCTGATCGGCCGCTGTAGTTACACCGAGTGTCCCCCCCCCATCTTGTTTCCCATAGTTCCAAAGCACCGGCGAAGCATAGGAGGCCCCAGGGCTCCGCTAGTTTTTCAGAAATTTGCTCTGCCGCTGCTCCGCACGGAGAATTGCCACATTCTCCGCACGGATCCCTTAGTAGACATCATGACTGGACTTTGAGACGCGAGGTGACTTTGAGGTGGCGCTCGACCTGTGTTGGATCAGAGAGTTTTCTATCCTGTTCATGACACCTCGTCTAATGAAGCAAACGGCATCCGCAGGAATTAGGCATAGTGAGAAAAAAACTCCCTTTTAATAGGAAGAAACCTTGAGCAGGACCAGGACTCAGAAGGAGGAACCATCCTGCTGAAACAAATATACAAACAAAATAGATTTGCAAGCATTCACAGGTCTCTGGTGATGTCTCAAGCACCAACCAACGAGGATGAGTTTAGTTTTGGACTGGATCAGGGAGGAAGAGTAGCCAAAGGTCTCTTTGAGCCCTTTCTGCGTGCCTTCCCTCTTGCAGGCCCACATCGTTAGAGGCCAGGTCACTAGGTCATAGCACACATTTGTAGCGTGAGGATTACCTCATGTGTGGTTTGAATAGCGCTAACCCCTGCTGCTCCTCTCCCCACAGCTCCCCAATTAGAGCGCAGACATCCTAATAGGCTGTGGAGGCTTACGGCTGCCAGAGGAGCTCTCAGCGCTGATAAGCACTGGGCTCTTCTTTCTCTAAGCTTGGATTTGTCCAGCTCCAACCACACCCAACAAAGTAAAGTGGGTTTTTAACACTCACAATATGCAATATGTATTCAATAGGATTTTTAATATTTCTTTTACTCGTCACTGCTGTGGACGCGAGCTCCGTTTATTCTCATCATTTACACGTTCTTTTTCAACAGCTGCTTTGCGTTAGCATGCATGCGATGCGGTTGGATACACACTGTCTACGTCCACACCAGAGGTAGTCACAGCCAGCAGAGTAAATACTCTGACACACACTCACTTTCCCATGGTTCTTCACAGCGCTGCAGCGTTGGAGGAAAACTAGCTATTGATTAAGACATTTCAGGCTGTGGGGGCTCTGGCAGGCTAATCCGTGAAATGAAACTCATGTGGAGGAGGGGGAGGAGAAAGAAAAAGCAAAGATAAGGCAGAGAGACAGAAAAAGAAAGAACTTAAAGAAGGGACGAGCCCCGAAGCTGGAAGCAGCTTAGGACGGGGCAGGACTGATAGCTGGCGCGGAGCCTCAGTCTTAGACACAGAAACCTGGAGAGGGAAGTGTGAGGCCTCATCGTGCTGCGCATTTCTAATCAGACTCAACTCTGCTTTCATCCCAACGTCACAACAAATCTGACAAACGGCACTTTTCTCTCTTGACAGCTTTTGGGAATGAAAAGAATCTCCTGGCCCTGATGAGCACATGTTCAGTGCTGCATTAAACTTGTTGCACAGTTATTATTATTATGGTCTATAGGGTTTGGAATGTTCCTGTAGCTATCATGTCAAAGGAAGTAATACATCTGCCTAAATGGACTCACATGTGTAATTTATGCAACTCAGATACCTTTTTATGGCACATTAGTAAATATTAAAAACGGTAATTTAGGGTTGCAGCAATTGATTTCAGTAATAAAGTATTTTATTGGTGATTCTGGTGATTATTCAAGTCATTAGATAAAAAATATATCGCGCACACTGTGCCTTTTTTTTTTTTTTAAACATCAATCTCACTTTAATTAAAAGCATCTGACGTTAAGCATGCTCAAAATAATATCAAACAGATGCGGAGTTCATCAAACTAACTTTTACGGTTTAACTAAAAACGTGAATGCTAGCTAGCTAGTAGCTGCTGTATTGATTAAAGTTGTGAATCTGCCTTTCTATAGAGCTCTAAACAAAGTGTTAGTTAGCAGACTTCCCAATAATAGATCACACTGATTTCTGTTAATTGGTGCTAATTATCATTAGCGTTAGCTTGCTGTCTTTGGTCCACTCAGTGGGCCTTTAGCTGTTTAAGACTGGATGTTCTGGATGATCTTTTTTTTCCAAATTTAAAGCTTTGAAAACAGGAAGCGTTCCTAACTAAAGCTGCTGGAGTTTAGCCATCCAAAGACGTTGAGGCGCGATAATGTGGAATGGCAACATTGGGGAGAGATTTGCATCACATAATTGCATGTTTTCTACGTTTGTCCAGAAGGTTTGAAACTGCTACAGGAAGTGGTGAAGTCGTGCCACATAAGAGAGTTTGCGACTGTCACATCGATTTGCGTGACCCTTGCCGGTCTGTCGAGAAGCTGAAACACGCAGTAGACGTGCTGACAAAAGACACAACTCAGAGTAGACACACTTTCTTCTGCCTCTTGCTTTGATCTCTGCCACCACCGACTAAATAAGATGTTATCTTTGCTGTCCAAGGAAAAACGATTGCAGCTTTATTCTTTGTGGTGTGTGTGTGTGTGTGTGTGTGTGACTGAAGTGGAGGGCCCTCTCAACGCCCTCTTGTTTGCCCTTCACCTGCCACAGGTGGCTCTTTCATCTCAATCCTGAATATGGACGTTTGTGTCAGGTTCTGGCTTCTAATGTGTGGAACGGCAAAAAACAGTTGGCTTTGAGTGTCTGGAAGAAGAAAACATTCAAACAAAAATAAAACAACTGAGAGCTACTGAAGAACAGGAAGAGATGTTTAAGGGTCTTTCAGCACAGTTTCCGCTCTAAAGCATCAGTAAATCATCAGTTATTAATAAGAACATTTTTTTTCTGTGTATTATCTTTACTTTTGCTTTTTTTTTTTTTTTTACATTTATCTCTACTCCTTCGTTCTCTACTCAACCGTAGAACACTCTGTCACGCGTGTAAAGGTTTTAGGGTTGTCAGGGGCAACCTGTTTTCCCTGTAGCATAGTGTAGCATGCTTAACAAGCAGTTGTTTTAAAAAGGCTTTTTTCTCTCCGACAGGGCCTCCATCAGCACCTCAGAACCTCGTCTACAACATCAACCAGACCACCGTTAGCCTGGAGTGGAGCCCGCCTGCGGACAACGGCGGGCGCAGTGATGTCACCTACAGGGTTATATGTCGGCGCTGTGGTTTGGAACCGGAGGAGTGTGTTCCATGTGGTCCAAACGTGGGATATTCTCCGGCCCAGTCGGGGCTAGTGGACACTTACATCACCATCATGGACCTGCTAGCTCACGCCAACTACACCTTTGAAGTGGAGGCTGTCAATGGAGTGTCGGACCTGAGCCGAACCCAGAGGCTTTTCGCGGCGGTTAGCGTCGCCACCGGCCAGTCAGGTAAGGACCCTCGTAGCAACTCTTCATTCCTTACTTGGATCCTGACTTGAATCTGCTCTCTGTGGGGGTTTAGAGTGGGCAGACCTGCATTCTCATTACATTCCGTTGGAAATGGTTTTCTCAGAAGGAATTCATCTGAAGTGATCTTTGAAACTAGACGGAAGAATCAGGACATCTCCTGTCATATTCCTGTCTGTCTGCCTGTCTGTCTGTCTTCCTGCTTGCTATAAATGCCTGAAGCACAATGGGCAAAGGTCTCCTCTTAGCTTCCTCTTTGATTTTGGAGCAAGCAACAAAGATCATTCTGAGGTCATAGGGATGGAGCGCATCAGTCTAGATAGGAGCGAGACCCTGAAGGCGTTTAAAAAGAACTACGAGCATTTTAACCCAATGCAAAAACAACAAGGGAGCCACTGAAGCAATTCAGCCCGAATTCGCTTTGAAAACACTGTCATCAGTTTTCCATTTTTTTAATTTACTGTTATGATGTTGTGTTAATGCTCTTACCTTTGAGACAATGTGAACAATTTCCAAATAAGCGTACGGTCTCTACCCACTTCAGCGTTTGCTGCAGCAGAGCGAACATTCCGCATCAGCACCACCGCTATTGGCCAGACCTCTCTGCTGCAAGCTAGCTAATGATTAGCCATTAGCATTAATGACCCCAGGTGAATCCAGAATTCATATTACCTTGAAGATTTTAATGTGTCTATCTCTAAACATGACTAGTGTAGCAACAATGAAACCTCCCTGAGGATGAACAGGAGCTCTGCATTTCCAGCCGGCTCTCGAGGGGACCGGCTGTGATTAAAACGCTGTAGCGTACGGCGTCAAACTCCAAAGTGTTTTTTTTTACTCCATCATTTCTAAAGATCCACTCAACAAGATTGTTTTTTAATGCTTGACTATCTGTGAAACACAGTTTGGTCAAATGAGTGATGAGGAGAAGGCGGAATGTGAAGGTCTAACGCCAACTGTCTCTGCATTCCAATGAAGCTAGCTGTCGCTGCGTTTGAGGCCCTGGGAACCATAGTAACGACAACAATCCTAATAATTCCAATCGAAATGGAGCCCACATACCTGCCTCTTCACAGTTATATGTGGCATGTTGACAGCAGACAATCACCAGTTAACTTCCGGGAATGTGTGTCTGTTACGGATGAGCGACCAGCTTGAAAGGGAATCGAATGCTTGGCTGAGATCACGGTGTGTTCATCATTTCAAATAAATGCCACCATTGAAAGCATTTTGCCGGCGTGTTCAGTGAACTCGAGCAGGATAGCCAAGGTGAAATGTGACGGTAAATAAAATGGTAAATTATTGGTAGATGAAACACTAGATGGACATGATGAACATGGTAAATGCTTTGACTTCAGTGACTTCATCCTGAAGCAGTCTTCAGATAAAGGCTGAACGAAGCGCCCAGTCAGTAATGACCGTGCCTGATTACCTGGCTCTGGCCGATCACTTGGCCGATCACCTGGCTGTTCACCTGATCACCAGTTTGAGGTGGACCTGTTCCCCCTTTAGGGAGGGATCGTTGAGGCAGCGTGCAGCGCTGCTCATTAGAATGAGCCCCGTTATTAAAGCTTTTATGGCTTCTCGTTCAGAATTGATTAACCTTTCCAGGAGCGGCGCGAGAGCGCTAAAAGGAATGCTCCCTGCTCCAGCCCTCCTCACCCCTCCTGTCTGAATCAGAATCAGGGAGAAGGCCAACTCAGAGATGGAACGGGTGAGATGCAGACGGTGATCCATCTGACGAGAGAATCACGTCTGCAATAACAGCACCAGAGGAGATGGTTGGAGCTGGAGAGGTGTCAGGAGCTGCTTGTCCTCAGAGGTGTGATTACCTCTGGGCTCCGTCGTCAGTGAGCTGAAGCCGAGGCTGAATCCTAACATTGATTTGCCAGATTTCCGCTGCTGTCAAGTATTCCCACTATCACCATTCGCTGGGTGAAGAGTTTGTTTCAATCAGCTCTATTGTGTGTCAGCGGCGCTGCTCTTGCAGCCCTGCGCCGTCGTGCTCGCTTGTAAATATGGCTTTTTGTTCTTCCTTCACGCACTTGAAGAACCACTGCTGGTGGATTGGCCATCAATTTTCATTCAAACAGATGTTCACACAAGCGCTTTGGATAATTCACCATGGAGCACGGCAGAGAAATGGGATTTGAAATTAGGTGTGGGAAAATGTTGTGGCGCAGTTCAGCTCTAAAGCAGAGGAATCGGCCTTGGCGCGATCAGCAAGACGAGAGAGACAACAGAAAGAGGGAAGAGAAGGACTGGGTTCGGGCTGGACTGGAATGTGGGCCAGCAGCGCCGATAGCAGCACTTTCTGCTGATGAGCTGTGCTCCAAAGTATCCACAGCCTCCACGCGTGAGTCAGGCAGGAAGAGGGAGCGTGACCAGCGGAGGCATGCACATACCGACAGCGTGGTGGGTTTCAAAGAGCCTAAAATACACGAGCACGGAAGCAGTTCGCAACCTACTTATTAGAGCTGCCACTGATGATTATTGTATTAATTCATTAGTCCGTCTATTTTTTAATTATGAAATAAATACTAAAAATAATTAAAAGTAGACTAACGTTAGTGTTTATTGAGCTAACTTTTCCGGTAGCCAGCGATAGCCGCTGGACATGCCTCTGCTGCACTCTTTTACAGGAATTGACCTCCGCTACGCTTTTACTCTTCTTCTGCAGTTGACTTCATAATCAAGTGTCATAACAAATCAATTATGAAAGAAGTGGTCGACTCTTTTGGTCACTAAATTGAATTGATTGTATTGATTTGTTTTTGCAGCCCTACTATTTAGGTTTCTTATTTATGCCACTTTTCCTGTAAGTGTGTGTTGACCAGCGAGCAGGTCCCGTGCATCCCTTTGACCTTAGTGACACTCTATTATCACCAAAGAGTTATTGTTGAGTGTATTTGTGAAAGCACCACTTTGGGAACAATCAGGCTATTGATTGGTCCCTCCTGTGATCTAATCTGCTCCGCTGGCCTTAAACAGAAGCATTGATTGACTGCGAGCCGTCTCCAGTGACCATTCTGGGCCAGTGTCATTTCCCAGTTAAGCAGATCCTCTTTTGTAGCGGTTTAACGTTACCTGGGAGCCCTTTCAGCCAACCCTCCCCCACCCTGCCCCGAATGCTCGCAGTAATTTGATGAGCGCTGGGCCAAGCGGTAAAATTCACAGGCTGCAGTAAAAGCATGGCAGCAGCAGCAGCAGCAGCAGCAGCAGCAGCTGAACGTGCAGCTTTTCTGTTCCTGCCTCCTGATTTGTCTGTCACCCAGTCCGTCAGCAATGAATAATTTTCATGGAAGGTGCACTTTAATTACTTTCCCATTTAAATGGCATTATTGCAAGCTATCTAGGTAATTAATCTCGCCAAGTATCCTGTTTCAGCCTTTTATTGCTGGCAGACGAGCTCCCTAAATCCTGCTGGATCTGCTGCGCCTGAACGAGCCCCCCCCATAGAGGCCGGCGATGCCCCTTTATCCTCCGCTTGGCGTCTGTCACGGCCGCTGGAAGCTTCTTTCTGTTGCTGTGAGAAGCCAGTCAGAGCGGTGAGCTGTTAAGCTGCCTGGGAACGGGATCCACGCAGACGCACCCGCGCAGGACTGCCGTCAATTGTGGGCTCCAGCTAGTGCTAAAGGCAAAGATGGAGGCAGCTTTGACGGCTGGTGATACAGTGGTGTGCCGTAAAAACACCCTGACGCCTGCATTGGCGGCTACGTTAGTTGTCTGAAAATCATCTTCATCGCTGCAGTCAAAAACGAGTTTGTCCGAATTGTCTCAAGTTGCCTCACAAAGGCAGAAACACAGAGCCGGAACCCCCAGGGCAGCACGGTGGCAGGCAAAACTTCCTCTCAACAGGAAGAAACCTTGAGCAGAACCAGGCCTACGAGGAGGAACCATCCTGCAAAAAAAGCTAGCTGGGTAAAGACAGAGAAGAAGAGAGAGATGGGACAGAGAGAATAAGAGAGAGAGAGAGAGAGAGAGAGAGAGAGAGAGAGAGAGAGAGAGAAACAAATATGCAAACGTAGCAAACATAATATACATAATACATATAAGCCTAATAGACCATAGACATCAGCGCTAATTCACTTATGTTGCTACATTCTGGAGAGGGGCAGCTGTTGCTGGGGATCAAAGCCACTGATGCAACCCCGTGCTGGAGTCTGCAACAGGCATCCAGCGATAGTGACTGACCCAAATTAGATTTCCATTTTTCGGGGATATAAATGTGATCCGTGTGTGTTTTTGAGCTGTAACGTTTTACTCCACACTAGTTCCTGTCAGTGGTTATCTCCACAGCGCTTTGCTCCCAGACGCCTTTGAATTTGGTCATTTTCATTTGGAAGATTTGCAATAAAAAAAGAAAAGCCCTTTCGTTCTAAAAAGCGTCTAAAAATGTTGCGCCAGTCTGATGTGGAGGCTGGCCTAGGAATTTGTGAATGTTGAAAGGGGAGTTGGACTCCTTCCTATAGGCAGACACAGACACACTTTTAATTATTCAGACCTCGTTGAAGCAGCAGAAAGAGATTGAGGCAGTTTTTCTTTCTTTTTTTTCCGGCAGTCCTTCAATCTGCTCGTTACCTTCCCACACAGGAACTATCTATCTCCTCACCGGAAACTTCTGCTCTGCGGGCCTTGGCCGCTCGACCAGTTTAGCCAACAGTTCCCTGAATACTAACGTTGGTTTTATGTCTTGTGATATCGTGATATCTTCCTTCAAATAACATTAGTATTTTACTGAAATTTCCCTGACCGGTGTAGGCAGGTGTAGAGATTCAAGCCAAAATCTTTGTAAGCGTTGCATATTAAACGTCCTGTCTGCGTTTGTTCATTACCTATAGATGTATGATTAGCATGCTAAGTGTTTTTCTCTGCTAAAGTCAATCTCTTCTTTTGCCCATGTGCAAACACACCTAATTATTGCAGACAAAAGAAATACTCTCATAATTAATACTCGGGTGGGATTTTTGAATTTGCCTCTTCACATTCAGTTCTGCCTACAAAAAAAATGCAGATTTAGTCTAACCAGTAAAAAAAAAAGGTTTTGCTAGCTAGTGCTGACGATCTGCAGACTACATGTGCATGTGTGTTTCTCCTTTGGAAGCCATGTAATAACTCTGTTAGCTAAAAATTGTCTGTGACTTGATCTTCTTCGGTTGCACTTTTTACAGCTTTGATCAGCTTTAAATAACATTCTACCTGGAGAGGAAACCTCCCTGGAACTCACACACTTTTTTTCCCTTCTCTTATTTATCCACTGTTTCTCAGAAGGTTGTAATGATTAGATTTCCCCCCTAATATTCATCTTTATACACACAATAATCCCTCTTGACCAGACTGAAGAGCCATGCTTTGAGAACAAATACACTTTATCAAGAATGAAATACATTATCACAATCATTTTATGATAAGAGGTAAAAACACACACACACACACACACACAGTGTGCACCTGCACCTCCCAGAGCAGTTTGAGTGTTTCATTTCCTGCCTGAGGAGTTAAAAAGACTTCCATTGGCAATAAAAGCCAGGGTCAGAGCAGCAGGTTACCCCTCCTGGACACACACACACACACACACACACACACACACACACACACACACGTGCAGACGCAGGAACCATACACTATAATCAGTCTTTCCTTCAGCTTCCGGTATTTTGTCTGTAGGAGTTGACAAATGAGGCCGCAGCTTGGAATTCTCAGATTCCTGTGAACCAGCGCGATGTGCCTGTTAGTTCGCTGAACTCCGCGATAACACGTGATCACACGTTTAACTTCCTATCTTCCAGCACGATGGTAAAAGGAGCCTGGAGTCAAAGCTGGAAAGGAACTGACAGGATCTTCACCTGTTCGCGTTTTCGTGTCAGATCCTGCGTCTTTCTTTGCGTGCAGCGTTCTGCCGGTGTGCAGAAGCCGTGTGTGGATTTGCATCCCGCTGTAGTCCTGTGAGCGCTGGCGGGTTCCCTGTGAGATAAAAGGATGGCTGCAGATTGACAGCCCGGCTTTTCTTCTCTCTTGTCTTCCTTTGTCTCATCAGCATGCCGTCTCCCGTGGCGAGAAGAACTAATTACGTCTTCAACCCCCTCCTTCACCCTCCCATCTCTTTTATTCAGATCATCACATTTGGAAATCATAATGAGCTCATGCGAGACCACTTTGGCCTGAGAGAAAGTCCATTTAGCTCCATCTCAATCAAACTGGCCACGGGCGATTTCCAAAAAACCTTTTTTAACCCGTGAGAGCTGGTGATTCAAAGTCCTTCAGACCCAGAGTTGCACACCTGCATTCAGCCAGAGCCGGTTGGCCCAGGTCCTTCTGAAGCAGAAGGAGTGAACGACAACCATCTGGTAACCTACTTTTACATGCTGGAGTCTTTGAGAGCAATTAGAAAAGAGTTAATGTGGCGGCCGAGCAGAGGACCAGGACGGAACACTTGCATGGCAAAACACTCCCAAAGGTGCTCACCCTCTGACGGGGAGATTGGGTGGTCGCGCAAACAGGTGTAGCAGGTCAGCTGGCCGTGCTTAGACCCGACGCTGGAAGGTCCTGCTGGGAGCAAATAACCAGCCAGTTTGACCGTAGCAGGTAAACGAAAGCTCAGCCACAGCACATTTACGCTTCCAATCAGCTAAGCTGAGCTCAGGCCTGTCACAATTAGGAGACGAATACGTTCCAGAAGAACCACAGCGATTGACAAATGTGATAGTACCCTCCCATGTGGCATTACGATTAAAATGGGCTGTAATTTGAGCTGATCAGACTGTAAAGCCAGCAGCGTGACCTTCTGGTTAAAAATCATTTACTGGTTTTGTCAATGGTTTCTGTAGCGCACCAGTCAACCAAACCACCTTCTACAGTGAAAGGATGTGCAGTCTGGTAATAGACTGATGGATGGATCTCTTATCACCAACCACCTCACATCGTTTCAAACAAACCTGGTGTACCGCGTTAATATCCGGGGCTCTGGTAAGGCCTGAGTCCATGTGTCTTACAAATGGCTTCTGGAATGTTGGTATTTGCCATAAACAACACCACTGATTTTTCATCTTGTTCCTCTGAGCTGGTGCTTCCTTTTGTGTTGTTTTCATTCCTCTGGATACTCCAGGAAGCCCACAATCAGTGTCTGTTGTACATCGAGCTGCTCTGAGATGAGTTCTTGCTCTGAAAGACTGGAACCAGATTCCCTGAGGAAAAATTGCTTTTAAATGAAAGTCGGAGGCGCTTGCGTCCTCCGAGACTTGGCTAATTAAATTTGTGAATTCCTACCACATCGCTTCTCCATCACATTTGTGGCTGGCTTTTGAACGGAGCTGTTGTCGTTGCAGTAGAGGCCAAAGAGAACGACAAAGCCGAGTTCTGCAAAGGCCGAAACACCTCAGCTATTATGAGAAACGATGACGCTGACGTGTCAGCGCCGTCGTCTAAATCTATTTCAGCAGCATGCAGAATTAAATTATGCAGGGAATCGGTGACTTCATGCTTTGATTGGATGTATTTTAGCCACATTTAGGACTTGTTAATCTGACATGCATCAGCTCGGCTGCTGATTAATCACGGCGCAGAGGATGGACTGAGCCTCTGCAGACCAGCTGAGAGGCGGAGCCTGCTCCACGAAGGTGCAGAACCCCACCCCTGATGGCTAAACACGCTTGTTTTTTTCACCTCTGAACAGCTGAAATCCCTAAATCCCCTCCTGCACAGTTCCAAGCTTGGTCTGTCTCTCAGATCATCAATTACAGTGCGCGTAAATAAGCACAAGCCTTACAATAGAGTGACGCCCCCGCTGTATCCAAGAGGCGGGGCTTCGTCAGAAGCTTGCTGTCACTTGCCTTGGTGCACATCTTTAAGCTCCTTTGGAACAATTTCAGATGCGCCGTTACATTGTTTGACGTTTGTGAGCGGAGAGCCTAAACGAAGCCTATTCGAAGGGTATTAGCTATGAGTTTAACGAAACCTACAAAGAAACACCGTCATTTTCCTCATGTAGGAACAGAAATATAGAACAACAGTGTTTCGCGATGTGCTTCCACCTGGCAGGTTCACGCCACCTCAGGTAGGCTGCTGAAAACACCCCAAATCAAGTCGGTTCCTTCATCTCTTGGTGAAGGGTAAAAAGGGTGAAAAGGGCTTTTTTTTAATAGAGGATGGATGCAGCGATGAGTTACTTGCAGCCACGTGTACGCGCATTTACTGACGGTATAAAGGAGCAGTGAATCTATTTTGGCAAAACCTGTGATTCTTGCATGAATGAAAGATAATTGAGATAAAAGAGTGCTTGGCTTACCATCTTGGGTGGAAATGAGTCAGTTATCGTGGTATCTTTATCTTCATGGGTACATTTTGGGAATCACTCACCTAAATTCTCTATCAAGCCAACAATACTGAACTTGACAATTACCCTCTTTTTTTAACACTCAGCTAGCTACAGAAATGGGCTTCAATGTGATCGGCTCACCTCAGTGTGGGCAGGGAGAAAACCAGACAGGCTAATGAAAACCAGACACGCTAATGAAAAACAGACACGCTAATGAAAAACAGACACGCTAATGAAATGTGGGAGATCATCGGTGGGAAAGAAGCGATGAGACTGAGCAGGTGCGTCTGACACCACCATAAGCAGCAAAGCACATGCTGCACCTTGTACCACGGCCCTCCTGACGGATTGAGGAGAGAGCGGGTTTACTGCCTGTTGAACGACCTCTCATTTATTAGCTTGTAGTTTTGTGGTGGCTGAGTGGAGGGATGCTGGACACAGCAGAAGCTGGGGGACGTCCTGTAAAGCAGTATTTCACCTGGGGAGGGCGTAGCAGAGAGCAGTACACCTTGTGAGGACTTTGAGAGGGGCAACTCACCCAGCCCCTTTCGGTTAGTGCCTAGTCACTGGTTGTGCTCCATTAGCCTGGAGGCTAATAGAACAGCCCTGGTAACGTTTCTGCTGCTGAGTTACACAGTTTTAGACTGTTTGGATTCCTGTTTGACAGTACTGTGATTGTTGATGTTAATATGGCATCCCCCTCCCCATCCCCATCCCCATAACCCTATTTATGGATCCACACCTATGAAATTTGTGCAGTAAAATAAGCCTGACATAAGTGAATAATATAGATGTCACTGGAGTTTGTGTGGCAGCCCAGCCAGGGTGAAGAGCCGTCAGGGCCTGCTAAACGTCTGCCTCGCCTCATGTCCTGTCAAACGCTTTTGTCTGCAGACATAAAGGACACAATAGGAGAGATGAGTGATAGAATAGCTCAGCACTGATGACAGACATGGAAAAAGGCAATCCTCAAATCTTCTGTAAGGCACTAAGTAGCCTTTTGTGTGGCCCTTGGGCTGCGTCTGGCTGCAGGTCTGCAGGCCTGTTTGGAATGTGTGGCTCATCATCATCATCAGGTTGTCTCTTGGATCACAGGCTGCTGCAGATTTAACCAGGCCCTCCAGTCTTTTCCCGGACTGCCAGGTGCTTTCCTTGGACTCCATCTATTTGCACATTCACTCAGCCCAAGCGTGTGTTCCTGTGCCAGGTTTTTAGCCCTTTCAAGGAGAATCTGGCATCACAAAGCAAAATATACAGCACAAAATAAGCAATTTTTGGGACTTTAGCAGTAATGACTTTTAGTGTTGTAGAATCAGGATCCCAAGGACAGGAAAAGAACTGATTTTCATCTTTAATTAAGTTAATCTTATTCCACTGTGCCTCAGTCTTCCGGTCTTGTATTTGTGAGCCCTTGAGCAAGCACACTTTTAAACAACAAGGCCACACTGGCTTCTGATCCATTTCTGCAACCAGATTTATGATGAGGGAACATTTATTCAGAGCCTGTTTGCACCCAACAAAGCATTAAAGCTGAACTTTCAGATGTACTTTCAATGCCAGAACCTCTTTCAGCTTTATATACCATATTTTCACGACTATAAGGCGCACCTGAAACACTGAGATTTTCTCAAAAATCGACGGTGCGCCTTATAACAAGGTGCGCCTTGTGTGTGGACTGAGTTCCAAAATCTGCTGTGTGCCTTTGGTGGGTGCACTACGGTAAACGCTCCGCCCATCGATCAGCGGCACACCTCTGCTGAATATCCAGCAGAGGTGAGCCGCTGAGCACTATTTACCGGTACTCGCGTCAGGACCCCCTAAAACGGCACCGGTCCAGCGACACGCGTATGAGGCTCGCTTTATGCCACCATGTGCGGGTGGATCGTGGACGCCTGGGCTACGATACCGTCTTCATGTATTGTGAGATCTTTCGCAAAAGCCGCCATTAACGTTGAAGCGGAACCGGTCGGCGAGTCTGATTCAGATGATGAAGATGAGGAACTCGGGATGTTGGACATTGAAATAGCGCCGCTGTTTAATTCAGATACAGAAGATGAAAACTTTGACGGTTTTGTGGCTGAAGAATGAATATTTTGTTCAATAAATGTGTCGAAACTCACTGTTTTACTTCTGTTGTCGTTTTATACCGTATGTTTTAGCATGCGCCTAATAATGCGGTGCACCTTCTGTATGGCTTAAGTACAGAAATAAACCCGTAACTGAGACTGCGCCTTATAACCCGGTGCGCCTTATGGTCGTGAAAATATGGTAATTCATCTCATTAAGAATCAAGTAGAACTGAGCTGAATGGTCACTTGTGTCTGTGTTTAAAACACAAACAAAGGCTTCTAAGCTCCAGCTCCCCACAGCGGTAAGAATTATTCAGCTATCAGTTCAAACAGGTTTCTTCTTCATGTCTCATGTCGGACCAGTTAAAACTAGTGCATCTAGTTCACCTGTGCTTTGCTACTATATCTCTATATCTACATTATATCTCCAAAGACTGCAGTTGTTTTTTCTTTCTTTATTTATTGCACTGCAGATTTAATAAAAGAGAATTAGACGATACCGAATTGCTTTAGGCCACAGGTGGGCAAACTAAGACCCTGGGGCCACATATGCACTATTTAATCCAGCTGCTAAACCTTCACAATTGCTTCTCCAAAAGCCAAATGAAGAGGGTTGTCAGCTTGATTTGTTTGTAAAAGGTTCAGACCTTCAGACCCCTTCAGCTAGCATGCTAACATGGCCTCTCAAGAAGGTGGGGCCAAACATCATTTGGAGCTTCATCACCCATTTCAGTTTTTTTTTTTTTTTTTTTTTTTTAATTCTTTTAAACCAATTTACAGGGTCTTCAAAATATTTTTTCTGTCAATAGTCAATCAAGCATGATTTGTAGCTAACCTGTAACCCTCTCTTGGGGGGTTAGTTTCCTCAACATTGAATTATTGAATTATTGAATATTGTTTTTGAAGTTTTAATATGTAGTTGCTGAGAAACCTGTGGAATGTCGCTATGTTAGGTGTGTTAGAGGTAGACGCTTGAAGTGAAGGTGCGTCTGAAGCTCCCGCTTAGACCCTCCTCAGCCTTGGAACGCTGCCGTCCTGGCCTGGAGCTGCTGGCAGCCATCAGTGTCGGACTGCTTACTCCAAAATTACAGGCATGCCGGAGGCTTTGCGAATGGGATCTACGTTCCTGACTGTGATTAAAGGGTCTGAGAGCTCTCGCCCTCATTATTGGAGGATGGAGGTGTGCTCTGAGGATGGAGATGTGCTCTGAGGATGGAGGTGTGCTCATGATAAATTGATGCTTCTCAGCAATCATTTGTCACCACAGGTTCTCTTCTTCTTTTGGCTTTTCCCTCCAGGGGTATTATCTTACATCTATCCTCTGAAACCAGCTACCTTCATGTCTCTATAACTCCATACTTTTAGACTGAGTCCTTCCGCTTGGTCTTCTACCTGGTAGCTCTATCCTCAGTATAGATATAACAACACCAAACTTCACTGTCTCAGGAGTCAGTCTGTCCTCTCTGGTTTCATCCTTAGACATCTACCATGTGCTGAGGACTCATTCCTAAACCTCTCCTTCCTCATCCTCCCTTTATCCACCTCCAACTCTGCCTCCTGTCTTCTCCTCAGGGTCTCTGTCCTTCAACCAGACAGCATCTTTGGTCAGTTCTTGCTGACCCTTTTCTTTGCATCAGGCTGCTGAGACATGCTTCTTTACCTTATTTTCCCTCTGGACTATTCTAAGTACTTAAACTCCTCCCTTCCTTTTTGATCTCCGATAGCTGTAACTTCACCTCCACCTGGTTCCTCTCTTTCACACGTCTTCTGTCTTACCTTCATTTCTCCAAACTCCAGATCAGATCTCCACCTGTCTAGGTTCTTCTGTCACATGACAAGGTCCCTCTGACCTTTGCTCTTGCTTTCCGCTAACAACCTTCCTGCAAACATTGCATGTGTGGAGCTCAGGAAACCACAATGCTGCTCCTATAACAGACAAGGGAGCTTGAAACCCTCAAAATCAGAGCAATGCTTCGGGATTAGGGATGGATGCAGCAATCCACTATTCCAGAAATCCATTATTCTATTGATTATTCTGGCCATTATTTGAGTAACTGGAACAGAAATATACCGCTGTTTTTTTGTACATTACTCTAACTTTATTAAAAGCAACCTTTCTGTTGTTGTTCCGTTAAACATGCTAAAAATATCACAAAATAAAATATGGCAATTTTTAAACTGACTGCTTTTACAATTTAACTAAGTGAAGTTCAGGCATTAACAAACTCACTGCAGCACTTTATTTTTCATAGATTTTAATTATAATGCTATATTAATTGCATCTTTCAGTAGAAACATTGCACTATGTTTACTTTTTTTGATCTTAAATTCTTTCCAATCAGCACCTCACATTGATTTTGACATATCACTAGCAGAAGCAGCAAGAGCTACAAAAATGACAGTCTGAGCCAAACACGGTGAGTATAGTGGACCGAATTTGAATGAAACTTCAACACAGATAATTTTTATCAAAGCTTTTTAGTAATCGAACTACTTGAATTATTGGATAAAATGTTTCAGCCCTGCTTAAGATTTTTTAATTTTTTGTTCTATCCGTCTCGGCCTCAGTGCATTTTTTAAATGATCACACTTATCATTTCCTGTCTAGTTCAGGCAGCCAATCAGAGTTGGCGATGGGAGCGCAGGGTCCTCAGGCTACGCTCTGGCATTTAGAAGAGGTGGAAAGCTGCTCTGCTGCTCTCGCAAACATCCAGAGTCCCTGCGCCCTAATCAGCGCTGCGCCTGCTCACTCTCAAGTCCTTATTTTGTTTAAATAAATACTACAGTCAGCACACGTGCACATATCTCCGCTTAGCCTTGTTGTGTTTTTGAACAGACATGCCTCGCAGCTGCTTGTCACGGAAAGGTCAGTGAGATGGCGAATTAGGAAGCCGCGCACGCACATTATAGCCAGAACCAGTGCTTTCATCTCTCAGCGGGCGTGTTCTTGTGTTTGTCTGACAGTCCAGAAGTAAACAGCGACATTATAGAGTAGCTCGCGTATGCTTAGCAACCTGCTCCAGACCAGAGCTGCTTCTCTGCTTGTGTTTAATATTTTGTGTGGAAAAACTAGCCCAGAAGTACATTTGTGATGATGTTACATGTGGCCCTATTAAATGGGGTCATGAGGCCTTGTGCACGTCCTGATCTTGGAGTCAGACCACTCAAGTAGGACCACTCAGGCAATGGGTCTTATTTATCAGTGGACATATTATAAAGTATTATCTGATCACGTTTGGCTGTGAACCTTCCATTTTTCATTCCATCCTTTTTGGAGTTGTCTAAAAACCCCTTCAAGTACATTTTTTCCGAACCTGAAAAGAACAATTACGTTGTCAGAGCCAGTATATAATCATGTAAATGTTGGTTACGCTCTCAGAAAGGAATCCTTTTCTCACTCTGCATGGTGGCAAATAAATATGAGGATTGTACATCCCATAATTTGCTCACAGCGTGGCTCTCTGTTGGCTGGCTAATGATGGAACGCATCATATCTGTGTCTGTTATGCTATGGAAAGACCAGGTGGAATTGGAGGACAGTCAGTCCCAGCATGATGCGTGGCAGTGAAGTAGAGCTGCTTTGCTCTGACCTTCCACTGGTTTTTCACTCTACCCAAATATTATGCACGTTTGAACATGGGAAAGGTTCCAGGACGAACTGCTAAGGAAAGACTCACTCACATCTAATATGCTTCCTTAATAGCCAGATAGAGTCTGTTACTGCTGATGGGAAGAAAGGCTCTGGAGAAGCTGTCACCTCGATGTCCAGCCAGAGAGTGTCGGATGGTGGAGTCCTTGAACTGAGAAATAATGAGGGCGAAATAAGAACGGCTGTCATGCTTGAACACATCTGATGTATATTAATAGTCATGCACCTCTGGAACTGTTGTATAGAACATTAAAAAAAACTCTGTGTAGGTCTCCTTCAAGCCAGGCCTAGCTAATTCCTTTCAAACCATGTGGCCTTTGACCTCCCTGCCTGGTCACTGAAGGTGTCTCTGCCTCGGCCAGCGTTGCTATGCAGCGAGCACTCCGTCCTTTGCCGGCTCCAGTTTCAAACGCACTTGAATGAAGGATAGTCCTTGCTCCTCCACATGAAACATTCCAGCTAAATAGGATCCATCGGCTTGAAAAAAGAGATTTTTCCCCCAAGATACTGTTGTCCTTTGACAGTGGCTTCAGGAGCCAGGCCTGTTGGGACTTCCAAAGACCTCTAACTGAAAGAAGGTAGATTGACTCAAGTCAAGGTGCTGAAGGTACAAATTCATTGTTTTGTAAAGGAATTCTCCCTCAAAGGTGAGCCAAAGGAGAAGATGCTGTCTGCTGAACAGACGAATGGTCTTCAGAGTTCAGCCACAAACAACGGTTACTCTGAGCAGCTCTACAGACAGGTGGAGAAGAGCCGCAGGCTGATATCCACCCACATATGCACGCTCATCTCCTGGGCTTAGGAAGGCAAAGAAACACCCCCACAAACATGCAGAGGCTGCAGGAAAGAAACAGCTGGGGCTGCATACATGCTGATGAATACAGGAGTAAGTTTCCGATCTGAGAAAATGATAAAGAATATACACAAAACAAACACCTCCTCATAGCAGACAAATCCCTTTCCGTTCTCACTAAAAAACACCCAGTCGAACTGAGCCATTGCATTGTATTAATAGTCTAAGACTGAGAGTCAGTCAATGCGGATAATCACTCTGATTGGCTGTTTGAGTCCCCTTCTAATGCTCTGAAGGTGAAGGGTAGAGGAAAACACATGATACATTCAGCAGTGCACACAGAGGAGCAGAACCAGAAAAAACATTCTGGCGGCCTGAAGTGAAAACACCTCATCAACATGATTGAAGAGTGGTGCACTCTGGATGACATCAGCCCTGCTCCTGGTGGCAATCATCTGCCCCCCAACCAGGCAGAGCGAGAGAGAGAGGGAGAGAGAGGGAGAGAGAGAGAGAGAGAGAGAGAGAGAGAGAGAGAGAGAGAGAGAAAACTGAAACTGACGGGGCAAGACAAGCAAATGTGTCGAAGGTGTATCACAACTATTGCTACTAATATGACCACCATCACCACTACTACCACTTCTAGTACTACTAACTGCCTGGTACTAAGTAACTAACCACAAAAACGATCTCATTGGTGGCAGATGCTCTATTATCAAAGCTCATTAGCTTTTGATCAAAAGCCATCTGGAATGTGGAATATCGCAAAAATTGGAATCATCTGTTCCTTGGTTCATTGTTACCTGAACATTTTAATTAAAATCCTCAAGTTTTTGTGTTATTCTGCTAACAAACAAGCACAAATGGCAGCTGTCACATCAGAGGTGAGGTTGCTGAGGAGGAGGAGGATAAACCTGTACATTTAAATCTAAAGCAAAAAAAAAAAAAAAAGAAACAATCAATATATGCAGTTTGAGTCAACAAAGATCGTTTAACTTTAAGAAGGTTTTTTAACCTTTCTGGGGACCTGGATATTTTTTGCATGTTTTTTAACAAACCTGATCCCTCCCATGACCCCCAGCCGCTCTGTTGTGTTTCCCATCGAAAATGAGTTTTCCCTTAACGCCTTGTTGATTACATCAACAATCCTGTCATTATTTAACGAGTGGTGTATGCCCTCTGTAACCTCGGGGATGCAGATCACATTTAGTTTGTGTCAACAGCATCATGCAATAACTTGGAACAATTTAAAGAAATGGGAGCAAATCCCTTAAAAAAAACAAACAAACAAACAAAAAAAATCCCCAATAAATTTCAGTTGGGAAACAGATGCTGTTAGAGGAAAAATAATCTTGTTACCATCTGTAGTTTAGGTCTCAGTTGCGTTTGAGTAAATCAAATCAATAGGATCTCTTATTTTTATTGATCTCTTGCAATTACGCCACGAACCACTAGGGGACCTTGTTTGAGAAACGCGGAGTTAAAAAACCTTGTGGCGTAGGTGGTAGAATCAGCGAGTCTGTCTAAACTTACACTGAACCATAATATTGGGACATTTGAAGTTTTATAGTCCAAACAGAGCTTCAGCGCAAATCACTGCTGATTTCCGTAATGAAGATACTCAGTAGGAATACATGCAATTCCCTCGAACATCCATTGCTCCCAAGATGGCAACATTTACCAGCAGCCACTTTGCGATTTGCAGCAGGAACTCCAGCATCAAGTGGAAGTAATCTTGATTATGTCATACCTCATTAACATCAACCCAGCCCAGCTGAGACGTTGCCAGGCTTTTGTTTCACGGGCTGCTGGAGATGATGTGTTAAAAGGCTTTGGACTCCCATAAACTGTAAATATGCAGCTCGGCAGTAATGAAATGGGGAGATGAACAGACCTTTGTGGTGTGTGAGACGCATCAAACGTTGCTAATGTGTGAAATGTCTGATACGATGCACAGTCAGCTGGTAAAGCAGCGTTTTAACTTTGTTAACAGTGATTTAACTGCAGCTTGGAAATAATGAAAGAACTTTATGTTGGTGTCAGATTTTTGGGGCACAAAGAATACCTTTTTCAAACTACCTGAATTATAAGGAAAAATAAGTTGTTGTTGTTGTTGTTGTTGCTGTTGCTGTTGCTGTCTGATTTTTCGA
>CAAE01014527.1:13799-35673 GCA_000180735.1 Tetraodon nigroviridis | reverse complement strand
TGGAAGCTGCTTCTGTCTCAGCTACTCAAATCTAACACCTTTCATTCCCAGGTGTTAAACTTCTAAACTTCATTTATGTGGGGCTAATTTCAATTATATGTACCTCTTGTTATTGACTAATGAATTCATAATAGCAAATATAAATGTGTAAACGCAGCAGCCTGGCAGCCGGGCGTTTCAATTGAGTCATGCAAGAGATGTGGCCTAATGTGAGGAGCAGCACCGCGCTCTCGTGACGAGGCTTAATGGTCTTGTTTGTGCTGGAATTGAAATATTGATCATTTTCTGAAAACATGCCGACACTCGTCACGAGTGGTAGCAGCTTTTTTTTTTTTTAAGCGGAGACCTGTAATAAAGTCCTTTCGCAAGTTCAGTGGTTTTTATTAATTGATTATTACCGGTATTTTATTCTTCCAGCTCCATCGCAGATCAGCAAGTTCATCAAAGAAGCGGTGCAGCAGCGCAGCATTCAGCTGTCCTGGCAGGAGCCTCACCAGGCCAACGGTGCCATCAAGGAGTATGAAATCAAATACTATGAAAAGGTGAGTTTGTCACAGTCCTTACAAACCACCAAAATCTGTACTATCAGAGTGTGTACTACCATTGGGTGTACTATCAATGGGTATATTATCAGAGTGTACCTTTAGAAGGTAGATCATCAGAGGGTTTACTATTAGAGTGCATACAATCAAAGGGTGTACCATTAGAGGGTGTATCTACCAGTTTACCAACAGAGGGTGTACCATCATGAATGCACTATTGGAATAACAACGAAGCCCCTTCCACACATTTTTTTAGCTTGCCCGGGTCAAAGTGGATTGTGGCTGTAGCAGCTCGGCTCTGATAGGGTTCCGCTAATAAACGTCAACAGGCAAAATGAACGTCAGGCCAGTGTCACCTCTAACAGCCATCATGGAGGCAGTAAGGGCTAGTGCTTACAGTTTCTATGACCCCTAGATTAGCCGCAAATTCCGCTCGCCTTTGCTGGATTTCCACTGAGACATTGTTTAGTCCAGTGCCTTTGAACATGTACTGATGACGCTGATGCGATGATGACAGGAAGGGAGGGAAATAAACAGTTCCGCCTCTCACAACAGGAAGTCAGACCCACGGCTGCTGGCAAAAGTGAAAATACCCCAAACTGGGTCGATCCGCTTCAATTGGCAAGTTTTCAGTGTGAAAGCTGTATTTTACAACATTAAAGGGGCAGAAGCGTCACATTATTTCAGACCCCCTGATATAATTATTGGACTATTTTAATGGTTTTATCTTAAATTGCTACACTGTGTTTCCAATCAGATGAAAGATACTAAAATGCCCTTTATTCTTGTTCTAAATGTGAGGTAATTACATCCTCTGATGATAGACGCAGCTCCTACAGTTTTCATGATGCTCACACAACGATAGCTAAACCATTCTTGATTATAAATCCAATAATGATGTTAAAACCTGGCTGCCAAACCATTCTTTCAATGGCTTCGTGCTCTCGTGATACACAGGAGCAGAAGGACAGAATCTACTCCACCGTGAGGTCCAAATCCACATCAGCCACAGTGAACAACCTGAAGCCGAGCACGGCGTACGTGTTCCAGATCAGAGCCTTCACCGAAGCGGGCTACGGCACTTTTGGCCCGCGACTGGAGATAACCACCAAGGAGGAGGAGACAGGTAGACGCCCGCTAGACCCGTCCCGCCCAAGCTTTACTCCAGGTCACAAACCAGGCTGAAAATGGAAGAAATGAAAAGCCATTGTTGCCATGCTGCCTGTCTGTCTGCCTGTCTGTCTGTCTGTCTGTCTGTCTGCGTGTCTGTGTGTCTGTCTGTCTGTCTGTCTGCCTGTTTGCCTGCCTGTCTGCCTGTTTGCCTGTTTGCCTGTCTGCCTGTCTCTCTGCCTGTCTGCCTGCCTGCCTGCCTGTTTGCCTGTTTCCCTGCCTGTCTGTCTGCCTGTCTCTCTGCCTGTCTGCCTGTCTGTCTCCCTCCACACGCAGCAGCAGCCAGCCAGGACAGCCAGCGCAGCAGCAGCTTTACTGTGTGAAAACCTGCACAACCTGTTCATCTTCTCTGCTTCTGCAGTCGTCGCCCAGGGAAATAATTTGCTTTCAAGCCAAACAAACAGACTCTGCTTTAACTTTCTGCTGACGATGCGTCACGGGAGGAATCACCGAGCACGAGAACGAGCTGCTGAGGATAAACTCAATTAAATGTGATAAGTTGCTGCGCTGTAGCCCTGACCACGTTGCTTTGACTTTTGGTGATGGAGGAAAGGTTCATTTTAGAACTACTGGAGAATATAGCACACACAGCTATTTGCTCAAATATTTTTGCAGTTATTGAATTCTAACAGTGTTACAGATATTGCTGATGGCGAGCGTAAAGACGCGTCAGTGAGACTGCTGGGTCATCAGTGATGAAGCCATCAGTGATGTTCATGTCTGTGGGACAACCCTGTCACAGCAGGAGTTACCACAGATGCTTTTCTATATTTTTGTTGGTTAAGTCCTCCATCCATCCATCCATCCATCCATCCATTATCCTACCCGCTGTGGTGTGGCGG
This sequence comes from Tetraodon nigroviridis, assembly GCA_000180735.1. Taxonomy (NCBI): domain Eukaryota; kingdom Metazoa; phylum Chordata; class Actinopteri; order Tetraodontiformes; family Tetraodontidae; genus Tetraodon; species Tetraodon nigroviridis. Next base: position 33,119 of record CAAE01014527.1, on the reverse strand, counting down.
GGGTCTGCTGGTGCCCGTCTCCAGCTCTCTTAGGGCGAAGGCAGGGATCCACCCTGGACAGGTCGCCAGCCTGTCGCAGGGCAGTTAAGTCCTCCTTTTTTTCTTTTAAATCACACCATCCAACCTGCACGAGGGGACGCAGCCGCCTCAGCATCTCCGTGTAAAAGGACACATTAATTACCCATAAGCACGTGCGTGCGCCTCTTGCGACAAGGTCACCAGCGCGCGCCGCCATCAGTGTGTCCTTGACACCCAGAGGAGCCATAGAGGAGATCCTGCAAGAGCGTAAAATGACTTTTTAATGCCTGCAACTCCTCCCAAAATAGACAATCGATTGGAAAGAAGAAGAGGGGAGCAGATGTCCTCTTCCCCACTTCAGCCTCCTCCATCCTGCACCTGATGGACACGTGATGGACTCTGTCACAAGCTTGTGTTCGGCTGTGGACGTGAAGATGAATTTGTCTTTGTTTGACATGAAGGACAGAGCCGTCGCCATCTGGGAGCGTTTAGCACACTTTCTGCAACAGTGGCGCTATGTGCGCTTCAAAAATAGAAGCTCCCGCCCCCACTCTCCCAGGGAGGGAAGGGTGGATGGGGGGAGGGCTGTTACCCATCTCACATGCAATTAGCAGCTCCTCCAGGAGTTCTCCTTTGTGTGGTTGTTGTTCTAATAAAATATTAGAATCTGAAGTATAACCGTCTAAAAATTGTGTCTTTTTCTTTGTCCATGTTGTCAGCTGCAATTGTTTCCAGTGAGCAGAACCCCGTCATCATCATCGCTGTGGTGGCTGTGGCGGGGACCATCATCCTCGTCTTCATGGTGTTTGGCTTCATCATTGGGAGAAGGTACGCTCTCGCGGGCCCCATTGACTCTCCGCTCCTGTGAGTGTGCGCTTGTCATTTACTTTCTGTCATTCACAGGCCTCTACCTTTGAAGCCCTCACACACACTAACACACACACCAGCATGGTCCTGTGGGATGCGGTGCTAATAGATAGTGTTGCATCTTCATCATCCACCTCGTTTAGAGGAGCCCAGCCACTTGTCTTTATCACTGTTGCCTCACTTCTCACACGCGTTTGTTTTTCCTGCATGATCATCAGACTACGCTTCTAGCTTGTTGGGCGTGAATCATTGATGCAACCAGAATGTTGGTCTACAGGCAGTTAGCGGTAGTCAGACTGGAGTGAAGCCAAGCCCACTCCGGAGCTCACATCGGAGGGAAAACCAAGGTTTATAAGGTTTAACTAGCACTGATGTCATGAGCATATTCTTTCAGACTGATAAAAAAAAATTGACATTTGTCTGATAAACAAAGTTAGCTTAAGCTAAGCTGAGTCAGAAGCTTAGAGCAACTGCTAACTCCACTAGCCTGTGAACGTTGTCCCAGCCGAAGAGTCTGGACGTGAAGACACGTTGCAGTGCTATGGACACTTGTTACTTGTTATCTTTTCTTCCTTTTTGGAAGGCCCCTTTCAGATGTAAATGAAATGTGATGCATGTCAAGCCTGTCAAACCATTCAAACTATCTGGAATGTTAGTCTAACCTCTCTGGAGTTTGCTGGGCTGAGATGTTTTTTGAACTAAGAGTTGCTTTGGAGAAAAAAATTCTTTATAAAAAAGAAAAAAAAAACACGTATAAGTTATTGGGGTTTTTTGTTTTGTTTTTTGGAAAAGTATTTTACAAAATCCAAATTCTAATAAATGCCCTGGAAATAAGAAGCACATCTGAAGTTTGGAAATGTGCAGCGGTCTGTCTTCTAACATGATCTATGTGCAGAAAATAGATGTCTTCCTCAGGGACTGAGCTAGCACACTCCTGCAAAAGATGGCTGCTCGCGGAGCGGAGAGTAATCTCTCCGGGAATCAGCTCCACGCTAGCGGCAGCACGGGGCAGAGTCAGCAAGCAGCGCTCACTGGCGCAGCCGTAACGAGTTAGCCTTGCATTAGCGTGCCATTTCCACCAGATCAAAGACAAGGTGCTGGTTTAAAAAGCAAAGACAAAGCACCGAGGCACACGTCCTACAGCAGCAACGGCTGGAGACGCCTCAGCATTACATGCGGGAAACCAGAACCTCGGAACAAAGACCAACATAAACCAAGCACGAGAAGTGAACTTGTCCTCTACCAACCCATAAATAGAATGCTGTTATTTGAGAATATTCATTTTAAAGTAGAAATAAAAGCATTAACGCAGAATGAAGCAGACATGTCAGCCTCAGACACATGTGCAACAATGTGATGAAGAGTAAAATTGTGGCTGTGAACGTTTTCACCTCAGAGACCTAGCCCTGGACCTGTTCGAACAATTTCAATAGCTTCTGGAGCAAAAGCTCCTCAAATACATTAGCATTGTATAAAAGGTGGTTGAATCATCTCTTGTCGGCTGGACAGGGACAGACAATGACATTAAAAATAACCAGACATATCATTGAAGTGCTAATATCAAATAAATTAGCTCAAAATGAGAGTCTGTCTGCTGAGGACCGGTTATTTGCACCAATTGTAAGATAATTGATAATATAATTTCATATGTGAAAATATTTGCTATGTTTTAAAAACATCCAATTCTAATTGTAACGTCAGTCATAATGAATAAAAACAACAACAACAACAACAACAAAAAAACGACCTTCCAGCATGTGCAGCTGTGTTTCATTTGAAAATGTGGTGAAACAGCGCTAACACAACACACCCAAACTCCCATTTACTAAACTCTGTTATGGCTGGAGCAACACTTTACAAGATGGTTTGTGCTCCAAGCTGAATCTGACACAATTCAATTAAAATGTAAATATATGAATTATACAGAAGGAAGGGAGAGGCAGACATGCAGCCATGAGCTAACAAGGTGAACAAGCTGTTCCCTGGCAGCCTGGGCCTGTAGCAGCAAGATGGTAACAAAACACAAAAGTAAGACAAGCCTGTTTTAAGTCTGGTAATAACCCGACTGGAATAGCAAATGTAGCTACAGAATCACTAACTAGACCAGGGGCTGGCAGTTATTTAGCCTAAAGGGCCAGAATGGATCCTTGATGTTGATAGATTTCTAGATCTTGATGAACAGGCCGGCCAGGTGGTGCAGGAAACCAACCCCCTAAAGGTGCTGTTAGCTCCTCCAGGGAGGATGGAGCTGGGCTTTTGTCAGTACCTTTCTAATCTTTGCAAAACAGACAGAGCTTTTCAACTGTAATTTTCATGAGCTATAGTTTTGGCTCATCACATATTCAGAAGGACAGATCTTGATCAAAGGGTACGCCAAGATTCCTCACAGAGATAAAATAAGATAAAATAAGAGAACTGGCGTAGCAATGCTTTCAGGTGACCTGTTCCAGCTTTCTTAGCCTGCAGTTTACCTCAGTGCTAGGTCCGGCCTCGAGCTCACTGAGCCTCGCCTCCATAGCTATGAATAAGCTACACCTTCTACGCGTGTTACCGTCACTAACGGACGAAGAATAACTGAACACTTGACACATGAAGCGGAGGCAGGGTGAAAGGCAGGGAGACACAGATGGTGAGGCCAAGCTAACGCTAATGAAGGTGAAAGGCTGAGTAATTGACGGAACAAATAATCCCTGTTACAGACAGGAGCGGTGCAGTCGGCTAGCTCTAATTTACGTAAATGAGGAAGTAGAATTGTATTAAAAGTTTATCTAAAATAAATACTACAAACAAAACAGAAAGTGACACAATACATTAGCGCTGACACACACGGCATTGGCCATAGGCAGCATTCTTTCTAAATGCTAGTTTAAACCAACTTTGATTATCATTCGCAATTACGGAAGTCATCATTTGTTTTACTTTGGAGCTTAAACAGTATATGTTATATTCAAGACTACAAAAGTTTTCACATTTTAATAATATAATTTTTAGAAATTATATCCAAAAATGAAAACACACCAGCTTGTTGCTAGGACGACAAATCTGCCCGCTGCACATGATGAATGACATGGATTCATTTAATTCGTCCCACTTCATCCTTCTCACTCTGCATGCGCCAGAACAGCAGCGTTGTTGCCCTTCAGCATGTCATTAAATCAAAGAAGCAGCAGACATGCGTGTTCCTTCACATGTGGTAATTGATATGTAACGACTGGATGCTACAGCTAGTGTCTCAGGCTGCAGGCTGCTGCTGCTGCAGTGCTGCCTTTCTTAAGAGATTGGTTATACACAGCCGTGCTTTAGCTGCCGCATTCAAGTTCTTGTCACTTGGGGTGTTTTGGGGCGTTTATTCCCTCTGTGCGATCAGCTGATTCTTTCTCTTCTCCCACATGCAGGCACTGCGGGTACAGCAAAGCTGATCAGGAGGGAGACGAGGAGCTCTACTTCCAGTGTAAGTGGCCAGACAATGTAGCCGTACATACACTAAAACTCTCACACACACACACACACACACACACACACACACACACACACACACACACACACACACTTAAGTGTCCATTGGCAGCCACAAGCATGAGTTCTTTGATCCTGCTTTGTTTGCTTTGAGACAAAGTCGGGAACAGTTAGCCACCATCAGCTGTTAGCTGCCTCCGTCAGTCTCAGCGATGGAGGAGCCTCGAGGTGTCAGGCCCAGGTTCTGCTGTTTGCTGCGTCGTCAGGCTCATTCTCCTAACACACACACGAACACACACACACACAAGATATGCTACAGTTAAAAAAAACGCCAGTTGATTTTCATTTTGTGTTTTAAACTAAAAGTACCAGCCTATCATGGGCTTATTAGGCCATCATGTACAGACTTTTTTTTTAGGTGCAGGCTGGATGTCCCGGCTGGAGCTGTAATAATTCTTGCTGGAGACATCCTGCTGATCAGGATCCACAGGGTCAGAGGGGTGTTTGACCCCCAGACCTTGGTTGATGCTTAGATTCACCCCAGCAGCTCAGAGAAGAGCAAAGTCTGTGTCGACATTAATGGAAGGACACACATCCTGCTCACCGCCCAAATTTGTCCACCAGTTAGCAGCACGCAGCTGCTGAGAACACCTTTCAGACTGGCAGACATCATAGATGAAGAAGCAATTATGGGAGCGATGGAGGGAAATCTGGCTGTTCACTGGAGCATAACTCCATTTGCTGTCATGCACACTGAGATTCTGCACACTTGTGCCTTCTTTGTGCTTGTCCCCACGCCCACAATCGCTGTTTCAGCTTCTCTTTGTTTTCAAGAAAAATGATCTTCACAACTGGAAAAAAAGTCCCTGTAAAACAAACTGTTTGGCCCACGAAATGAAAAAATATACAGCATGTGCTACAAAAATTCGATGTGTCCAGGTTTTAATTGTTTGTTACTTGTGTAGTTACACTCAAATATGTGCACATTCATATTTTCTAGTCTAGTTATTCTACCGACTGAAGTTGCTGTTAAAGGACCTGTGTGACAGGCTGGCGGAGGCGTTCAGGCGAAGCCGCAGCCTCCAGACTCCACACGGGTCCTTTTTTTTTCTCTTCTGTCAGCCTGCGTGGAAGCCTCTGACACCAGTTCAGCTCTGTGCTATGATTCTCTGCCCTTCCCAAGTGTCTGCTCTGCTGTGTGTGTATTTAACCATCGCCGTAATCCTCCCGCCTCTCCGCAGTTAAACTTCCAGGCACCAAAACCTACATTGACCCAGAAACCTATGAAGACCCAAACCGGGCTGTCCATCAGTTTGCCAAGGAGCTGGACGCCTCCTGCATTAAGATCGAGCGGGTTATTGGAGCAGGTGAGCCGGTCTGCTGTCTCCAAGCTCCTGCTGTTCGGTTGCACCGCAGCTCTCATGCATCACTCTGACAGTTAAATATTTACACCTCCATCAGGGACACAGCTGCATAGGTCCTATATTGATTACACAATAGCTGAGTGGGAAAAAAGTTTATTGCAATTAATGTGCAGGTTGCAGCAGACAGGCATTTCCACAACTGCAAACCTGCTGTCAGGTTGCATCTCCAGCAGGTCTGGTTGCAGCTTTTGCTTACAGCTAGCATGGTCAGTTTGGGTTCCGCTAACCCAGCTATCCGGTACGGCAGCCTCACTTATCCTTTTTAAATGGACTTTCCTAACTGGTTTTTTTCCCCAAAAGGAGAGTTCGGAGAAGTGTGCAGCGGCCGGCTCAAGCTGCCAGGGAAGCGGGAAGTGTCTGTTGCCATCAAGACCCTAAAAGTGGGCTACACGGAGAAGCAGCGGCGAGAATTCCTGTGCGAGGCCAGCATCATGGGCCAGTTTGACCATCCCAATGTCATTCATCTTGAAGGAGTTGTGACCAGAGGTAATAACCGGGCTCTCTTCCAGCAGCTGGACTAATGCACACGCTCGCGCCAGCCCAGCGTTCTGAAGATGAAGTTTGGAGTCGAGGTTACAGATCCTGTCGCTTTGTGTTTGTTAAAGGGCTGCGGTTACTTTGTGTCGGATGACATTAGTTCCCTTCCCGGTGCACATTTTCTCATTTAGATGCAGTTATGGATGGCCTTTTACAATATTTGTCAGTCGTGGTTATTTTTCATTTTATTTGTTTCATTTATAAAACTTCATAAAATAACTATAAATCTGAGTCTGACGTCATCGTATTGTGTCAGCAGCAGCACTCAGCATCATCATCGCAGCCACATGTTGTTCACTCTTGTCTGGATCAAATCGGCAGTGAGCTATGGCTAGGATAATATGCTATGGCTAGGATATAATACTGTGGCTAGAATAGTATGCTGTGACTAGGATAATATGCTATGGGTAGGATAAGATTCTACGGCTAGGATAATATTCAGTGGATAGCATAATATGCAATAGCTAGGATAATAAGCTATGGCTAGGATTATATGCTGTGGCAAGGATAATATGCTACAGCTAGGATCATATGCTATTGCTAGGATAATGCTATGGCTTGGATAATAACATGGAGGATGGGGAGTCATACACCCAACTGTTTTTGGATGTTTAACAAGTTTTTAAATTGCTCCTATTCACTAAGGTGTGCAGGACAGTGCAGAATGTGTATTGTTAAAACTCATTATTCTGATAGTAGAATATAAAACAACTGTCATTCGCAATTATTTTTCTGACAGTCTTTTAGAAAAATTCCTAGTCATGACAGCCCTAACAGATGGTAACATCTAATTAAAATCCAACAGCAATAACTTGAGACTGCTTTTTCTGTGGAGGCTCTGAAAATCCCTGTCTGACCTAATCACAAAGGTTCTTTGTGTGTTTGCAGGTAAACCAGTGATGATTGTCATCGAGTACATGGAGAACGGCTCATTAGATGCCTTCCTCAGAGTGAGTATCAGTTGAGAATGTGGGGATGCTCCGAGGCATCGCGGCAGGGATGAGAGATCGCTGCTTATCGTGTGTTTACCAAAGACCTGGCTGCGCGAAACATCCTCATCAATAGCAACCTCGTGTGTAAAGTGTCGGACTTCGGCCTGTCCAGAGTGATAGACGATGATCCTGAGGCTGTCTACACAACAACGGTAAGTCTGTTTAAGAGCGCGCTACCCTGGAGAGCAAGCAAGGTGTGGTCAGCCTTAGAGCTGCTCCATAGCAACAGGAGAAAACCCACACGAGGCCCCATTTACACAGGGTTTGAGCGGTTAACCGCTGTCATATTTGAGCTGTCTGTTTACACGGAAATGATGTGTTTCAGTCGGTAAAATCTATACCTTTGAAAAGACTCCACTCTGAAACTGGTTTCAGTGACGTAGCAACTAAAACAGGCATCAGAATGTGGTTAGAAATGTTATCTGTTCCCACTTGGACTCAACCTGCTACAACCTGTATAGACGGATGCGTTTGACTTTGATTTAATCCAGCTACTGACCAAACTTTTACGGGACAGGGCGGAAAAATCCCCGTCCGATGGACCGCGCCAGAAGCCATACAGTATCGCAAATTCACTTCCGCCAGCGATGTGTGGAGTTATGGAATCGTGATGTGGGAGGTCATGTCCTACGGGGAACGCCCCTACTGGGACATGTCCAATCAAGATGTGAGTGACTGTCTTCTTCAGTCTTTTATTATGTCTGATTATTACTAAATTAAATATATTGTTTTTCTTTTTTTTTTAATCTGCTGCTGATATCTAAGGTGATACAGGTGGTTTCATTGTTGGGTGACATTTGTAAGCACCACAGTAGATTTTTTATATATAACTTTAAACATTTGTGAAATGGCTAAATCTAAAATGAACAACAAATGTTTTTTTTTTACTCTAAAAACCTTGAAGCAACCTTTTCTATTAGTACCAGACTGTAAGAGGGACAGTATGAAACATGCCCTGATACAGCCCTGATAAAAACTGCGTCTAATTATTGTCCAGCAAAGGTTGCCCAGTTCCAGCTCGTTTCATTTTTAAGAAGCACATAAATGCCCAGCTAAAACGGATCATTATCGAGATGAGTGCACCAGCGGCGGGGACTTTACAATAACTTAAAGGCAGCTGACGACAGTGGGCAGTTTTCCTCCTGCAAGAGCACATTAAAGTGCACTCCTGCTTGCAAAGGGCACAAATTGCTCTAACGATGTGCACGGAGGCTCTCTCAGTGCTGACAGGGTCCAGCTGGGCCAGACCAGTCCAAGAGTCCCTTGCTGACATCTAATGGTGGAATTCCAGGTAGCACTGGACTAACTTTTCCTGCGATAGGCTAGAACACGACTCAGACTCCCTTGCGTTGGCCTGCAAAGTGGCCAGCCAGTAAAGCCTGGTGCTCCACGGCTCGACAGCCGTCAGCGTCAGAGAAGTTCACACCTTGACAAGACATCAGCAAACAGCCTCTCTGGATTGATTTACACTGTTTTTCTCCACTGTTTTGACATCTTTTTCCCTGATGGATAACAGACAGAAGCACACACATCTGTGCATACATCGGCACAATGAGAAGTTCTTTCTAGCTAGCTAGCTAGCTAGCTAGCAGGCTAGTGGAGTTTTAATCTAAACTCTGGGTGAAGTGTGGAGGGTCTCATATTGCACTGAGACATTTCCTGGACGTGTTTGCATATTTTCTACACATCTGCCACAGTCCAGAGTTATTTACGAAGGAACAGCCAACTGTTGATGTCTGTTAGCTCTGCGACAACCTAGCAGCATGCCCAAGCTAAAGCCCACCATTTATCGATCTATGTTACATAAGAAAATGCCAAAAATCAAAAGTAAACAGAAGCACTGAAAGGCATCATATTCACTCATCCTTATTAAATTATTAAATTCTTCAATGTAATAACTATGATTTTTGCATTTCACAGGTTATAAAGGCAATAGAAGAAGGCTATCGCCTTCCAGCTCCGATGGACTGTCCACCAGGGCTGCATCAGCTAATGCTGGACTGCTGGCAGAAAGACAGAGCAGAGCGGCCCAAATTTGATCAGATAGTCAGCATCCTTGATAAAATGATCCGCAATCCCAACACCTTGAAAACACCAGTGGGAACATGTACGAGGTGAGCAAAGAACATTGAACTTAGCTTGGTTTTGCTGGAGTTTGAAGGAAAGAAGTTCCATATTTTCGTGCAGTGGAGGACATAACTAGCTAAGGATTTATTCTCTGTTGCTGACGGAAGCCTCAGCCGCCAGAGATCCACACTATAAAAAAAGCTTTTATGACATTATGATAATTTCCTGCAGCTTTAAATCAGTCTGTCATGAGTTGGGAGATGGTCACTTGGAATAGGAACAATAAACAACAACCCTGGGTGGAACAAGCCCAACTCTTTTTGGCTCCACTCCTGGTGCCTTCATAATGCTTTTCCATCGAAAGTATTAAATCAGAGGTGAGGGGCCACTCTGTTCCAGTAGGAACATCTAACAATACTGTCATACAATGTGGTCGAATCAAACACTTATTCGACTTCTGTTTTTGTGAGGACATTGATTGGATGATATATAACCCAGCCCCTGAGTTTAAACCAACCATCTCAACTAACCCCATGACCCTAACACTGATCCTAACTACCCCAGCTGACACCCTGACCTTAACCACCCCAACTAACTACCTGACCCTAACACTGACCCTAACTATCCCAACTAACCCACTGAACTTAACCTTGACCCTGACCACCCCAACTAACCCCCTGACCTAAACCCAATTTAAGCCCCAACCTTAAAAAAGTCTCAACCCTAAATCAAGCCCTTTTTTGTTAGGAGGACTGGGTATTATCCTCACTACCAGCAAAAGTGGTAGTGAGGATACCAGCAAAGTGAGGACACTTTTCTGGTAGAATGAGGATTTTGTACTTAGCGTGTAGCAAGTACAAGAAATAATAACACTAAATCCCTGGTTTAGTGACTGAAATGAGTTTCCTCCATAGGGTGGCCAGGCTCTCCCTTAGAGAAGCTTGGTCATCCGGGAGGAGCTTGGAGTAGAGCCGCTGCTCCTCCACATTCAGAGGAGCCAGATGAGGTGGCTTGGGCACCTAGTCAGGATGCCTCCTGGACTCAGGTGTTTAGGTCACGTCCCACCAGTGGGAGGCCCCCAGGAAGACCCAGAACAGGCTGGAGAGACATGTCTCTCGGCTAGCCTGGGAACGCCTTGGGATCTCCCAGGAAGAGCTGGAGGGAGTAGCTGGGGAGAGAGAAGTATGGGCCTGCCTGCTTAGACTGCTGCCCCCGTGACCCGACCTTGGATAAGCGGAAGAAGATGGATGGATGTCCTTAGGTTTGAGTAAAACAAAATGAATAATGTCCAGTCACTGCAGAAGAAGTACATGAGTAAAAACACAGATAGATAGTGTGAATATTTCATGGGTTATCAAAATTAGATTTCTTGGACTCACAGCTGATAAAAAGATGGTTGGAGTAGACGTTCTAAAATACCAGGAGCAGCTGAAACCAAAATTGTGACTGGTGTTGCGGCCCCCCATTTCACTTGATTTAAGTTGTTGTTGTTGTTGTTAAGGCTGATATTTACAAATCTGATTATTCTTGAAAAAACTATGACCTTTCACACAATGAGAAGGATTGTTTTAGTTCTGTTTTTGGTTGTGAGGCTGTGTAACTGAGGAAATGTTTTAACATTAGGTTATTTAGGGCTGAACCATTACGTGCACCACCTTTCAGGCCATTATGATCAAGTGTATTGTCAAAAGGGCTACTTAGTCTTTTTGGGTGAATCTGCCCTCTTCTTCCTTTGATCTTTCTTTTTGCCATTCAAAACTGCTTTTTCATGTCTTTGATGTGTACTATTTGTTTCTTTTTGTTTGTTGATTCTTTTATCTTTTGTACTTTTGTAGGTACACGTATACACGTAGGCCACAATACACATACGCTTTGTTCTCACACCTGAGCGATACCCACTTTCTGTTCTGTCTTTCTGTCATTGTACCATGTTGTTGGTTCTTCCCCTTCCTCCCGTTTTCTATCCCCCCGTTCTCCCATCTCTTCCTACGCCTCTCCCCTATCTTTTTATCCCCCCCCTCTTTTCCACTTCTCCCCTTTTTCTCCATTTCTTTTTTCCCCTTCCTTTTTTTTCCATTCTAATAAGAAGACAATTTGATAAAATCTCTAAGAGGAGTTTGTTAAAGTAATGAGGCCAGAAAATAAGGTCAAAATGGAGCTTTTAATGACTCAGCATTTGAGTATGCACTTCTTTGTGCATACTGTGATGAAACATCACAGAAACCAAATCCAGAGGGTTCTCTAAAAAGACTCACACGTGCTCGACTATGGAGTTATTTCTAAAAGAAAACTTTATTAAACTCAACTTTCATCTGATTAGAAGTGTTTTTGAGCATGTTTGAGCCCCCATTAAATGAATCTAATCAAAGTCAGGCGACAAAGGTGTGTCTCCCGGTTGTTCTTCAAGTTTTCCATATTCCCCTTAATGATGAGAAGGACTGCATGCTTCTGTTCTCCCTCATTGTTTTGAGTCAGCCAACGCTCAAACATTGTGAATGATCCAAAAACGGCAGCATCGGTTCATGCTGCTTCCAGCCCTTGAAGGACTGGCGAACAAGGAAATGGAAGTTTGCAAGACTGCTTTTATGGGCTATATTTGTTTAAGTTTCTTAAATGTAATTTGGTTTTAGTCCTCAATAGATTTGTGTTGGGTTTGGTTCACATCCGCCGTCTCTTGTGCTGATTCTCCAGGCCCCTCAGCCCACTTTTGGATCAGAGCACACCTGACTTCAGCTCCTTCTGCTCTGTGGGAGACTGGTTGGAAGCCATCAAGATGGAACGATACAGAGACAACTTTACGGCAGCCGGCTACACGGCCCTGGAGTCTGTGGCCAGGATGTCCTTTGAGTGAGTAAACAGGAAGTTGTTTAAGTGGATCATTATCACTGTGTTTGTTCTCAGATACAGATAGATGATGCGTGGATTGATGAATGAATGGATGGATGGATGGATGGATGGATCGATTGGTGGGTGGATGGATGGATAGATGACGCATGGATGGATATTGACTATTTGGTGTGTGTTTCCAGGGATGTGATGAACTTGGGCATCACGCTGGTGGGCCATCAGAAGAAGATCATGAACAGCATACAGACAATGAGAGCCCAGATGTTGCACCTCCACAGTACCGGTGTCCAGGTGTGATGGAACGCAATGAGCCAACGGGGCCAGAATGTATCCGGCGCGGCGCCCAGAGTGAAACCAGGATTAACCTTGGACGTCAGCACACGTGCGTTGTGTCTGGCGAGAAATCATTCCTTCTTTCCTCAGTGAAGAATCGTGATCGATTCTTCTGAGGGCAGGAAAAGGGCAACACTCAACAACGAACTGAAACTACCTGAATTTGACCACTTCCTTCTTTCTTTGTTTTTTGGGCAGGGTTACAGATCCAACCACATATCAAATGGCGCAACAGAATTAAATGATCCATAAAAACACTGAGGCTAGGTACCTTTTGGTTTTTTGGGGGTTTTTTTGTAAAAACAAAAACACTTGCTGTGATTTTTTTTTTTTTTTGTGATGTCTTGGTTTTTGTTCCTCTTTGCAACAAGGACTGCCGCTTTTCTGTTTTTATCTTTCTTTGGACTCGACTACAGGGTAAATGGTGTTATCCGAACGCGGATGGAGGTTCGGACACATGCTGGACTGTTTGTATCGATGTGTTTGCCTCCACATTTTAGTAACTTCCTGGAGTGGTTGCATGACGTGGTATCATCCTCTGAGTGTTTTATGAGTTCTTTTTTCGTTTTTAATAGCACAGCACCAAGAAGGAGAACCACTCCTAAAACCACCTGACTTTTATAAACGGTTAGCAATACTTTGTACCTTCTTGTCACTCTGTGAAACGTAGAGCTCGTCGGGTTCCTGCACTGTTGGACAGTTGCTTGGACGCTAAAGCCACTCCATATTTTCCATCAACTTGCCAGAATATTGCACACAACAGTTTATGCTGTCTTTCAGTTGCATTTTGATTTTCAACCCACAGAAGGTGTAGATGTAAAACTGCCTTAAAACACATTAGATGGAGCGCTGCCATAGTTTTGGCGAGCCAGCGGTGACGCTTTACGGGCTTCAAGTGGACGGAGGGGTTTTCTTTTTAATTGTTTTATTCGTGTGACAAGATCTTTTGTCTAGAACTTGAACAGGCTGGGTGGGCGTGCCAAGAGGAGCTGGACTAAACAGAGCAATAATCACAGAAGGAAATTGTTCCTCTTTGGGTGCTTAGCTTTCAGGAATGCGTGCTGAATTACTCTTCAGAAAGATTTTGTCGTAGAATTCACCTGATTGATCCTCAAAGAGAGGAATAACACCAAGCGCTACGCGGACTCATCAAAGCAGACAGACATGTTGGATTTTGGCCCTATATTGTGTGATGAAATCAAAGACATCTAAGGCGCTGAAGAAAAGAGTCGCAGACACACAATTTCAGACACTACAAAGGCACCATTTATTCACGTGGGCATCACTTCTGTCTCCACCCAGCGCTAAAGAGTCCATTTAGGGCAGCGGTCCCCAATCTTGTTTGTGCCACACACCGGTAATGGCAAACAGTATTTTCAGGGTCTGGCAGATGAGGTGTGGTGAACAATTACAACAAAAAAACGTGATATGACTGTCATAAAAACTGTGGTATTTAATTAAGATAATAAACGTGCATCAACAGTGAGCCATTAACAAATGTAATTAAGAGAATATGGTAATTTTTAAAAATAAAACATCATTCATTTTCAGATAATAAATAAAATGAAGTAATACAAGTTACTCATTCTTGATGTGTGGCCTGGTACCGGTCCACAACCTGGGGGTTGGGGATCGCTGCTTTAGGGTACTGGTGAGAGCCAGTTGGCTCCTATCGCTCCAATCTTTCCAGGAAAATGTGCATCTTTCTTTTTTTATTCCTGTATATGCTTTCTATATTCTACACGTATTTACGTGTCTGATTTACACGGAAAGCTGCTGCGAGGGAGGGAGAGAGGGAGGATTCGGAGGCGATGCGCTGAAGCAAATCAACCTACTCAGTGCCATCTGCCGCAGCCTACAAACAAAAAGTTTTTAGGTCGGGAATATTTTTGTGCAGTTTTCCTGCATGAGAAAAAAATTATTATATTCAGTCATCACCTTATACCAACAGTTTCTTTTTTTTTTCTTAGTTATACTTTTGAAAAAAAAAAAAATGTCAAAAGGACTAGAAAAATTTTAATTACTACAAATTTTAATGCTACTGAATTAAATGCTGCAATTTTAGATGGCACAAAAAAAAATAAACACAAGCCAACAGCGTGGCACCTTTATGCATAGATGGGCTTTTAGAACTCAGCCAATAAACAGCAGGGCAACAGGTAACATGGGAAAACACACACACCTTCTGTCACTTGAAATCCTGCAGAACTATTTGTCGTGTTAGAGAAGGTTTTACAAGCCCTGGTTTTAGGAACGACTGATGGTTTTGCTGAGTTTTAGGTTAATTTGTAGAAAGTAATGAATTGGCTTTTATCACCTAACGATGTCTAATAGCACAGCAGTGTCTTAAACCGTTTCACAGGGGTCAGCAAAGTCCTGTTTAGTTTTTTGCACTTTACTGTGTGCAGTGAGAAGCTTGAGTCTGACCTGAAGCAGCTCCCTGCTGGATGTGGACCAGCCCTGAAGCTCTGCATGCTGCCATTCGACTCGCAACTGTTTGGAAAGATCAAAGATCATTACTGTAGTTACCGTGCCGTTTGATCGCATGGTGTGGAGTTTGGCAGCTGCGCTCTATTCGAGGTTACTTTAGTCACTAGGGTGGACAATTATTTAGCCTGAAGGGCCACTTTGGGTGATAGGTCTAGATGAACAAGCTGGCCAGGGTGTGCAGGAAGACTAACCCCCAAATGAGGATCAGAGGTTAGCTAAAAGTCCTGCTTTGATGGACTTTTGACTGAGAAAAGAGTTTGAGGAGCCTGTAAATTGGTCCAACCAGGGATGGATGATGAAGCTTCAAATGATGTTTGGCCCCACCTTCTTGAGAGGACATGTTAGCGTGCTAGGTGAAGCTGACAACCATCTACATTTGACATTTAGAGAAATGAGTGTGAAGGCTCTGCAGATTGAATTGTTCATCAGGCCACCGATGGCCCCCGGGCCTGCCCCGCCCTGGTTATCCTACGCAGCAGTGAGTGCTGTGGTAACCGCCAGTCGCCGGGACTAAAGATCTGTCCACGTTCCAGAGAATGAGTGCAGGACTGATGCAGGGAGGGGGGGGAACAAAGAAAAGGAGAAACGCAGACCTGAACAGGACATGCTGCTGCTACTGTGTTTAAATCGTGACTGCGCGTTTTTTGTGAGGTTTGTATACCACCAGCGGAAACCCGTTTAAGGGGCTAGAGTTGCCGGTGCGAGACTAGTTTGCTATCTGCATTACTTCAGACACTGTAGGGATGGATGCTGTGCACAAATTGGACTGTAGATGCTTTTGACGACATCCACTGTCACTTGAATCTGGCTTGCTGACTGCCTTCTGCCTGATTCTGTGTAATTGTAAATACAACATCAAACCAAGATGAGCATGTAGGTGTCTCTAATCACACCAGAGTATCCTCAACACGGTGTGTTGGGTTGTTTAGGAAGTATAAAAGGAAAAACA
Organism: Tetraodon nigroviridis; assembly: GCA_000180735.1. Classification (NCBI taxonomy): domain Eukaryota; kingdom Metazoa; phylum Chordata; class Actinopteri; order Tetraodontiformes; family Tetraodontidae; genus Tetraodon; species Tetraodon nigroviridis. The sequence goes on along the minus strand of CAAE01014527.1, from coordinate 17,139 downwards.
GTCTGAGACCGTCTCATGCCCGCACGCACACACACACACACACACACACACACACACACACACACACACACACACACACACACACACACACACTGTCTCTCTCTCTCTCTCTCTCTCTCTCTCTCTTCACCCACAGACGGAGCTCAGCAGTTGGGCCCGGCCCAGACCTTTGGATTGAATGATGGCATAAAGTCCTTCATTTAGCAGGAAAGTGAGCAGCTCCCAGACGGGCGTCTGTCATTTATCCATCTCCCTTGTCGACACCCACGCTCCACGCAAGGATGACTCTGTCCTCCACCTTCAGCCAAATTGAGATTAACAACATGGTACAATCATTGGAAGGTTCAGATTACCTGGAAGGTTCACCAACCAAACCACCGTTCATACGCACGGTTCATGTCAGCTACTTCAGTGTGACGCCAAATGACTTTTGGTTTTGTTTTGGTGAAAACACATTTCCCAAATATGTAAAAAAAACAGGAAGCTACAGACGCAGGAGGACTCATTGATCAGGAATAGCAGATCTGGATTAGTGGTTGTTGTTTTTTTGATAATTACAATTTTGTGGTTAGCTGCTGAAAATGAGCTCCACTCTTCCTCACGTATTGGATGATTCCAAAGATTGCAGCACCGTTGATTGTGTCTGAGGATGGAGGGAATCTTTGTATATGTTTTAATTGTAAAACTTGTACATTTTATTTATATCGTTTTTGGTCTTTTTTACACATCTTCCTCAGTAGAGATCTCACAATACATTAAAAATGCACTATATTTTTCTATCTTGCAGATGAATTATCGTCACTTACAAGGTTTCAGTTGTACATAATTTTCATTTAGGACCAAAAATGGCTGATAGGATTTCCATCTTTACTTTAGATGTTGTTTTCTCTTTTAGTTGGTTGTACAGTAATACAAAATGTCGATTTATTATTATTTATTTTTCTGTGATGAAAGTATTGAGGATATTCACTGGTTAAATGTATTTTTCCCCAAAAGAAGAGCTGATAAGGTCATTTAATTAGACAGTTTCTTGTTGCATAGACAATTCTTTTTGCTTTGTAACCTTTGTAATAGACTGTACATATATTTTTGGAAATACAGTACAATCTCTACAGAAGTTTTGTTGTTATTATTTTACAGCATACATTGCAGTAAATAAAATTGTACACTCAAACTTAGACAGTCACTGCTAAACCGATGTCACATGAGATTTAATGGAGGGTTTGAGTTTAGAGTTGGACCTCAGAATGTTCTGAAGGTGTTAAAGACTAAAATAAAACAAAGCCAAGCAAAAAAAAAAAAAAAACAACAACAATTGATCCAAGAAAACAATCCCACAACAATCACCGTTGTTGGTGCAGGCGGAATGATGCGCTAAACTGTTCGCCAAACACCAGGAGAACCGGGGTTAGCCCCAAATCACTGTTAACACACATCATCCATCGCATTATTACCAAATCTGCTGCTAAGATTTCAACATGCCAATTTTCACTTTTGAACGAACATTTTTAAAGAGCAGAACAGAAAAGTGTTTTAATTTGATTTTGTTTGAAAATAAATTGATTGTTTTTCTTGCAAGACCAAATCCTTAAAAGAAGACAAATAAAACAACAAATACATCATCTTCCTGGCCTCATTCTAACTGCTTAATATTTCATCAGATGTGTGTAATCCTCCCTAAAAGATGACTGGCATGAAAATGTCAGAAGTCAACACAATAATCTAGAAATCAAACATTATCTTTCTGTTTAATCCTCCCTCTGCTTTCATCATTATGAGGGTAAACATCTAATTTCCATAACAAGTACTTGCATTCTCCTGAAAAAACTCTTGATCAGCAATTCTGGGATCAACGAATAACACAGGGAAAATCAAGACCCCTCAGTTGAAAGGCTTTTAAAAAGATAATCTGGTTCAGATCTGTTCATCAGCCCCCCTTTGTTTTAAAATTTTCTGCAGACATACAGCAAATAAAACGCAAAGCATAAAAATAAAAGACCCCAAAATTATAAATAACTAATTAACAGTTAAATATTGCTAAAGGTTTTAGATGAAATGTCTACCACACAATCACTGAGGCTGGAGACTCAGAACCTGTGATGGCTCCTACTGGCCGGAGTGGAGCTGTATGCATCCTTGACGTTTGCATGCCGCAGGTCCAGTGTTTTATTGGCCCTTGCGTGGCAGCGGACGTATATAAACATGTTATAGGTATTAAATGATAAACAAGTTTCTAAGAGGAAAAGTCCAGAGAAAGTCCCCAAAAACACAGTGTCCTTGTGGAGCAACAGCCTAAATGTGATGGAAGTCAACTACTTTTACCTAAAATGTTGCTGTACAAACGAAGCGTTGCTTTTACTCCTGCCACAGGAGGAGGAAACAAATTTAAATAAGAAATGAAGGCGCGCAGTTTGCAGATCCTCATGCACCATGTTCCCCCATGCTGATGTCAAGCCTTTAATACAGGTGGAACATATGGCTTCTTCAGATTAACGTAATCATTTATGCAAATATGCGAAACAAAATTCTGAGGATTAATTGCAGTTGAAGCACGTGCTGTGAGATATGAACAACAATCTTGTATACAGATGGAGATCAGATTGGCTTTGTTAAATTCATGAAAAGCTGCTGGATACACAACACGAGTGTATCCCTGGCCTTAAGTACTCATCAGCGACTGCAGGATGGCCAGGACCTGGTGGTCTCTTCAGAATGGATCCAGGTCCCTTTTAATGCCAGCTAGCACTCCATCTGCTCAGTCTATCGCCGTCCTCCATGGCGCACCTCACTGGTTTAGAATTTACACACCGCCAATACACACCTTCACATCTTCAAAATCATCATGCTACTTCTTCCTGTTACTACTTGCTCCATGTATTTGTTTATTTTAAATTAAAAAACTGGCTGGCGCAGGAGCAAACAGGTGTGAGTGGTTCTCACACCAGAACAGGTCAGCTTTGATTAGCTGATGGTAAAAAAATGTCAGGCACATTATATTTGTCTATGCCATGGATTTAGTTAATATTCAGGTTACATAATATGACATCTTCATATAGAAAAGCATTATATTCCAGACAGGTTGCCATTTTTGTTTCTGCCATCTGTAACCTCCATCACCAATGAAGGCAGAACATTCAAGTATTATTTTCGTCAGGGTTGCGTGTTGTTCAGGACCCAAATGCAGACACGAGAGTAGCGCGCTCCAAACAAAAACCCTTTATTGGGTGAGCAAATGGGCCCCCAGACAAAACGAAAGATCCTCTAACCGGTGCTCAAACACAAACGGGGAAGTCTTCTCTCAGAAGCGCATGGGGCACAACCTCGAGCACACACAAACAAG
>CAAE01014526.1:526328-569998 GCA_000180735.1 Tetraodon nigroviridis | reverse complement strand
GGTGTGGAGGAAATCTGAGGAGTATTCTTCGAGCCTGGACAAAGAAATCCGTGAGCTCAAAATGAAAGAGCTGCTGCTGACGGCTCTCCCAAATGCTGTTGATCGCTTTGATGCTGTCCAGGCGTTCCACACCCCAGACGCCACACTGGTCAACGACTTGAGCGGCGTGCCCATCTTTAGGAGCAGTGTGTTCTCGGCCCAGACTAGAGTTTTGGCTGAGCTCGAGGAGAATTGTGAAGAGCTGATGGAGATGAATCAGTTAATGGAGCGGAATGAGTTAATGGAACTGCTTTCACATGGTCAAGATATCTCCTCAGGTCATCGTGAGGAGGAAAGAGGGGACCAGGGCCCCTCTGGCATATAAAGAGGTGAGTTGCAAGATCTGCCAAACCAAAGCTTGTCGTTTCAGATTGCTAATGCTACCTTTTACCTTCTCACTCCACTTCCTGCTTTTCTCTTGTGTTTCTCCAGGAGCGTAGCCCATGGGCAGCCAGTTTTTGGTTTCCGAAGCCCGTTCTTGCACTCAGCCTCAGCCACGCACTGTGTTCTAGTGTGTGTATCTACTGTAGGTAGATCCTTTTTTTGTTTGGACTTTGGCTGACTTTTCAGTTTTCGTTTCTTTGTGCAAAGGCTTCTTAAAAGTATGTGTAAACATGTTCTAAATGCAAATCTATTGACTTAAATTCAACAAGAGGAAATTTGTAATTTTGGTCTGCTGATTTTTCAAACTTTTGAGATACTAAAAATATAAATAGCCTTCATGGAAACTGTTGTCATTAGCTGTCCGCCTGTCGCAAATAAATGTATCTCAAATTTTTGATCAAACATTTGACACCAGTGTTTTTATTTTATTCTTACTGTACTGTAAAATATAAAGAGGTGAGCACCAGGCATAAATTAAATATTATTTTTGATTGCCACCTGAACAAGTAGAAGGTAATTAATATTGACAACATACCAGCATGAATTAATTAATATACCACACACTGACTGATTACTAAATACACCTATTGGTGCTGGTCTTGGACACATCGTCAGTGATAGTACCTGGGGTCATTGGGAGTTTCAGGTATTTCAACATCAGAGCCCCTCACCCCGGCGACCCGACTGGGAGTGATCAGATTCTGGCCTGTGTCCAAGAAGCGCTCGTCCACGGCTTGTCCCGCTGGATCCACAGCCATCTGGACGCTCTCTCTGCAGCCTCTGAGGCCACGCAGATGGCTTTCCTCCTGCACATGCCTATGATGCCCAGGAGGCTAAAGGCCTTGCAGAGTGACCTCCCTGCAAAGCCCCTACCCCCAACCTCTATAGGCAGGCATCTGGTGCGCCACCCTAGTCTACGGCAATCCTCCGCCAGCTCAGCATACTTTCCTGCCTTCCTCTCGTACGCTTCCTCCATTCTCTCTTCCCAGGGCTCAGTCAGCTCGAGCAAGATGACTTGCTTGGATGACTCAGAGTGCAGAACAATGTCTGGCCTCAGGCTGGTTTGTACGATATTCACCGGGAACTTCAGTTGTTTCCCCAGGTCCACCCTTAGCTGCCAGTCCCTTGCTGTTGCGAGGAGGCCTGGTTGGGCCTTTGTTTGGGGAGGGAGGTTGTTTCCCCGGCCCTAACAAACCTAACTCCACGATCCGGTACAGGGAGGCGCTTCCTGTAATCCAAGGCGGAGCTGTAGGGTGATCACACAAGGCAAAACCAAAAGCGCTCTAAAAGAAGGGTAAGCAATCATACAAACGCAGTGTCCAGTCAATAAAACTTAGAATGTCTGTTGGAAAAATACTGATGTTTGTATTTTATCCCATTATATGCTTAAAGCATGCGACACTTGAAAATTTATGACAGCTTTGCTGAAAATACCCTGTGTGAGGCAATCAAGAAGAATTACGAGCTAAAGCAGCGGACAAGGCAAGAAAGGGGGTTCTCTGTTTATGTTAACAGTGAAGAAGAAGTGCCTGGGGCCCCTGGAGATGCAGGAAGAGAGGAGAAGACGTGTCAAGTAAAGTCAAGTCAAGTCAAGTCAAGTGAGCTTTATTGTCATTTTCGAACATATATAGCTGGTGCAGATACATATTGAAAACGAAACGTTTCTCCAGGACCTGGTGCTGGGTAGGACAACACAAAAGGACACAAAGGACAACAGGGCTACATAGGACAGCATGGGTCAACACAACATGTAACAACATGCAGCAGGGTACATGGACAGGCAGGAATGAAGGGTGGAGCAGGGTGGGATAAAGTAGAAGTAAAGTAGTAGAGTGCAGATGTATCGGAGTAAAGTGCAGATATATCGGAGTAAAGTGCAGGCTACAGTGCAAATGTTGCGCAGATGTTGCGCAGAGTTTGTGGGTAAACGCAGTGTAGTAAAGTGCCAGTGCATTTTTAACATTTGTAAGGTTGTAAACATTATACTCAGTAGGAGTGTTAAGGCAGCATAGGGTGATTTGTGCAAACCTTTATCTCTAAAACCAGAAGATTAGCAGCAGGATAAAATAATAAATAATAAATAATGTTGTGTGTGGCATGGAAAGTCTGTGCGTTCAGCTCCTTCCATTGAGGAGCCTGATGGCCTGTGGAAAGAAGCTGTTTGTCAGTCTGGTTGTGTGGGCCCGAATGCTTCGGTACCTTTTCCCAGATGGCAGGAGGGTGAAGAGGGTGTGAGGGGTCGGCCACAATGCTGGTGGCCTTACGGGTGCAGCGTGTGGTGTAGATGTCCACTAGAGGGGTTAGAGAGACACCGATGATCTTTTCTGCTGGCTTTCCTGCTGATTTTGGTGGTGTTGAGGGACCAGGTGAGGTTCTCCTCCAGATGGACACCAAGGAATTTGGTGTTCTTGACGATCTCCACGGAGGAGGCGTTGACGGTCAGTGGAGGATGTTCTCCTGGTGCTCTCCTGAAGTCAACGATCATCTCCTTGGTCTTGTCGACGTTCAGGGACAGGTTGTTGGCTTCACACCATGCAGTTAGCTGTTGGACCTCCTCTCTATATGCTGACTCGTCGTTCTTGCTGATGAGACCCACCACGGCCGTGTCATCTGCAAACTTGATGATGTGGTTGGAGCTGTGCGTTGCTGCACAATCGTGGGTCAGCAGTGTGAACAGCAGGGGGCTGAGGATGCAGCCCTGGGGGGCCCCGGTGCTCAGTGTGGTGGTGCTGGAGGTGCTGTTCCCGATTCGGACTGACTGAGGTCTCCCGGTCAGAAAGTCCAGAATCCAGTTGCAGAGGGAGGTGTTTAGTCCAAGCAGGCTTAGCTTCTCCGTGAGGTGCTGGGGGATGATTGTGTTGAATGCTGAGCTGAAGTCGATGAACAGCATTCGAACATAAGTGTCCTTGTTCTCCAGGTGTGTGAGGGCCAGGTGGACGGTTGTGGAGATAGTGTCGTCCGTGGAGCGGTTCGGACGATACGCAAACTGTAGTGGGTCCAGTGAGGGTGGAAGTTAGTTTTTGATGTGCCTCAAGACGAGCCTCTCAAAGCACTTCATCACGATGGGTGTGAGTGTGATGGGGCGGTAGTCATTGAGGCAGGAGACTGATGACTTCTTCGGCACAGGGACGATGGTGGTCGCTTTGAGGCAGGTTGGAACGACGGCGCTGCTGAGAGAGATGTTGAAAATGTCGGTGAAAACATCCGTTAGTTGTTCTGCACATTCTCTGAGCACTTTGCCGGGGATGTTGTCTGGTCCAGCAGACTTCCATGGGTTGACTCCGCGTAGGGTTCGCCTCACATCAGCAGTGGTCAAACAGATCACCTGGTCGTCGGGGGGAGGGATGTTCTTCCTCGCCGTGATGTTGTTCTGTGCCTCGAAGCGAGCGTAGAATTTATTCAGTGTATCTGGGAGGGAGGCATCACTTCTACAGGCCGGTGGTGATGTCCTGTAGTTGGTGATCGTCTGAATGCCCTGCCACATGCGCCGAGTGTCGCCGCTGTCCTGGAAGTGACCATGGATTTTCTGGGCGTGTGCGCGCTTCGCGCTTCCTGATGGCGCGGGACAGTTTGGCCCTGGCTGTCCTTAGAGCTGTGCTGTCACCTGTTTTGAAGGCGGCGTCCCTGGACTTCAGCAGCGCACGCACTTCCGCAGTCACCCATGGTTTCTGATTGGGGCGTGTGGTGATGGTCTTGGAGACGGTCACGTGACGCCTATGCACAGACTTATGTATGTGTTACCCTTTTTTATAAACAAACCTATGTAACTAGAGGCCGCCCTAAATGATAATAAAAGAGGGTTGCAGTCGGGGAGCACCTCAGAGTAGGGTGGATGGACTGTAACTGAGGTTGCTCTCCGTCACTGCTCTCCTCGTGAGTAAGATATACTTGACTCCTGTGTGTTTCTTTTATGCTTTTCAGGTTTGAACCTGACAATGTCCTCTTGCAGGAGAACTTCTTCAGTTTCCTGTTCTTTTCCTGGGCTCTGTGACTGCTGGTTCTGGAGGAGTTGGCGCCATAGACCTGGAGGCCCTACCTCAGAGACAGGGAGGAGCTCAGGTAGCCCTTTCCTGAACCTACGTCGATCACCTCACAGTGCTGGGCCAGGCGGGCCACCACCTCAGACATGGACTGGACCTCCTTGAGTTCATGATTTGGCACCCAGCCAGCACCTGAGGTAGACAAAACACACACATTGTATCTTAGATGACCCTTGACCCTTTGGTCCTTTTAGTGTGACAGTGTGATTAGCACATTAGCCAACAATCTGGCCAAAATCCTGACACCTGAGGCTAAACTGTTGTTACCTGTACTTTTAGGTTACAGAGTCGATCCAGAAAGATGACAGCTTCTATGCGCGGAGCCAGGGCCACCTTCAGCTGAGGATGATAAAACCAGTAAGCTTTTAGAGTTTTCGATGAGGAAAATTGAGTCAGAAACTATTTTGTCTTTTAAAAAGTTCAGAATAAGAATTGTAAAGCCACACAAAAATAGTGCATTAGCCCTGCAAAATGTTGACAATGCTAACAATGGCTATGATTTACCACAGTGGTTTCATTTCAGAATAAAAAAAAAGTGTTTTAAAAAATTTGAAAACTTAAAAAAATACTTGAACTACTAACAATTGCTGAAATGTTCACATTCAAGATTTAGTATGTTTCAATATGTCTTTAAAGGTGTCTAAAATTCTTTTTTAGATAAACTAATAAAGGGATGAGAGGTAGCCCCCTACCGACCATATACAGTCAATAAGGAGTCGACGTCGCAGACCTGGAGGCCATCCGCAGAGACAGGGAGCTGCTCAGGTAGCCCTTTCCTGAACCCACGTCAATCACCCTGCAGTGCTGGGCCAGACGGGCCACCACCTCAGACATGGACCGGACCTCATGGGATTTCTTTGAGTTAATGAACTTTAAGGCACCAACTCAGCACCTGAAGTAGACAGAACACGCATTGTATTCTAGATGACCCTTGACCCTTTCTGTCAGGGTTCTGCAGTAGCCCTGGATTTTGTGTTTTTCCCCTCTCTTCCCACTAGGGGAGGTGGTGGTGGCTAGACACACCCGTGGGTGATTCCAATCAGGTAGATTACTTAATGCTTCACCACCGGCCTCCCAGTGTCAGAGGGTTTGTGTCTTTCTTTTCGTCACCTGGGCGGAAACAGAGCTGGAGATGCTCACACCTCGTGAAACCTTGGGTTCCTTTTCTTCGCAACGGCAACCCATTCTCTCCCCAAGGCTCACCACAACCCCCGGGAAGAGGACATTCTACGTTTTATTGACTGGACACTGCGTGTGTATGATTGCTTTCCCTCCTTTTAGAGCGCTTTTGGTTTTGCCTTGTGTGATCACCCCAATAAAGGGTCGTTTTTTTGTTCAAGCTGACCTGTGTATTTTGCGCTTGGGTCCTACAAACAACCATTCTGTGACACTTTTGTCCTCTCATTGTGACACCACAGCACAAAGAAGGCAGGACCCTCAGTACCTGTGTCCTCCATCTTCTCTCCCAGGCGGGGAGTGGCCGTGGCTGCCTGCAACAGGTCCCAGGAGTCCAGAAGCAGGTTTGTGTCATTGCAAAAACCAAAAGTTCTGCTTGAGTTTTGTTATTCGAAGGACCAGGGTAGTATGACAAAATATTGTTCTGTGTGTGGCATATTTATTAATTCATGCTGGTATGTTGTCAATAATAATTACCTTCTACTTGCTCTGGTGGCAATCAAAAATAATATTCAATTTATGCCTGGTGCTCACCTCTTTAAATTCTACAGTAAGAATAAAATAAAAACACTGGTGTCAAATGTTTGATCAAAAATTTGAGATACATTTATTTGCGACAGGCGGACAGCTAATGACAACAGTTTCCATGAAGGCTATTTATATTTTTAGTAGCTCAAAAATTTGAAAAATCAGCAGACCAAAATTACAAATTTCCTCTTGTTGAATTTAAGTCAATAGATTTGCATTTAGAACATGTTTACACATACTTTTAAGAAGCCTTTGCACAAAGAAACGAAAACTGAAAAGTCAGCCAAAGTCCAAACAAAAAAAGGATCTACCTACAGTAGAACACTAGAACACAGTGCGTGGCTGAGGCTGAGTGCAAGAACGGGCTTCGGAAACCAAAAACTGGCTGCCCATGGGCTACGCTCCTGGAGAAACACAAGAGAAAAGCAGGAAGTGGAGTGAGAAGGTAAAAGGTAGCATTAGCAATCTGAAACGACAAGCTTTGGTTTGGCAGATCTTCCAACTCACCTCTTTATATGCCAGAGGGGCCCTGGTCCCCTCTTTCCTCCTCACGATGACCTGAGGAGATATCTTGACCATGTGAGAGCAGTTCCATTAACTCATTCCGCTCCATTAACTGATTCATCTCCATCAGCTCTTCACATTTCTCCTCGAGCTCAGCCAAAACTCTAGTCTGGGCCGAGAACACACTGCTCCTAAAGATGGGCACGCCGCTCAAGTCGTTGACCAGTGTGGCGTCTGGGGTGTGGAACGCCTGGACAGCATCAAAGCGATCAACAGCATTTGGGAGAGCCGTCAGCAGCAGCTCTTTCATTTTGAGCTCACAGATTTCTTTGTCCAGGCTTGAAGAACACTCCTCAGATTTCCTCCACACCTTCAAAAACATGGCTTCATTTGCAGACTTTAGCTTTTCAATTGTTTCTGACAGGAACGCCAGTTTGGCCATGCATTCGTCTTTCTCATTCTCCACTTTTTTTACCGACTCCTCAAATTCAGCTTTCTTCTGCGTAAGCTCTTTGGCTATCTTCTGAAGGTCAGTCACTGCATCCCTTGTCTTCGCAGCCACTAATTTAAATTCTTTTACCACGAGTGTTACGTCGTGACTCTTGTGGTCGGTTCGGAAACACAGGGTACAGATGAATTCTTTGTCCGTCCTGCAGTACCAGTCCTTTACAGCCTTGTGAGTCTTGCACAGCCGCTCCTCTAGGTTTTTTAGGGGGGTTACTAAGGTGTGGATCTTGAGGTTATCCTGGCGTGACTCCAGGCAGACTTGGCAGTATGAAGCCAAGCAAGTCAGGCAGGATTTAAAGGCCTTTGTCCTGGAGCACATGCAGCAAAGGGTGGCCTCCTCTTCAGAAGGGTCTGAATCAGAGGCCTTGAACTCATTCACAATCTGGTTTATTATTACGTGGGGTTGCAGATCAGGCCTCCAGATAAATACACCTTTGCAGCACGGACACCGGCAGTTGATTGTCTCTGTCCAGTACGTCTGGATACACTCTTTGCAGAAGCTGTGTCCACATGGTAGTGAGACTGGCTGATTGAAAAGCTCAAGGCAGATGGGGCATGTGAACATGTCCTTTGACACCTGAACTCTGGCGGTCGCCATCCCTGCACGACAATAAATTAACACAGTCAGAAACTTTAGGCTTCTTTGAGCTGTTTGAAAAGAACATAAAACCTTCTTCGATGAACTATAAATTTTACAGGAACTTCTTTTGCAGAGTTCTGCTGTTCTACCGTATTCCAAGCTACCCTTGGCCTTTTTCTTTGTGCAGCTGCTTGGAACATATCCACTGCTTCCTTACTGGTTACTGGCGGTGCAACTTGTAATGGCAAACGGGACAGCCCGTCAGCATTCCCATGATGGTGTGTGCCCTTGTACTCAATGCTGTAGGTATGAGCACCCAGAAACAAGGCCCACCGTTGCAGCCGTGCAGCTGCCATGGCTGGCACTCCCTTAGCTGGATTAAAGATGGACACTAGAGGCTTATGATCCGTGAGAAGGGTAAAGTGCTTTCCATATAGATATTGGTTGAACTTCTTCCACTCCCCAGACCAGACTAAGAGCTTCTCTGTCAATTTGTGCATAGTTGCGCTCAGCTGCATTCAGTGACCGGGAGGCAAATGCTATTGGTCGCTCTGTACCATCAGTGAACCGGTGTGATAGCACGGCTCCGATTCCGTAAGGGGAAGCGTCACACGCGAGCTTGAGAGGCACTTGGGGGTCGTAGTGTGTCAACACATTGTCTGACGTCACCAACTCTTTGGCTTGTTTAAAGGCCTTTTCACAGTCCGGGGACCAGTGCCACTTATTGCCATGTTGGAGTAAGCAATTCAATGGGTGTAACACTGAGGACAGGTTGGGCAAGAACTTCCGGTAATAATTTACCAGGCCCAAAAAAGATCTCAGTTGAGAAACATTTTGTGGTGGGGGTGCCTTCAGAACAGCATCAGTTTTGTCTTTGCATTTGTGTAGTCCATTCTTGTCAATTTTATGACCACAGTATTCAATTGCATCCTGGAAAAATTCACATTTTGCTTTGTTGGCACGTAATCCGAATTCATTCAATCTTTTGAGCACTTTTTCCAGATTTTCAAGATGTGCGTCGTCGTCCTCTCCGGTAATTATTATATCATCCAAATAGCACTGTGTATTTGGTATGCCTTGCAGGACTTGTTCCATTGTCTTTTGCCAAATTGCTGGTGCTGAAGCGATGCTGAAGACCAGGCGGTTGTACTGATAGAGACCCTTGGAGGTGTTGATGGTCAGGTACTTTTTAGCCGACTCCTCCATCTCCATCTGTAGGTACGCCTGTGCTAAGTCGATCTTGGAGAACCGCTTGCCCTGGCCCAGCACTGCGAAGATGTCATCAATACGCGGTAGAGGGTACTGTTCCACCTTCAGGACCGGATTGACTGTTACCTTAAAATCCCCGCAGATGCGTACTGAGCCATTTCCCTTTACCACTGGCACTATTGGTGTCGCCCATTCAGACCAGTCCACTTTCGACAAGATGCCCTCCTTTTCCAGCCTTTGGAGTTCATTTTCCACTTTGGGGCGGAGAGCATATGGAATTGGACGTGCCTTGTGGAATTTGGGCACAGCGTCATCCTCCAGCATAGACTCAGCATAGACTCAAACACCTGGTTGGCCTCTCTGGTACTGTACACAAATGGTTCACATCCTACCTCACAGACAGAACTTTTATGATAAGTTTAGGTACCTGCTCCTCTCAGGTCCATAAAATCACCTGTGGTGTGCCCCAGGGTTCCATTTTAGGTCCTATTCTTTTTAACCTTTATATGCTCCCTCTTGGTGGCGTCATCAGGAGATATGGAATCAACTTCCACAGTTATGCCGATGATACACAGCTCTACATCTCCATGTCTCCTGATGACACCAGGCCAATGGATGCTCTTTTTAACTGTATTTTGGACATCAAATACTGGATGACAGAAAACTTTCTCCAGCTTAACCAGGACAAAACTGAGGTTTTAGTCATCGGTCCTGAGGCTCAGAGAGAGAAGCTCTTACCCAAATTACGATCACTATCTTTTCATCCAGCGCCGCAAGCAAGAAACCTGGGCGTTATCTTTGACTCTGAGCTGACTTTTATTCCACACATTAAAAATATTACCAAATTGGGTTTTTTCCATCATAAAAACATCGCCAGAGTCCGCCCCATTCTCTCTCGGGCCAACACAGAGATACTGATGCATGCTTTTATCACCAGTCGTATAGACTATTGTAATGCCCTGCTCTCTGGTCTTCCCAAAAAGGCGTATCTTAGGTCTACAATTACTACAAAATTCAGCAGCACGTGTCCTGACTAAGACCAGGGGGCGGGACCACATTTCAGCAGTTTTAGAATCTCTCCATTGGCTCCCCCATGTGTTTTAGGATCGATTTTAAAGTTCTTCTACTGGTTTTTAAATCCCTTAATGGTCTTGGACCTTCTTATCTTTCAGAACTGCTTTTACCTTATGAACCCTCGCGGACCCTGCGCTCCTCTGGCAGCAAGCTTCTAGTCATTCCTAAAGTCAGGACACACACTCACGGTGAGGCGTCTTTCCAGTTCTACGGCCCCCGTCTTTGGAACAGTCTGCCGGAGGAGCTCAGGGCCGCAGAGAATATTCAGGTTTTTAAGACCAGGCTCAAAACTCACCTTTTTACGTTAGCTTTTAATTAGTATTTATTGTTTTAGTTGTACTTGTTTCGCCTTTTACTTATCTTATCATTTTTAGAATCCCAGTGTTTCCTCTGAGGAGCCTCTGCACCAGGAGCTGTGGTTGACTGTGGCTGCTGGGCTCTGGCTGGTGGACCATGGAGGTTTGGTCCTGGCCTTATCTCCGCTATGGGCCCCAGGCTGGTGTCCTGTGGCTGCAGCTGACTCTCTGCTCCTGGTGCAGACTGCTCCTCTGATGACGCTTCCTCAGGTCCCTTTACATATGGTTTTTTTAATAATAATGGATTCTAACATGGTTATGGGAGGGTGTGTGGGGGGGCATAAGCACTTAATTGGGTTGTTGTGGGGCCGTGTGTATGTGTGTGCAAGGGTGGGGGGTATATATGATTGTTTTATCGCAAAGGAAAAGTGCTTTATAAATAAAGTTTGATTGATTGATTGAAGTTACAATTGGTTCTTTTTTCTTGTGAGCTTCTACCTCCAGAGCTCCAGGCTCCTCTGGTGGAGTGGATGCCCAGCTCAGAGCTCAGAGTCTGGGTGTGGTTAGGTGCTAGCCCCTTTACCTCAAGGGTGAGGGTTAGGGTTCACCTTAACCCTATCCTTCAATAACCAGTGCAGAGAGGTCAGCTTGCTTTTTTACTCATGAAGGAACCAGAAGAACCATTAATGCACCAGAGCGGCTTTAATGAATATTTCTTAAACAGATGGTTTTCTAAGGTTTAACTGAAACGCCAACTGCTCAACTGGCCATTTTTTCCCCAGTGAACTCTAAAAAAAGCTCAGAATTCTGATCTTTAGGGTTCAGACTCTCTCGAGGACCCAATGTTTTGATATTTAAGAGTCATTTTTAACACCTTTTGATTGAAAACATGGCAAACATATAAGAAAAAAAGATGCTTGTGAATAAACACCTTTGTAGGACAGTTTTTTGGATTCCTTCATTCTGCCTCATCAGGCCCGTATAGCGACAGCAGGGGGTCACAGATTTTCATGGATGGTGCATCCAGCTCCGTAATACATATGTCAACTTTTAAAGGCTGTAAATCAAAAAAACAGGAACTCAAATAACCTTGGACAGGTTTATCCACTGTTTTCAAACTTAAAAGTGGCTTTATTTACTAATATTGACAACTGTTTTGATGTATTGGCCTTAAAAATATTGATCCAGTAGAAGATATTTGGTTTGAATATTGATGATTCTCACTAAATTCTAATAGATTTCAACTCCTTGACATCAGTCCACACCCTACATGGGTTGTTGTTTAGGAAGTCTTTATGGTGCGCAGCAAACTCCGGGTCAGACTCTGCCGTCTCAGCCTGACTGGAGAGAAGAAGCGATGTGTTTCGGTGTTTGAGAGTGGATTGGTGGAGCCCCGGGGGAGGCGACACAGGCGCTGCTCACAGGCCAAAGTCAAACGTCAGGTCAGACTTGCACATCTTCTGCCTGTAGATGGTGTCAAACTTGTCGTTCATTGACACCGTGAAGACGTCCTTCCACAGTCCAACCCGACCTGCAGGTGGAAGGGTCAGAGTCAGGGTCAGAGTCAGAGTCAGGAACTCAAAAGTTTCGTTATCTAATTACCCTGATCGCTCACATAAGCACATGAATCTAAGACAACAATATTTCCACAAAACCCCTTTGTGATGTAATTGGCTGCAATATTTGGAAAAAAAATGTCATTATTGTCTAAATGTGTATTCGTGTTAGTTTGTTTTGCGCGTCTGATGGTGAAGACGCTCACTTACTAGTGAGCAAACATCAGCAGTGAAACCTGACCACAGAGAAAACAGGTGTGATCCGATTCTGATGGAGGCCACAACTGTTTTCTTGGACACAATTCCCAGTTTTTGTTAAACTTGCATCATAAGGAACATTTTTATCCTGTTGTTCAAAAACCTAAAACATTTGACATGGCACATCTGTAGCCTGACCGCATGCACTCACCTGAGGTGTGTAACACATAGATCAACTGACTGTCAGCTACACTTCATCAGACTTCCATGCACTAAAACAAAAGAATAATGATTGGGAAACAGAAAAAAAAACAGATGGCAGAAATCATAATGGTACGGTGAGGTCAAACTGAGTCGTTATGACAGAAAAGAAGTGAAAAAGTGAACTGATGACATAAATATTGGCTGTAGCGGCTAAGCTAACACACAGATTGTTGTATTTTGCACATATGCAGAAGATTTTAAAGTTTACATCTTGATCATGTACATAAAACTGAAGAGGGTTTAGGTTAGAACGGCCTTGCCATGGGAGGTACAACTGAAATATGTGTGCTGCTTCATACAAATTACATCCTCCTCTTTGGAACTCTTTAACATGTATGTGTCAGACTAGAACCGTGCTGTGGTTTTAAAGTTCTATCTTCTATTTGTGTGTCAGAGCTTTTATCTGTCACCAGCTGAGAAGAGGAACAATGTTCAGATATGCTGAACTCAACTGTGATGTGTACATTTGTCCTTGTGTTCTCCTGAACACGCACATCTTTACTTGAGCTGGGTTTGCTTCTTCCTCGGTGTTCTCTGGTACTCACCCCTGCAGACAGACAGAGCCTCAGAGTTGGAGCACTGCTCAATCAGCTGGTTGCAGCTCTCCACCAAGCCCTCCAGCTGGGCCTTGTCGCAGGAAACACCCAAGAACCGAGCTAACTCTTCCACAAATGTCCCCAGGTCCTGGACACCACAGGGAAAAATGTATGTTTCAGAACAAATAGAAACGCTTTCATCGCAAGCGGCGAAGCAAATTCTCTGCAGTGGTTATGTAACACAGCGGTTCCTGGTTCCTAAAAAAAACAGCCACCTACAGCTGTGTTCCATGCAGTTACACAACCCCTGCAGAAGAAAGGAGCCACAGCACTGAAGAATACTGCATTAACATAGCCTGAAGCCTGAAGATCTTTACAAAGATCAGAGCACTGCTGTGTTCTCACCTTATACATGTCTTCATATTTCAAGAAGAGAACATTGGAGTTCATACGATGTTCCCAAAATTCCTGAACATGTTCAAACCAGGAACCATATCCCACTTGGAGAAAGGGGAGAAAGAGAGCTGAAGGATCAACTGTGGAGGGACGCTGTCTCTGATGCGGAAGTCGCGTGGACGCTGACTCACGCTTGTCATTCATGAAGCGTCGGCAGAACTCCTGAAACGTTCCTCGGTAGCTCATAGTCCTGAGAGAACGGTGGAACTGATAGTAGGACACCACCAGGTCCTTCGGGTTCCGTGCCATGTAGATGACCTGGAACGTAAACAGAACAGCGCAGTTCCACAGCTGGTACAAATGAAAAGTGCCATGATGTTTATGTTGTACTTTTTTTTATCCACATTCTCCTGACTGTTATTATCTACTTATGGAATCAAACTTGCAGTTGTGAAATTGATAGTAAAGTGACGAGACGTGGCCGAATTGGTGATGTCCGTTTTACTCAAGCTTCGAAAACCATTAACATGATGTAAAATATAGCACCCCTAGCGTCCGCTATCACTTTACACTGACCTTAGCCTCTCCATTGTGCAGGGCTGTGGGAAGGAATTGATAGGGAAGGTGGCTTTTGATTAGCCGCGGTGACGTCAGCTCCTGTGGCGACACAAATATAACAGTTTGTTGATGAATTGTTGGTGACATGCTTGAATGTCCCGCAAAAGAAATACACAAGCTAGCTTCATCAACACCAGCAAAGCTGAATCCAACCGCATCACCTGGATGATGTCCAGGCCTGGTTGGGGGTACTCTAACACAGGCAGCTGCTCGTCGATGTTCATGAGGCCGATCTCATCTGGGTCGGCTCCCTGACTCACCAGATAGACGATCTCCTGAAGTAAACTGGTGCCTACAAGACGAGAAGCACAATCATGAAAGCGGTACATATAAAATATACTGGATAACAGGATAAAAAAAGACATGATACTATCACTCGAATAATCGATGCTGCTTTCTAAATTCACCATCACTGCCGGACTGAGGCTAGCCGCACACTGATTATGAAATAAGTCATATAATTGCTTTTTTTTTTTTTTTCATGGCTTTTTGTCCAATAAAAAACTAAAAAAAAACTAAAAGTCTGCAAATGCTTGCATGTCTAATATCCGAATCTGAGTTCTGTTAGCAGAAAGCATGCAGTCAGACAGAAGGTTCTCTCTCCTCTGTGACGGGACCCAGTTTAACAGTGGCAGGGAAACTGGGCAGCTGATACCAGAGAAGAAGAACTGGTATACAGCTGATTCCAGAGGAGGAAAAACAGGTGGAGAACACAGACCTGCCACCTCCTCAGTGATCCACATCCACCTACACCTAAAAGGAAGTGGACACTCCTTAGAGGACAGTCAAGTAGGTGGGTGTACTGGCCGGAAAGAACCACTAGTTTTGGGGGATCCATCCTTAAACAGAGGTGGTGGACTTAAATGCTTTCTGTCATCCACGTACAATGCAGTCTTCCACTCTTTCCATCATCAAAAAGTTCCCATTGTTCCACCAGATCTGGTAACTGATCACCATGTGACCCAGCAGACAAAGTGAAAACACCCAAAATAAAACTAGGTAAATAACACTGCCAACTCTCAGGTGACCATCCAGATCATTAGCAGGCTAGTGGTCCACAGGGGCTATGTTTTCAAGCTCTGCCCCCAGTGAGTTTAGAACGAAAGAAGCCTTCTTGCGAGAATAACTATGACCTGGATGACTGAGAACCTACACAGACCTCTTGAGAGGAAGCAAAACATATTTGAGAAAACTTTAATCAGTCCAGTTGAACCCAAAGATCTAACCTTGGATAACTATGACCTGGTTGAATGAGAATCTACACCGACATGGTGGACGGTTGATTCCAGAGAAGAAGAACTGGTGGACAGGCTACAGTTCTGTAGGTACGTTTGCCTGTGTTGCCACAGGAGGGAACAACTTAATAGGAAAGCTTGTAGAAAGATAAACATTGACATCCAAGATGTCCAACAGCTTTATTCATTGATTTGTTTCTTCATTTCCGACAGCACAACCTCGTGTTCTTGACTGTTTTTTGTTTAAAGGGTTTGTTTTTTTTTACCCTAAAAATTTCACATACCACAGATTTCCACAAATAAAGAGAGGATTGAGCGTTGAGCTGAGAGGAATTATAAACGGATCTTTTGGAATGCCTGTGCCAACAGTGATGCATTCAGGGCAACTGTCCGTGGCAACAACATTACCAACACAGTATCAGCAGCTGAGTCCAGTCACGTCTCTGTGGAAGAGCCCTCAGACTTTAGACCCTTCTGCTTTTTAGCGGTTTATAACCTCACATATTTTCTCACGAATACACCCTCAAAAATGACCAAGACAGGGAACAGAATTGCATTTGTTTCCTTTTTTTTAATTGATTTAAAAAGCTAAAATGTTGCATTGACATCAGGGTTTAGATGCTCAGGTGCTTGAGCTTCATTATTTCTTATCATCTCAGGTGTTGCTACACCTTCGTTGGAGTCCATTGATGCTAAGTTTAGTTGACTGGACCTGATTTGGAGGTCTGATGATGCTGCATCAGAGTTAAAAACCACACCCCAAGGGCAGAAGAACCATCTTCAGAGCTCAGACGCGCTCCCAGGAGCACAGTGTCCTCCATCGCTAGAAAACAGAAGAGGTTTGGCTAAGCCAGGACTCTTGCCGGAGCTGGCCGTCTGACCAGGCAGAGCAGTCTGGGAAAAAGTGTCTGAGACGTAAAGAAACCAAACAGATTGTCTGGTGGAGCTCCAGAGATCTTGTGTGCAGATGAGAAGACGTTGCAGAAGGTCAACCATCACTGCAGCCCTACAGGCACCCTAAGACCAAGGAACCAGATTCTCGCTGGTCTGATTTAACCAGGGAAGGAAATCAGGCCCTGATTATTCCCCGATGCCTTCAGGTCACCAAGAAGTGTCTCCATCTGTCCCTAAACAGTCCTTGCAGGGATGATGACACTGGTCAAAGTGGAAGCTCAGACAAATATAAAACTAAATGAAATCCTGATCCAGATGGATCAGGACCTCAAACTGGGCAGAAAGTTCTCTTTCCACACAGCCTCAACACTCCATTAGTGGCAACTGTGTGAATGTTCTGGAGAGGATCAAAGTCCTGACCATCTGAAGAGAGACCTGATGGTCCAGCTGTCCACAGACCAGGAGAGGATCTGCAACGAGGAACCACAACTCCCTGAATCCAGCTGAGCCAGGCTTCTGGAAGCTAAGCTAATGCCTCCAGGATCGCATCAACAGGCCTAACCAGATAGCAAATGGTAAAAACCTGTACAATAAACTAAAATAGGCGGCATTCTAAACATGTCATCCTTGAAAAATTGTGTTTTATTAATTCGTTTGCGTTTTAATGGAAATTGTTTCCAATTAATTCTGGATATAAAGTAAAGATTCTGATCTGACTGTGTTTTTTTTAGACTCTGGGACTGGATTATGGAAACTTTTTTTACGGGTCCGGATCGCGCGTGATCACGTGGGCGGACCCACCCCTGCGCACGGCATCGCTGCGCAACCACCCTGGGCGGACGTAAACACCAACTTTACCATAGCCAAAAATCTATATGTTAAACCACCAGCTTTTTTTATGATTTTTTTAATCTTCCGGAAGTATTTCTTATGATTTATCAGCATCCTGATGCAGAAAGCGACGTCGCCTCTGCTGTGCACGCGTATTTGTTGCGTAAAAGCACCCGCGAGGCCTTTTGATGGCCTTTATAAAGCCACGCATCTGCCATCAAACCTTTCGTCGTGCGGGGAAACAGGTCACGTTAGAGGCGCCTCGCGCGGCGACGCACAGGCGGTTTACCTGACTTGGGGTACGTGACAATCCAAATGTCGCTGCTTCTCAGGGAGAAACCGGCGATTTCTTCCATCTTCCCTCTGCAAAAGGGCGGCAGTCGCACTCCGTCAAACTCGAAGTATTTGCTCTCAAACTCGATCGGTGTGCTCGGCGTGTCTGCCTCGCGCGCCGCCATCGTGGACGCGAGGTGCCAGTGCCGGAACAGCAATGCTGCACGCTGACGAGAAATGCTTTTATGTCTTTTGGAAGTTAAAGCTGCTGGTGATGAGTGCTAAGGGTTGTATTTTTTTTTGTTTTTTTTTTTTTAAGCTGCGTTGCTCCGTGATGCTGAAGCGCTCTACAGAGGCGGGTTACAGCCAATCAGCTTGGAGAGAAGTGACGTAATGCGCGAGGCCCCCGCATCAGGACCAGTCTGTGCGCAAAGGAAGGACGGTGTTACAGCAATATGCAGAGAGGGAGAGGGAGGTAGAGAGAGGGAGAGGGAGAGAGAGTGGGGGGGGGGTCTCCACAGAGGTGTCTGGCTTCAGCTAGACGTTCCTTAATAAATGTCTTAAAATTCTCTCGTCTCCCTCAAATTTCCAGATTCTGATGTTAAGTTCAAAACTTAAAAATAAGTACTTGTTGCAAAAAAAAGATGATAATTTATTGCTGCTGGCGATAATTCATGATGAAAACCTGTGTGAATACAATAAAACCAAAGAACTCTGCGGTTTGAAATAATAGTGTTTTTTTAGTCACCGTTGGTCCCGCCCACTTACTGCTGATTGGCTGTTGGAAGGAAAACCCCCCCTGACAGATGGGCTCACATCCAATGATTGTCCTTACTCATTTGTTGCCTTTGATATTGGTCATACATTATTTTTTGGCAATAACAGCGATTTCGACAAGTCAAAAACGGCAGGTATTTTATAGAAATATGTGGAAAAACAGCGTTATATAAGCTTTGAGGTGACAGACGGGGCGTTACGTAAACGGGTTTTTCTTTCCCGACAGTCCCTGAACACATCACCATTGGGTCCTCCCAGGACTTCCTCCTTAAATAGTTGTTGACATCCAGGTTCGGCCACTCCGTCTGGATCTGCCTCCCCGGCGGCGGAAGCTCGTCCGCGGCGCATTCGGAGACCTGTCGGCGGCCGGGGCAGCCGCCGGGGCATGCCCTGCCATGTTCGACCTAACCGGAGGCTGGAACCTGTCTTTCGCCGGGTGTGGGTTTCTGGGGATTTATCACATCGGAGTTGCCAGCTGCCTGCTGGAGAAAGCGCCGTACTTAGTGAAAGGGGCCAGCAAGCTGTACGGGGCCTCGGCCGGTGCTCTGACCGCCTCGGTGCTCGCCAGCCAGGCGGCCCTAAGTAAGACACTTGTTCTGAGGGGGACGTTTCTAGAAAAGTACTATTGTTTGGGGTTTTTTAGATATGTGACAGCCCAGTAAGATATTTAGTTAGAATAATGGAATATACTTACAAATAGAGCTTCTCAGACATGTTGTGAGTCTGCAGGTTGTTAGTACATGATGTCCTGTGCAGCACAATAGACCAAAAAAAACAATTGTAAACTTAATAATTAACTAAAAGACATAAAGTGTCTAAAACGTTAATGCATTTTCTGAAATAAGCGTAAATTCTAAAACGACCAGCAAAATATCTGTATTTTATGTATTGTATATTAGTAATTACTACAAGAAGTGTAATATTCCCAAATCATTTTCTGATGAAATTCTGGGAAAGAAAAAGATTGGCAATTACAGCCAATAACCGGTGTACAGTATATATTTTATTTCCATAATTCATATTCCATAATTATACTGATACTCTATAATTCATGTATAATGTATTTATGATATTTCTTATCTTTCCTATCCTATTTTATTATGCGTACATAGAGTTTGTCATATTTAAATTTTCTTATTCAATTCTTCTTATTCTCTCTCTATTCTCACTTTTCCTGTAAATCTTTTCTAATATTTACGTCAGTGCTTATAAACCATCAATGATATCTGAAATCTTGTTGAACTGTAATTACACACGTTAATGTCAGTTTTAGTAAATAAGCCGTGGGTCATTTGAACTGTTCTGCCTTTAAGATTAGATATTTTTCAAGTCGTTGGCTTTTATCAGTCTGAAAGTATAGATCGGACAGAGACATCCGGCTGATAGAGGCCTGCGCTCATTCAGCATGTGATCAGATGTATGTGGAACCAGGATATCAGCAAACACGTGAACCTCGTGATTGAGTCGTATCAGCCAATGAAAAGTGAGATGACTGGTGGGTATATTCACACAGGAGGGCTTATAGGTTACTGCCGGTCATAGGCTCCTGTAGCGGGTCAGTACAGATCCATTTACCTATGGTTTCCCCTTGGAAAACAAAACATCGTCCTTTGCTGAAGCTACTTTCGCTTCTTTTTCTGTTTTCAGCCAAATGCTGTGAAGATGTGATCGAAGTGGCCAAAGAAGCCCGGAAGAGGAACCTGGGACCCCTTCATCCTTCCTTCAACCTGGTCAAGGTGCTAAAAACGGGCCTGAATCGCGACCTGCCCAGCGACGCGCACGTCCTGGCCTCAGGAAGGCTGTGCATCTCGCTGACCCGAGTCTCCGACGGAGAAAATGTGCTGGTGTCCGACTTCGGCTCGAAGGAAGAGCTCATCCAGGTAGGAGGAGGAGGAGGAGGAGGAGGAAGAGGAGGCGCAGATTTACATTAGCGCCGTCGCTAATGACTCGTTTGCACCTCTGCTGCTTCCACAGGCCCTGGTCTGCAGCTGTTTCATCCCCATCTACTGTGGCCTGATCCCTCCAGCCTTCAGAGGAGTGGTACGTGCTTCGTTAGCACACGCAACAGCCGTGCAAATCACCACAGGCTCCCACTCGTTGCCTATGTGTTCATTCCTCCCTCTGCTGACGATGGCGTATCGGCCTCCGCCAGACGGGAGCAGCAGGGGTTGTTTATTCCTCTCAGCTGTTGGTCCTCCTTTCTGATGGGAATTTAGTTTCACTTTGACAGTTTATCAGTCCGAGCCGGACTTTGACCGAGAGTGCCACCGTGCACAGATTTCACCTTTCCCCTCCTGCCACCCAAGTGAAGTGGATTCGGAGAGCAGAGTGTATTCATGAACGGCCCACTTATGTAGGGAGGGGGGGGGTTTAATGTCAGTTGCGTTGTCGCGAAGGACTCGGAGCGGTAAAATACGCCGGGAGTTGAGATAATGAGGGACACAAAGGTCTGCTGCTTCCCACTTATGACAGATAAACGTAATCAGCTGGACGGTGACAAAAACACCCCGAACCAAAATCGGCCGCACATCCCTGCTGCCTCAGCAGTTTCACAACCTGTGCGTGTGTGTGCGTGTGTGTGTCTGTTATTACTGAATGATGTATTCAGTCTTTATGATCCAATAATAAAGCAGGGTGTGACAATTTGGTTTAAACACTGATTCGATTTGCGATTCGCAGTTGGGATTCAGTGACAATCCTAAAACTATCCCAGTGTGACTGTGAAATGAATGCCTCGATACTGAACAACACGCACAAAGTCGTCTAGATCCCTGTTGTTTCTCAGGAGGGAAAAGGATTTCAATTTGGTATAAATATAAACACGTAAACAGCAAATGTTTTTACTGTTTATTTGAAGAAAGTTCTAGCAGAAAGTCAATCTTTTCTGCTCAAATGTTCACTATGACTTCAGGCAGAATGTGTCATGTTTAACATGTCCTAAAAGAGATAATAAAGAGATAATAACAGTGTAATGATTACTCATTTATTGGACTGATTCAGTGTCATTTTCATGCTGTAGTCCAGCAGTTGTCTGAGTCGTGACCTTTTTTCAGTCCTAGTCTTTCCTAGGAAGGGTTATTCTCTTTTTTTATTGTTAATGTTAACCCAACAGTAAAACAGGAGCCAGGTTCTCCATCGAGGTGACACAACGGCTTCTTGGCGGCACCGCTGATCCTGCTGCGGCCGTTGTGCCAGTGTGTTCTTCACACACTGAACTGACCTACATTTAGATCCGAGCTGGCTCCGTTCGGCTGTTACGTCTCTGCCAAGCTGATTTTACAGCTAGCCTCTGGAACGGGGTCAATTCCTTCCTAATGACGTTTTAATCGCCTAAATTGTGAAAGTCATCCTTTGATTTTGCAGTCAGTTTGATTTTTAAATCTTTTTTTTTTTTTTTTAAACCCATCTTCCATTTGTAGTAGAACCGTGGAAATGTTGTGATTATGTCGCACCGTTCAGGGAGACTGAAGACAACTAGCTTACACGACACAGAGAGAAGCTTAAAAAACAACTTTTTTCTGCCTCATCTCTACAATCATCTGCTCCCACCAACTTTCTTGTGTGTGTATGTGTGTGTGTTATGGTCTGACTTCTGCACATTGGTTTGTGTAGCGTGTGAAACAGAGTCCGGACCCATTAGCGGAAGTCAAAGTCCCAATAGTTGCAGTAACGCTAACAGGAAACAGAACTAAACGTTACACGCAACAGAACAAAAGAAACACACTCAGATGGTGACTCGGGCGCTATCCCAGCCTCCTAATCTTGACATTTCCACTGACTGCTCATCTGAGCTGTAATCCACCAGCTGGACAGTTTGCACATCTGGGTAAAGTGAAAACAGTTTACTGTTTACAGGTTAGAGATCAGAGGTCAAAGGTCATGAGGAAGGTGAATGGGTTCAGCGCAGAGAGAAGGTGAAAGACTTTTTCTGGGTTTGGAGTCCTACAGGTTCCCCTTATTATGTAAAAACAATGGGCAGACTTTCCACTTTTAGCAGGGATTATATTTCCCAGGGATGTATTGATAGGGTTATTCCGTTTTACGGTGTTTGAGTAAAGCCGCTTAGCGAAGGATCGCACAGATTAAAGTCAAAGAGAAAATGACATCACCTTTGTTTCATCCAGAGTTTTACCTCCCAAAAGCTGCTTTATTTTTGCCTCTGTTTCTCGTGCCCTCAGCGCTACGTCGACGGCGGAATCAGCGACAACCTGCCGCAGTCCGAGCTGAAGAACACCATCACCATCTCTCCCTTCTCTGGCGAGAGCGACATCTGTCCTCGCGACACTTCCACCAGCTTCCACGAGCTCCGTTTCACCAACACCAGCATCCAGATGAACCTGGGCAACATGTACCGTCTCAGCAGAGCGCTGTTTCCCCCAGAACCCAAGGTAGGCGCTTTGGTGTCAGTTGATCTTCACAAAGGTGGAGCCAACAGAAGCTAATCATGATGTGTATCAGCACTGGACATTCACATCTAGTTGCACAAGGGATCAGCTTGTGCAGCTAGCTCTGATTGGGACAGAGATGGGCAAACTACGGCCCAGGGGCCACCTGTGGCACGCTGAACTATTTAGTTTGGCCCGCAGAGACTTGACAATGACAGTATTTTCTCCAAAAGCCAAATTAAAAGAGTTGCCAGTTGGGTTGATTAGAAAAAGGTTCTCACCCCACCCCCCCATTCACCTAGCATGCTAACATGTTCCCCCAAACCCCATTTGGAGCATCATCATCGATCTCTAATTTAAATAATTTACACGCTCTAATGTCAGAATTTATTTCTAATTATCAAAAAAAAGAAAAATTGGTGTGTGTTTATGTTTTAAAATAGATGCTAAATTGAGAGTGTTAATTAGTGTCGATGGTACAAACCAGTGAGTCTCTAAATACCCATAAAGACTGAAAATGTTTAGGCATATTTCTTGATCAAAAGTACATAAAGCGTGATTTTTAGTCCTCCGATCCTCATTTAGTGGGTTCGTTTCCTGCACCACCTGGTTGGCTCATTTAGCAAGATCTTAACCCCATGTGGCCCTTCAGGCTAAATATTTGCCCACACCTGGATTAGGATAAATTATTTATGGATTATCCGGCCTCACAATCCCGAAGGCATGTACTCCGTGACCCCTGCGCTCTCAGTTCGCATCCACTCACTTTTTTCCGCTGTTGGAGGTGTTATCCGGATGTTCCATGCCCCGAGTCCCCTCACATGCACTCATGATCTCATCGTTATGTAATTTGGTGCTCAAGTATTTACGCTGGGATCGCGTGTTCTCTCACGCCACATAGCTTAGCGACTCAGGATCAATGAGCAGTATTGACCTGTAGAAAAACACACTCTATTTGAAGTCAAATAAGCAGCAGAACTCCGCGTACTCTGGCCTGAGTAGGCGGCCGCTGGAGTCACTTGTTTTAAATACGATGGTAAAACTAATGTAGTATAATCAACGGTCGGCACAATTTAAAATACTGAGTGAAAAAATAATTTAAATTTCCCCTGGTCTGCTCTAAAGGTGCTGGCCGAGATGTGTCAGAGTGGGTATAAGGACGCGCTCCGCTTTCTGGAGGAGAACAGTGAGTAAACGTTAGCGCCTTCTGCCTTCACCCTCGGCAAGACGTCGCTGACGGCGTTTTTTCGCCGCTGACAGACCTGCTGACGCCAGCGCGTCCGAGCGCGGGCCCCCCGCTGCAAGAGAACCCGCACGCGTGCTGCAAGCGCACGGAGAGCACCCAGGAGTGGCTTCTGCGGAGGCTCCGCCTGCTGGGGAAGCAGCACTGGTGGATGGACGAGCGGATCATTCTGCCCACACCCATCAAGAAAGGTAGGAAGTGAACATTCGTCCGCTAACGGCGCCGATCGAAACGATGACATCCGCGTCCACGCCTGCGCGCCAGTGTTCTGCGAGGCGTGCCAGGACAACTCCGGCCTCTATGACAAGGTCTCCAAGATGCTGCCCGTGAGAGTGGCGTCCTACATGCTCCTGCCCTACACGCTCCCAGTGCAGTCAGTCTACTCAGTGGCCCAGAGGTGAGTTTACGCGCATAAAAAAATGTATATATACGTATGTCACGAGACACCAGTAACTACGGAAACGGTGGTGTAACAGTAGCTTTGTGTGCCAGGTTTTTGGAGTGGATCCCGGAGGTGCCCGCCGACGTGAGCTGGCTGTTTGGGGTGGCGGGCGACGTGTACCGACAGGCGTGGAGAGGATCGCCAGCCGGATCCATCAGGTGACACCCGGCGTTTTGTCTGCAGAGTGGTGAAGCCTTCGGGTGGGTGACATGAAACCGGCTCTTGAATCCGCAGCGAGCCGGGTCTGAGGAAATGCCTGAGCGCGCCGCCCCTGCCGCTGGAAGGCGACGGCCCGATGCAGAGAGAGCGCTTACCCGCTTTGTCCACCCTGGATCTCCATAGCGGCTACTGGCAGATCCCCAACTCTACCTCATCTTCCTCCCAGCACCGTCCTCAGAGTGCCTCGTCTTCCCCCCAGCAGGTCTGCTTCTTCGTTGAGCTCCAGGATGAAGCCGACGGAGACGGAGCGCAGTGATCTGGACCCTCATTTGTGGAGATAATGCGTGGAGCTGTGTTTTTGTTTCAACACACACGTAGAACATCGCCCTCCCACTTCAGCCTAATTTTGCTTTAATTTCTCATCTTGTAGGTTTTATTGTTGAGCAGGGGGAGAGACAAAGAGTAAAATCTTCCAAAAATCAGTCACCAAAGAACAGATTAGGCTTTAATGGATTTTCATATCTTTATATTGTGTTTAAAATTTTATTCAGTGATGAAACTGAAGTGGCGCTTCTCTGTTGCTCTGCAGAATTCCCTCTTTTTTTTTTAGACGCACTAGGTTGGTTTGACCAAGTCGATCGCACGTTAGTTTTTCAGCTGTTGTAGGTTCACCAGGGCCTTTCAAACAGGAAACAAGTGTGATCAGCTTTTATCTGTGATTGTGTTCTGCGCGAGGCCTATCAGTATGTTTTTAGCTCAGTTTTAATCATGTGACCGTGATCCCGGGCGCAAACTGAATTTCCGGTACACCTGAGTGAGTCTGCCGTAATCTTCACATCCATCCCTCCAGCACCAGGCTGTCCAGCGTGGTTTTCCCACATTTTCAGCGTCTATAAATGTGTTTTCTGTTGAAAGATTAATGACCTAAAGTGACCTTTGTCGGAGGTGGTAAATAGGAGAGAGAATCTTGAGGATTGCAGAAAAAAGTAAAATGGTGAGACTGACTAGATGATTTGCTGTCTTCGCCACAGCCATGAAACAGTCCAACGGGCCGTTTCCACACAGGAAACCAGCCGCATTTCATTTATTCCAATGTCAGTGTTCACAGAGACATGTGTGAATGTACAGTTATGTTAATACAGCTGCGATGTCATAAATTAAACATTTTAAAACTACTTTCTGTCTGTTGGCTTAATGAAAATGGGAAAAAAGAGACAAAAATGTCTCCAAAGCATGGGAACAAGGTGTTTTATCATTTTGTGTTGTATGTTTGTGTTGCTACATGTCTGGTTACTTTTGCCTGTTTGTATTTGTATAGTTGGAGTTTATTGCCACAACATCAATTAACGTGTACCTAAATTTGCGGTAGATGTAACTTTTTATTTTTTTTTTGTGTCTTCCCCTTTACAACAATTTAAAAAAAATAACAATATTTTACACCTGACATGTAAAACATCCTAACACACCCAAGAACAAGAATTTTTTTATTCTTTTTTTATCTGATAAAGTAAAAACCGGGTTGTTTCTGCGTGAAAGTATCACTTCTGCGAGAGTCCGGTAGGGGGCAGCCATGACGAGGGATCCACGTGATCTGGCGGAACGGTACTGCGCATGCGCGCTGATTCATCAGGAGGATGGCGGATGATGGCGATGACCATTCAACCTGCTCAGCAGCCGACGGCAACCAAATCTCAGCCAACTCGGTAAATCCTACTTTTGTAGTAGAAATGTGGAAAGGATGTGAGGACATCATACTGTTTAGGAAAACTGCACCCAGCTAGATTTTAGGATACACAGGGAAGCTAAAAAAAAATCATTATTTTGTACTATTTAGGTATAGTAAAGATTGCTTAATTTGGTGTTTTGTTATCATTTTACACCTCTAATGCTCAGCAAGAAGAGTTTAAAAAAAAAGGCAGACTAATATGTGAAAATACTTTTGGTCTATTATATTAAAATATTGGTTTTTGTGTGTTCTAACCAAAAGATGTTGGATGAGGGCTCCACGCTCCTCCGCAGAATGGAGATCTGCATTGCTGAGGCGGAAAAAAGGAGTGGTAAAACCGCCATGAGCATGCAGGAGACGTTCACCGTGTACCTCGTTGAAACACGGTAGGTGTGGCGTTCCAGCGTGGGCTGGGTCGTCTGGATGATCCGTCGTTTACTGTTCAGGCTGACAGATGCAGTCGCCGAAGGCCGAAGTCCAGCCCCCAACTTTCTGTGGCGGCGATACAGCGAGTTTGAACTTCTGAGGAGCTACCTGATGGTGACCTACCCATACGTTGTTGTTCCTCCACTGCCTGAGAAGCGAGTGAGTTCAGACCCAAACGGCCATGTTCTGAAGTAGCATTTTGGTGGCTAAATAAAATGTATCCTGATTTTTTTTCTTATTTTTATGTGTGTTAACTTCATCAGATCTATATTTATTACCCAAAACTATATATGAAAGACTGCAAACGAGTATCTGGTGTGTTTGTGTGCAGGCTGAGTTCGTGTGGCACAAGCTGTCCGCTGACAACATGGACCCGGACTTTGTGGAACGCCGCAGAGTCGGGCTGGAGAACTTCCTGCTCCGTGTAGCGTTGCACCCGGTTCTCTCCGACGACAAGATCCTCCACCATTTCCTCACCGAGGTACGCCGCTCTGAGGCTTTTTAGTAGTGTGTATCATCTTCCTGGGACTGAATTTTTCACGCTTGTCTGTGGCAGGAACATGGCTGGAAGGAAGTGGTGTACGAGACAGGATTCCAAGCAAAGGTCATTTCATCTGGAGCCTCCACATCTTTGTTTTTTAAAGAGCGGTATTATTTACAGTCTCTTTATCCTGTTCAGGCTGATTCCAGGCTGAGAGCTCTTAACGCCACCTTCAGGGTGAGAAATCCAGACAAGTAAGTTCCTATTTCTGTGAAAAAGTCTTTTATAAAGATTAATAAAATAGCTACATGCTGGTCCCTATAGTGGCCATTCATATGAACTGAAAAGTCCTCAAAATTCACATGAACATAAACCTTCATCAACATCTATAATGACATAGTCGCGCAAAAAGATGTTTTCAAATATAATTGAGAAGGCAAATATTGTGTTTTGTATTGCTTCGTCACATACACAAACTCTGTTTCCGAACTATACGTTTTAGGATATTTCTCCCTAAATGTTGGAACCCTGACAGACGTGAGCTTTTCCGTCGTTGTGTTTTGTGTGAAACAGACGTTTCCTGGAAATGAAACACTACAGCGATCAGCTGCAGTCCAACACGTCACAGCTGCTGCGAGCACGAGCGGTAATCCTTCCCTTTTCTGCGAGATTGAAAGTCTCCATCAGAAGATATTTACTTTTTTGCGAACATTTACTTTCTCGCTTTTTTTTCTAGAGGGTTGCAGATGGGCTGTACGGCGTCTACAAGGTCCATGGGAACTACGGACGAGTGTTTAGGTTAGAAACCCAGAGCACTGCAGCATTTAAACAAGCTAAAGTTTGGTTTTTACAAAGAGATCTCAGGGAATCATAAATATAATCCTAAATGTTGTTCCTTCTGCTGTAAATGGATTAGAATGATTACACAAAAAAAACCCCCACGTTTCCTCTATCAAGGAGTCTTTATAGAGACTTTATAGTCCTGATGACAGAACTTTATAGTCGTTAATGTCGCCTGCAGCGAGTGGAGCGCCATCGAGAAGGAGATGGGCGACGGACTCCAGAGCGCAGGTCACCACATGGATGCGTGAGTGAAACGCTGGTCGTTTCCAAACGTTCCAAAACACCGTCCGGATGATGTTATTGTGCCTTTTAAGCGTGATGAAGCATCTGGATGACATGGTAAACACAGGCGCTGTTCTGTAGGTACGCCGCGTCAATAGACGACATCTTAGAAGAAGAAGAACACTATGCAGACCAGATTAAAGAATACCTTTCCTACTCTGAAGCGCTGAGGTAGAACCCAGCTGATCTGTTTATCTTCTCATCGATGCTCTCATGGAAATTTGTGTGCACAATAAACTCTGATTCCTTTGTTTTTTAGAGCAGTGTGCAGGAAGCATGAGCTGACTCAGTTTGAGCTGGAGATGTCCTCCCAGGACCTCGTCTCTAAGAAGCAGCAGCGCGAGGAACTGGCTACAGGGGTAAACCACACTTCCTTCACTCTGCCCATGTAGGTTCTCATCCAACCAGAGTAAACCGACGCTCCACAGGAGCTCTACGCACATATTTCAGTCCTCTAACTCAATTGTCACGGCTGATTTGTTCTGCCAAACCTTGACAGAACTGTAAAAGAGCGCTGTGCTCTCCTGTGCCGTGCAGATTGTGCGCACATTTTCCTTGAAAGGCATGACGAACAAGCTCTTCGGCCAAGAGGCCCCCGAGCAGAGGGAGGCTCGGCTGAGGCTGCTGGAGGAGTTGATAGCAGAGGGGGAAGAGACAGTCAGGGAGAAAACGGCTGAGTGGAGGTGAGTCGCGTCAACTTAGCCAGTCCGTAGTTTCTGTTTTTAGCCTCATCATCTAATGAAAACATTGAAACTCTGCAACCCAGTTTTGGGAAAAGCAGTAGAAGATAGATAGATGGATAAAGGGATGGATGGACAGACATTGTAACATTGAAGTATTTTGTCTAAGCACTGTTTTTGATGTGGTGATCGCAGGGAACACGTTGAAAAAGCATGCGTGGAAATGCAACGCTTTAAAGAGCAGACTGACAGAGATCTGCGAGAAGCTCTCATCAGCTACGCTGTCATGCAGATCGGCATGTGCAAAAAGGTAGCGCGCAGCATTGCACGATCGCACCGGGTTCCCGGTTTAATTCTCCTCAAACCTTGCAGGGAGTACAGGTGTGGAGCAATGCCAGAGAATGCTTCCTGAAGATGTGATCTTCTCAGGATAATCTCCTCCAGACTGACCAAAGCTCCGGGCTGGGCTAAAGTTAGTGCTTTAGTAAAAGGCTTGGTGATGGATCAAAGCACCTGAGGTGAATGATTTTATACCTAAATGTTAGCGTTGTAATCAAACTGCTAAATTGTTACTTTACAGACTAGACAGCACTTCCACCTCCACACCTTTTCTGCTGGATAAATCCAAACAGACAGATATCTACTTTGACTTAAAATCAAAATATGTGTCGTAATTTTCTTCTTCTTTTTTTTTTTTTTTTCAAAATTGTGCTGTTTGTACATCCAGAACACTAAAAATATTTATTAAGATTGTTTAAGAATAGCTGCTGCACAGGCACAGAACTTCTTGTTTATTACGTAATCAATGCCATGACCCATTTGTGTTTGACTTTGAATGTTTATATTCTTAAATAAATTATTGCCCTATTAACTATAGTGTTGAATGAGTGAATTCTAAAAAATATACACACGCTTATGCTTAGCCCCTCTGGAACTCTGTGTGTGTGAGTGCATGTGTGTGTGTGTGTGTGTGTGTGTGTGTGTGTGACCAGTTTCACCCTCAACTTTCATCCAAAACTACACCAACTTTTTAGTTAATGTTGGAATTCAAAACAATATGAAACGTAATATAAATATAAATTTAAATGTATATTTGGAAAGTTAACGCGAAAAAGTTTAAAATGGGCGAAGGGCAGAAAGGATAATTTATAATATTTATTCTGCTTCTTTTAATTCAAATTTAACTTTTATTTTTTAATCAAAACATATGTCTGCTTTTCTTTCTCTGCTAGCACTGTACAAAGATGGCGGCGCTTAGGCACGTCTCCCAGCAGCCATTGCGGCGTGAACTCGTCCCTCTAAATTTAACGTAACGCCCCTTTTTCGTCGCCTACTTTAGACGTCATATGCGGAAGTGTAAACATGGAGGACGGAATGGAACCTTCCACGAATTCACTTTTAAAAGACGGTAATATTCGGATTCTGACAAATGCGAACTCAGTATCTCTGTTGTGTTTTTAATTCCTTAATACAATACAATTTACTAAGCCAACTACAGGTATTGTGACGTGTTTACTTTTGCTTTATTTGTCAAAAGATAGTCATCCGCATCAGTGACAATAAATATAATTCATCTATTATAAGATTAATTGATAAAGCAAATGAGCTCAGTGACTGCTGGAGTTACCCCAGCACCCAGATAATTGTGCTCAGGAATAAATAACTAAAAATGTGGATGAATGGTTTTATGTCTATTATTGAGCAGCCACGACTCCTGCAGAAGCAAGCAGATTTTGTAAGGTCTGTCTCTTTTTTGTTTGTTTGTTTTTTCCCCCCAGAGTGCTACAGTGATTTTGTGTCAGAGAACTTTGACGTAAAGACATATACCGCGCAGGCGATCCACCATGCTGTCATTGCAGAGCAGCTTGCAAAGCTGGCTCAGGGCATCAGTCAGCTGGACAAGGAGCTGCACAGCCAGGTAGGGTCCACCTGGCAGAAACCTCTTTTTCTGGCCTCGCCGATTGCGACTGTTGCTGTCACATTTCCAAATTAAATCACAAAAAAATCCGTCATCTGTTCTCCTTTTCAACATACCATATTAAGGTAGCCTTTCTGTTACGACTCTAGTGTGCTCCTGGTTACAGTACAACAAAAACAAACTCAGGGT
Organism: Tetraodon nigroviridis; assembly: GCA_000180735.1. Taxonomy (NCBI): domain Eukaryota; kingdom Metazoa; phylum Chordata; class Actinopteri; order Tetraodontiformes; family Tetraodontidae; genus Tetraodon; species Tetraodon nigroviridis. Next base: position 539,309 of record CAAE01014526.1, on the reverse strand, counting down.
GCAGCTATTTATCAGTTTCAACAAAGTGAGCATGTATAAATCATGAAAGGACGTAAAGCAGCTGTCTAGTGGTTTATTTGGGCTGTGTACATAAGCAAAATAGAAGTTTGATGAGTTATTAGTTTAAAATATTTTTTAAACTTCTCCCTGACGTAATGTTTACTTAGGCTTTCGTTTGGCTCTTCTATAATATAAATGCATTTTATTACAATGTGCAGTGCTTTTGATTTCAACATATGTTAATTGTAGGTTGTGGCTCGGCATGAAGACCTCCTCTCTCAGGCTACTGGGATAGAGTCTCTGGAAGGTAAACACACATTTTCATTTATTCAACCACTAACTACATCTGTGAAAAATGTGGAGCAGTCTTTATGACTGGTGGTTCTATTTTTTACGTGTTAAGTTAAAATGACATAAGATTTTACCAGAATGCTTAGATCTTTATTAGTATGAAGTAATTTGAACGACAGAGACTATGGATATTTAAACATTTGCACGTTTGCACGGTTATCTGGATAATCGTGGAACCGTTGCTGTTTGTGTATTTTAACACAATGTGGCGCACGTACGCTTCTCTTTACAGGGGTCCTTCAGATGATGCAGACCAGGATCAGTGCTCTGCAAGCTGCAGTGGACAGGTAACTGTGTGTTTTGCACCTAATTAGGTCAAGTGATTATCGCATAATTATTACTTACTTACACAATTCTCTGATTCGTTTCCCTTTGAGGGGGCTGAAAACGTAAATATTTCTGAACACGAATTCAATAAAATAGCAGATAATCAGATAATAAAAGAGTAACTTGTTACTCACCACTGTAGTAAGTTACACAATAAAATGAGAATTATGTTTGTTTAAACACACCTCACCACCTGTTTACAGGATGTTCCTCCACTTACTGGGATTTCTGTCTTTCAGGATACGGAATAAGATCGTTGATCCATATAACAAGATAGTAGCCAGGATCACTCAGCTGGACCGACTCCAGGTAACTAAGAGTAAATCAGATAAGTCCACTGGTTGGTTAGCTTTGACCCATTCTCTTTCACCCTCAGTTAAATACTTTCAACAAGTTGCCCAAATGCTGTTGTGTTCAGTATTTTAAAAGGTATTTATGTCGTCTAAAGTGGTCATAAACACATGTTAACAGAAAAATGAAACTTGTGTCGGAGAAAAGCTTTGGTGTCTTCTGGAGCTGATTATCTGTGTTTGCAGCACCTCTGAAGGAGCTCTGAGAGGCACTCACTGCTTCTGTAGTGTATAGGAGTGTGTGTGTGTTTGTGTGTGTGTGTCTACTGTTGATTAGGATGTGTTGTATCTGAGTCAATCTCACATGCAGAATTGTTGTTATTTTAACACAAGTTTTCATGGTGTAATGGGTCTAGGGGTTTGTTTTGGACACAAAAACATTTTTAAGAATCTATACCTAGTTGAGCAATCATGCTTCGAAACACACACTTGTGCTTGTGTTTTGTGCTTTAATAGTTTCCTAAAACCAAATCCATCAGGAGACATTTACTGGAGTAGTTTGCTTTGAAGTCCTCCTGCTGCCTGTGTTATCAGCTTGTCCAGAGTGCTGCAACCACATCTGCTGTCTTATATTTATTTAAACTCTTTGCCTGACTCTGACTTATCCGATAGGTAAAAATAAAACCTTTTGTGCGTTTTGTATCCAGCAGGCTTGAAAAGGACACACAGGTCCTCATCATTTTCTCTCCACCTTTTCCCTGAATATTAAGCAGCTCTGTGGTTACCGTATGTGTTGGCATAGCAACAGTCAAGCATGTTTGTTCAGATGCAGACACTGACAGCGCAGAAGATGGCTGCAGTCACGTGACTGCCGTCGCTGATTGCGATCTTTTCCCGGCAGGGGGCCTGTGACCTGCTGCGCAGGATCATTCGGATCTTGTACTTGAGCAAGAGGCTGCAGGGTCAGCTGCAGGGGGGCAGCAGGGAGATCACCAAAGCCGCTCAGAGCCTCAGCGAGCTCGGTAAGAACCCTATCTCCGTTTATTTACCTTTTTATTCGCCTCGCCAATAGGAATGAGTTTTACTATCTCGTTAGGCTCCATTTTCCTACTGGTACTGCTGAGAGGGCTCGTACCAGTTCTATTTGATGCTGAAACATGCGTTAAGTTGCATAAAACACTGCACAAAACAAGGTGTCAAACAATTTTCAAATGAACATGATGATTTTTCCAGACTATAAGTCGCCCTTTTTTTTTTTTTTTTTTTTTTTTTTTTTAAGTTTGGCTGGTCCACCGCGACTTATACTCAGGTGCGACCTATAAATTTAAAATATATTATTTCACACTGACCAACATGATTAAAGAGTAAATATTACCTTTGGCTGCTAGAGGGCGCGTTAGACTTGCGACAACTACCGGTATGTGGTACTCCTGTACCACTGTAAAATAACTTAAACATTAACTTAGAGACAGCTGAGGAAGACTCACAAATGCCCTCCAAAATATCTAATTTACTGAGGATGGAGAGTTCAATGGATTTAGTGATTTGAGATTTTGGTAAACCTGCTAACCAGCAACTAGCTTGTTAGAGTTAAGTTAATTCTAGCTTTTCAGCCTCCTACATGTTCTTTATTCTGTTTTATCGGAAAAACTATTGATGTGTCATGTTATCAACCTGGATGAAATGTATGTTTTTGTCCTGACGATTTTGTAAAATACGTTTTGGTTTTTTATTATTTTGTTTTTTTTGTAGAGGAGCAGTGCAACTTGTACATGTTTTTTTCTCCTTCATGATGCACTTTTTGACGAATGCACCTTATGCTCTATAGTCCATGAAATACGGTACATTTCCATGAAGGTATTCCCCCCAGAAGGCAACTCTGCTTCCGTCCTATCGTGGCCTGTTGCAGTCTTGTACCTCAGTCAGATGTCGTCTGTTTATCTTCAATGCTGATTATTCTAGAATCTTCTTCTTTTTCTGGGTCTTTAACTCTGTCAGGAGCTACCTCATTCTTGCTGACAGAACCTCGGTAATCTTGACTTGAAGCCACGAAAATCTGCTGCTGCCTGTTGTAATTACACAGAGCGCTACCATCGTTAGTGTTGTTTCTGATGGTTCTGTTGTTTTATTGGTGATATTAGTTACAGTAATAAAAAGATGAAAGCGGAGCTCAGTTGTTGATCAGAACATGTTCTTGTCTGTCTACGGCTGCATCAGAGGAAGTCTGGCAGCGTAATTCATCCTCAATAATAGGGTTTGATTACCCTTTACTTGGATTAAATTGGATTAAAAAATAAAGCCACTGATAATACTAAACGAATTATAGATGAATGATAAGTTCTAATGTTTAATATGTAATCCTGCTTTGTCACTTTCATTTGACGTAAATAAGTACCAAAGAGTTTTAGTCACATTTGAATCGATTTCTGGATGGAAACGTTGGAGAGAAGGAATGACTGATGAAAGAAAAGAAGTGACTGACTGGAGAGAAGGAACAGCTGGAAAAGTGGGAACAGCTGATGGAAGAGAGGGATTGATTGTTAACAAAGGGAAACGACTGATGAGAGAGAGAGGAAATGGATAATAGAAAAGAGAGAACAGCTGAAAGAAAAAAGCAAATGATTTATAGAAGAGGAAACGCCTGATGGAAGAGAAGGAATAGCTGATGGAAGAAAGGGAACCACTGATGGGAAAGAGGGAACAACATGAAATAGAGGAAACATTGTTGGAGAGAGGGATCAACCAATGGAAAAGAGGGAACAACTAAACGGAGAGAGGACATGGCTAATAGAAGCGAGGGAACGATAGAAGAGAAGGAATGGCTGATTGAAGAGAGGTTATGACAGAAGGGAAAGAGGGAACAACTGATAGAAGCGAAGCAACGGTTGACTATAGAAAGGGATTGACTGATGGAAGAAAGTGAACAACTAATGGGAGAGAGAGAACAATTAATGGGAGCAAGGGAACAGCTAGGTAGAGAGGGAACGATTAATGGAAAAGAGGGAACGACTAATAAGAAAGAAAACAACTGATGTAAAAGAAGGACTAGCTGGAATGGAGGAACCGACTGATGGGAGAGAGGGAGTGACTGAAAAAAGAGAGGGGAACGGTTGATCGTGAGGGATCACCTGATGAAAAAAGAGGGAATGAGCCTGAATGGAGAGAGGGAATGAGTGACAGAGGAGACTCTCTTTGTGTCAAGTGTTCTCGTCTGATGATCCGGCCATTGAGAAGCGTGACCTTCATCCCTCCGCCCAGCTGACCTCCCCCTCTTTGTTCAAGGACTGCGGTCTGATGGTGTCACCGCTGCTGTCAGCACCTCTTATCTCCGTTGTCACATGGCTTCAAGTGTGACCCCGCCACCACTTCTCGGTTGATATCTATGAATAATTCCACTCACTCAAGCTGGAAATCTATTTGGATCTTTATTTCAGACATTGAAGGACTCACCTGACACTTGTCACATCTTGTACTTACCAGTGAGCGGCGACCATTGACCCTGACCTACAGAAACACCCCACAATATTCCACAACAAGGAAACAGACTTTTAGACTTCCGTCTTTTTTTAAGGGTAACTTTCTAGCTGTGTCTGAAATCACTCTTCTCTAAATAGACGGTTTGGTCAATGGAAAACCAGCTTTCGGACACTGAACTGGCTTTTTTTTTTAATACATACCAGATTAATTAATAGTCAAAATGTATTTTTTTATTAAATAAATGGGGATACTTCACTGATGAATAAATGCATCGGAAACATTGACCAGGTTGAAGGGAGTGGTTTCAGACGCAGACTTTGTGACCTCAAACCCGAGGGATCTCATCCTCCTTGGCTCATTCTTTTATTCGCTACCTTTTCTTTTACCCTCATCTTTTTTACCTCTCAGTGAAAAACCACCCCGATTTCCAACCTTCCAGCCAGACAAATCACGAAATATGTACAGTATTTGAGATGTTCGTGCATGACGGGACTCCGCCGTCACTCTCCGTCGTGCGAATGCAGACATTTCTGTCGCACCTTGGTGTCCTCGAAGGTGACCTTCTTTGTCCTCCTGGGGTCAATCCACGAGTTGTGAATCACCGCGTTTTTCGGCTTCGGCTCCGCTTCCACCACGGACACCACCCTCTTTCTTCATTTTGCTCTTCAAGACCTTTTGAAACTTTTGCCGGGTGAAAGCGTAGAGGAGAGGGTGAAATATGGTGGTTCCGTACGCCATCATTAAAAAGCCCAAGCGGAGGCGAGCGGTGAAATCGCTCGGCCCGGTGCTGAGGATGATGGTGTTGAGCACCGTGATGGGAGTCCAACAGAGCAGAAAGGTGGAAATGATGAGAAGGGACATCCTGAAGACTCGTTTTTGCCTCTCCCGTCTCTCCCGATGGCGTTTTACGGCTCTTCTCAGCGCGATAATGACCGACACGGATGCCCTCATCCCCAGAGGTGCGCTGGCGCCCGACCGCGCCCCTGCGCTGTTCTGCGAAACATCCGTCGACTCAGCTGGCGTGGCGGCGCCTAAAGAGATGGCGTTCTTGCTCTTTGGCTTTTTTTTGGGGAGATTGTGCTGAAAACGGGTTCCGATGCGAATATTGAGCGCCTGGAGTATCTTGTAGTATGTAATCAGCATGACCACAGCGGTGAAAAAGAATATCGGAATCTGCGCCAGGAGGTGATAGTACAGACCCCGCTCTGCGTTGGACTCGTTCGTACCAAACGCTGTAAACGCCGCAGTCTGGTTCACGGCGTCCGAGCCCCACTCGATAAAGAAACCCACCTCCATGAACGGAACGAGGAAACTGAAAAAGGACAGAGCCCAGATGGACCCCAGCAGGGCCACAGCCCGAGCCATGGTCAGGACGCGGTTGGCGGGGCGGACAGAGATGTCATAGCGGTCCAGAGTAATGGCCAACACGTTGGCAGCAGTGGCAACGCTGGCGAAGGAAACGCAGGCCTCGTGGAAGCAACAGAGCTGAGCCTTCTCTGCCTCCAGAGGAAGCAAGACCACCACAGCTGTCAGCGGGATGCAGCAAACACAAACCTACAACCACAACAGAAACACAAACCCCTTTTTTTTTCCAAGGAATCACACTGTTTATCTAATCCAAACATGAAAACCAAACAGTTAGGTTCGCATTTTTGAATGGTTAGCTTAGCTAGGGTTGCATTTAGGTCAAACTTTGGCAACTACTCTGACAATAGTTTAAATAAATGTGAGATAATCACTGATTCTCTGTACTGCTACATCTGCAGTAGCTAAATGTACCAGCTTTTTAGGGAAAAGATGCTGAGTTTTAAGTATTTGCTTGCGTTAAAGGCAACACTTTTATGGCAAATGGGCTGTAGTTTGGTGAATCTACCTAAGGCTAACAGCCAAACAGGAAAGATGGCTCATCAGGACTCTTGTGTAGAGTTTTGGCACTTGCACAGTCTGTCTGCTGCTGTGTGTTAGTCATATTAACCATTACTGATTCTCCAATAATGGAGTTGTTCATCTACTGTGCGACTAGATCCTGGCGAGCTTCTGATTCTAACTGCTCATAGAAACTCACCAACACATCCACGACATGCAGGTTCATCGTGATGATGTTGGAAACGGAGCTGATGAGGTTCTGCTTCATGCAGTAGAGAATGAGCACCGTCAGGTTGGAGCTCAGTCCCAGTACTATCTCTACCACCAGGAAGCATATCAGAGAGACCTACCAGCAGGAGAAAACACATGGTGGTGTTGGTATTTTACTAAACTTGGGCAGTCATCCATGTATATTTTAAACCTATCCAACAAATAAGCCCAAGTCCAATAGAGCATCTGCTAGCAGGTTGTGCTGGACAAAACTAGCGCCACGCCCACAAAATGTATGACCTTATCCAGAGGTGGGCAAACTGAGGCTTAACTATTTAACACAGCCTGCACAATAATTTCTTGTCATCTTCTTGTTGGGTTGTCATCTGGATTGGTTAGAAAAAGGTTCACCCAGCTTCACCTAGCATGCTAACATGTTCTGTCACATAGGTGGAGTCAAACATCACTTAGAGCTTCACCATCCTTGATGATCTGCAGTTGGACCAATTTACAGGTTGTTTAAAACATTTTCTCTATAATTAGGCCTCACAAATTAATAGGGTTAAGCAGTAAGAGGTCACAAGGGTCTGTAGGAAATGTAGACATGGCGTGGTGGTCACACCTGAAAGCTGAGAGGGTAGATGTCCTGGGCGGAGGTCTGCTCATTGTTGTAGGGTTCAGTTGTGTCGAGGACTGTCCTGTTGCTCATGGTGCCTGTCAAGATCAGCACTCGGGATATGTGCATTATCCCTGATGTGGAGAAGAGTTTGTGTCAAAGGAGATCATTTCATACTACCGTATTTTCACTACCATAAGGCGCACTTAAAAGTCATACATTTCCTCCAAAATGTGCGGCGTGCCCCATGGTGTGGTGCGCCTAACGTGTTGTTGTAAGGCGGACGTAATTGAGGACACCATGAGAACGTTAAAGGGGGAAGTGAGGGCGTGAATTTCCGCGGAAACAAGGCGAGGTAGCCCAAGTTGGAAGACCGACTTCAATAAAGCACCACCAAACTCAGTTTTGCTCCCGCTGCCTTTTTAAAAACACACACTTGCATGCATGTTTTACCAGTGTGTTTTACCATGCCCACGCCCTATGAACCGGTGCGCCCTATGGTGCAATGCGCCTAATGTGTTGTTGTAAGGCGGGCGTGACTTGTATCTAAAAGGACACTAGTGCCGGTGGTTTTTACCATGCCCGCGCCCTGTGAACCGGTGCGCTTTATGTATATGTTAAATACAGAAAAAGCACCCGTAACTGAAACCGCGCCCTATAACCCAGTGCGCCCTATGGTCGTGAAAATACGCTATTTTGATTCCCATTTTTCAAAAAATGGCATGGGAGCTATTGAGCTGCGAATATTGCAATCATTTTCATGCAGTAAATAATATAAAATTCACATTTGATAATTTGTGTTTTTAATTAAAAGCTGGTGTGATAAATATTGGTTAAATGAAGGAAATGATACATCTGACTATTTAAAGCTGCCAGAACTTGATCTCTTGCATTATGTTTAATGAGGAAAAGTATCATCCTTTCTGGTTTTTGTGTATTACTTAATTTTATCATTCAGGATGAGAATTCCTTACTTTTGGTGATTAATGAAGCTCAACCAAACTCAACATTCTTCACAACAAAATAAAGCAGCTACTTTTTATAATCTCGGTCTAAAATACAAACTGTGTTGGTGTTTTATTGATGGCCACCAGGGGGTGCCGTTTCCCACGAGTATGAAACAGAGAGAGTATTAAAAACTTTCCAACAGTGTTTTCTCCCCCCCCACCCCGCATGATTGACACAACATACAGAAATGAAAAAGAAGTGAATATATAAAAAGCATATCTTGTTTCCACTAGGATAATAAGTGTAGCAGCTCTCAGGCCTCCACTCACCAACGCTGTCCTACAGATCAGCAGCGGTCACTGTGGCCTCAGGAACCGAAGCCTCCATCATATGTGGAACAGACCACATCTAGTGGATAATTCCAAACATTTCCAGTCCTTTGGAGCATCAGTCTTGTCTGTAAACCAGTAATCTCTTTGTCAAACAGAGAAAGCAGCAGATCCCCGCCCCTCTCTAGTGGACATGTGGTTTGAAGCATCCGTGCGGTGCGCCAAGATCAATGCTTTCTTTCATTAGAAGCTCTGATTCTTCTTTGTTATGTCTGAAATGTGGCCTCCAGTGAAATCCTCTCTGAAAATGGTTCCAATTGCATGCCTGCTATCTCCACTACTTTCCACTCTCCAGGTTACACCCTCCTGTCTTCCAACTCTCGTTTTTAATCGCTGGACGGTCCATGACACATCATTTCATTCATATTCCACAACGTGCGAAGTGAGTAAGGAGAAATTCCCCAGTCCATTTGAAAACACCAAACACATTTATGTCTTCAACACGGCGACAGACATCTTGAACGGCTCCTCTGATGTCACTTTTCTTTGTGCTCTTTAACTTTGGACCTGCGAAGAGAAAAGATTTTTTTTAATTATTTAAACTAGGAAGAAATAAGTCTTCGTACAGTTTATCTAAGATGCCACGTCTTCTTGGCAATCATTTAGCCTGGATGGATGTGCTGACTGCCTCTGCATCCTGGTTTTGATGCCTCGTTTGTCTTTGATGGTTCTCATTATGATCATCAAATGAGCACTGAAAACTGTGGTCTGCTTCTCTGGACACTGTCTCACTGTTCATTAGGATGCTGACTGTCAGGAAAATTGAGCTACGTGTGTCTGGTTGGTGTTGGATTTTTAGTAATAAACAAAAGCAAAAAAAAAGCATTTTTGATTAGCACTTCTGTCAAGATTATGCAAAGTACTGAAAAGTTCAACCAGAAAATGGAGACGGATCAGCGACCGAACAGTGTAGCCATTGATCCAGGAGGATGATGTCATTCATTTATCTTCTTGTGGTTCTTTTTTGTGTCAACTCTTAGTTTTTTGGGGTTTTTTTGAGGAGCAATGTTGCCTTGAGCTCTGGTCCCTTACTGAACGCTGCCTGTTTGTGAACACGCAGCCCCTCACTCTGTCTAATTACTCTTCGCTAAAAAGATCGCTGCTGGAGGATTTAGCCTCACAGTTCAAATACAGGTCAGCAAGCTGTGTCCACCCACGTCGGAACGGCAACGCGCCAGGCAGTAAATAGAAGTTTACCTCAGTGGCGGCTGACTCTGTCCTCGGTCCACAGGTGATCCTTCTCGCCGCTCCATCGCTCACGGAGCCTTAGCGCACAGCAGAAGCAGCCTCCCCCTCTCCACACTGTCGCTACATCGCTCCGTCTTCCTCCAGTAGCCCTTCCTACTCATCATCACCCCCTCCCCCTTTTTTCTTCCCTCTCTCAAATCCATCTTTGCCGTTCCATTCCTATCCTTCACACCTCTGAATTCTTTCACAAAACAAATTGAATGTTTGTTTCCTGAATTACCATAGCAAAAAGAAAAAAACAGAAGTTTTCTTCCAGGTGGGTGTTAAGAGAATCCAGGGATGATTCTAATGGAGGTTTCTTCCTGTCACCGCTCCTGTTTGACTCAGCTGAAAGGCCCACGGTATTTGCTTGTCCATCCTAATCTGCCAAGTGCTGGACAAAGCACGCCGGCTTTGTTAGTGGACACTCAGACCTATACTTATTGGCATGGCAACAGCAGCTTGCCGGCCATAGAAAATGAAAACTGGCAGATCAAAATGCACAGAGCTGTTGGTTTTCTGCCTGGTCTGAAAAGCATACTTTCCCTGAGGTATTAATTGGGAGAGAGCTGGAAGGAAGATGCTGGGTCCTACAGATCTGCAGCAGAATGGACACCAGGGAATTTCTCCACAACAACAAAAAAACAATCATTAATATTTGATGGGTGCGTAAATCCTTCAGCCTGACTGTCTGCTGGCATGCGTAAATGCTCCTGGGCGTTTTCTGTCCCCCAGCTGTGCTATTTCAAACAGGGGTTCATTTGTCTGAAAGCGAGCATGTTTGCGTTTGTGCGTGCCGTTTCCGACCGAGCCACCGGGAACAAAGCAACGTGCTAAATGGAGACATCGTTGCTTTAATAAAATGACAGCGATCAAGTTGAGCAAAGAGGAAACCTGTTAGATCTTCTAGTACCATGCCCTCGAAAGCTATACAGTCCAAGAAGTTATTCGTTTGTAAAATAGATCTTGGAAAAAGATCAAACCGGCGTTTGGGGCTGAGAACACCGGATTTCGCTGTGTATCTGAGCCAGAATGCTGTGTTTATATAACCACAAATGGACTGAACCAGGGGATGAAACGCTCCGGCTGTTAAAGCATCTGCGCCACGCAAGCGCACGGAATTTCATCATGTCCAGCACAGGGCCAAATAGTCTTTAATCTTAATATCACTGTTTGCCATCTTGCCATAACTGCGTTCTAATCAGAGATTGAAGTGGGCTGTGTTAAAGGTTCTGAAAGATTATGATATAAGATCGTCTCTTACACAATTTCCCAATTTCCGTGAAGGAGAGACAATCTTCAGGCTGTGGTAGTAGAGTTTGTTCCTCTAGGAACACTGAGGAGCATTCACATGCACCTGTCCTGCGCTAGATCAGATTTAACATCAGTTGAAAGGAGGAGGAATACATTGAAGCATAGATCCTCCAGTAATCAGGTAAACTATGAGTAATCACCGCTAATAATTCTGCATGATGAGATTACCTACGCTGAGACGCAGAGGCGTCATGATTGATGCCGCCCGTCTTTCTGCTGCGGGCTCCGTCGTGGATTTGCTCCATTTTTGACGTCGAAAAAACTGTCTTCAATGTTTTTTGGCCAGAGATAAAGATAAAGATAAAGGACTTTTTATATCAGACATGCGATGACTTCATGTTGAAATCCTAACTCCTGAAACCCTTATCTCCTTTGTATGCGGCAATAATTATCTCCTGAACGTCGAGAAGAGCAGCTAACCATCTCGACGGCTCTCTGTTTATTGTTTACATCATCACCGGTTTTACCAGAGAACTACGATAAAGCTCCTCCGTTTCAGCCTTCCTTCTCTGGTGGAAGCGTCTTAATACTTTTCGCTTTTGCCACCTGTCCCGTGGTCCTAAGTGTCTCTGCGGGACGTCGAGTAGCACAACCAGCGTCAGCATCTCCAACAGTTGTCTGTCAGAACGATGCTGGGGAAGGAACGATACGTTTCCCCTCCGTATCAGAGTAGAGAGAAAAACAATACAAGTCCTCAAGCTTTGAATCTTTCTCCCACAGTCACCCACAAATTCTGACACCTTTTATAAATAGCAGCCATGTGAGAAATAGCTCCAGGCATTGTTGACACCCATAACAACTGACTTCTGCTCACACGTTTACCTATTTTGATTCTTTATCTCTCATTATATCCTTCATAGTTGAGCGTCGAGCAATTTGGAAATTGGAGTAAAAGTAATTGTATTCCCAATGTAACTATTTCTGGAAGCAGCTAGTTCGGACGCGGCTTCCTTCTACTCTCTAAAACCAGGATTAGAAACTCTAACATGTGAGACTGTGGGAGTGAACGCGTGTCCCTTCTGATGGATTGGGGATCTGTCCGGGGTGCTGTCTGGGTGTCGGGACCAAGTCGGCTTGAGGCTGCTCATAAGCTCTTCACCGGGGTCCCTCAAGGATCAGTGCTGGGACCGCTGCTGGGTTTTCATACCGATGTTTAACACATGCTGACAGTGTGCTTCGTTGGGAAATTATTACTAACATATCTGCTAAATCCCTGTTGTCATCTCTGGCTGTTTGGGAGACACGATGCTTTCTACGAAGGGAAAAACGTAAAGCTTCTTCTCTCTTGGATGTGTTGGTGGGTTAGCTGTTTGCTCAGTACTGTACAGTTGATGTACTCACATAATATAAAGTATATTCATCTTGTTCATACTTGTCCAAATGTTGCTAGGTTCAAAAAGGAAATATTTACATCTCCGGGGACCCAAATATGAATCTAATAAGCTGCATCAACTGTGTGTTTGGATTTTTTCCAGACTATCTGTCACAAGGTGTGGATCTGAGCGGCATCGAGGTGATTGAAAACGATTTGCTGCTCATCAGCAGAGCCAGACTGGAGGTGGAGAATCAGGCCAAGAGGCTCCTGGAGCAGGGCATGGAGATCCAGGTATACCTAGACATGGCCCAAAAGCCTATCTACACTTCATATTTGCAAGTGTGCTTTTTTTTCTGCCCTGTACAAAACCAACTATCAGAAAACTGCCATTGTTTAAATAAATATTACATCATTTAACATTTCAAATGGCAAGCCACTTTTCAGAACTTTTTGCTAACCACAGCTGCAGTATCATTAAAAGATTCAGAGAATCTAGAGAAACCTTAACACAAAGGGCAAAGCATTGAACACCCGTGACCTTTGATCCCTTCAGCATTTCCGCATTTAAAATCGACACCGATCTGCAACGGATGAAAAGCTGTTGATACCCACCGAGCCGCTGCCTGTGGAATGAGAACGATTTTATCAATT